>JAOXNO010000033.1:63461492-63477056 GCA_028565335.1 Limnodromus scolopaceus | reverse complement strand
TCGTCCAGGTCACTGATGAATATGTTGAACAGGACTGGACCAAGTATTGACCCCTGGGGGACACCACTGGTTACAGGTCTCCAGCTTGAACCTGCTCCATTAATCGTTACCCTTTGGGTCCTGTCACACAGCCAGTTCTCAGTCCACCTCACTGTCCCCTCATCCAGCCCACACTTCCTTAGTTTCCCAATGAGGATGTTATGGGATATTATAGAATCCCTGAATTGCTTTCTTCGGTGCACTTCCTGCCTTTTGTGATTCTGTAGTTGGGTGCTTTCTGTGGAGATCACAATTCCTCTGGACCATGAATAAGTGAATCCCAGAGTGGTCGATGTCGGAAGGGATCTCTGGAGACTGTCCCCTTCCAACCCTCTGAGCTCAAGCAGGGCTGCCCAGAACCGGTTGCGCACAGGGCCAAGTCCAGCTGTTTTTTGGATATCCCCAGGGACAGAGAGTCCATAACCTCTCTTGGCAACCTGTGCCAGCAGCCACTCACCCTCACAGTAGAGCATTTTTTTCTTAAGGTTAAGTGGAATTACTTTATTTCAGATTGTGTCTCTTTTTTCTCTGTATGCCACTGACTCGAGCCTGGCTCAGTTTTCTCTACAGCCCCACTTTGGTTATTTATATACATTGATTAGATCTCCCCTGAGATTAAACAATCCCAGCTCTCTCTCAGCTTCTCAGATGTTTATACTCCAACCCCCTAATGTTCTTCATGGCTCTTTGCTGAATTTGCTACAGTATCACAGAATCACAGAATGATATGGGGTTGGAAGGGACCTCTGGAGATCACCCAGTCCAACCCCCTGCCAGAGCAGGGTCACCTGGAGAAGGTTGGACAGGAATGTGTTCAGGCGGGTTTGGAATGTCTCCAGAGAAGGAGACTCCACCACCTCTCTGGGCAGCCTCTTCCAGGGCTCTGCCACTCTCACAGGAAAGAAGTTCCTCCTCATGTTTAGGTGGAACTTCCTATGTTCAAGTTTGTGCCTGTTACCTCTTGTCCTTTCAATGGGTATCACTGAAAAAAACCTGGCCCCATCCTCTTGACACCCACACTTTAAGTATTTACAAGCCTTGATCAGATCCTCCCTCGGTCTTCTTCAGTCCTAGGTTTTTCAGTTTCCTTTCACATGAGACTTTTTTCCATGTTCTCAATCATCGTTGCTGTCCTCCTTCACCCTGTATCTGGTATTCTTCCATAAATTGAGTGGCAGTTTTCTAACAGCTGCTGCAAAGAAATAGAGTTTTAGTTATGTCTACGTACCTCAGTGAAAATGCAACAATGACTATGGAAATTTTATCTCCCATACAGGGTCAATTTTAACTGATTCTCCTATTTAGAATAATCAACTCTACCTCTCTATAAGTCAATGGAGGCTACTGAGCATGCAGAAATGAAGCACAACTATCACGTAAATAGTTGAGGACCTCATCCTGTGTAAGTGTCGTATACATTTATTGTTCATTGGAGTTAATAGGTGCTGAGGTCATTCAGTGGCACTTTAAAGCACAAGGGCCTTATTCCACATTAATCTATAATTACACTTTATTTTTGTTTTAGCTTTAATATTTAAGCACTTCAAAGGAAGAACTAGTAACCATAACAACTACAATTTGCCACGTTTCAACTGTTTTATTTCTGTAGGCAATTTAATAGCTTTGGCTTTTTGGTGGTTGAGCACATACGATTTAATGCTCTCCTCATGTTTATCTGTGGAGGGAGGACAAGAACTAGTTTTGATCTGGTACCTTAAATCTATAACTCCACGTTCTTTGCTGGAATTTCAGTACTGATAATTATGACTAAAATGTTTGAAAGGATGAAGAAACAATTATAAGGGGAGTATGAGAAAGTCGTGGAGCAAAAAGACCAAAATCTGATAGAAAATGTAATAGCTGTTATGATCAGTGATATAGATTGAGCTTCACTAAAATCAAAGTTTTCATTAATGGACAAGGAATAACTTCAAACTGTAGCTATATGGAATTCTCCTTTAGTAATAACAATGTGTTTGAAACAACCTTTTCAGAGTTAAGAGATTAAATTTTAGATTTTAAAAGGTCAAACTGAATGCAAATGAAAAAACACACAACTGGTTAGAATTAAGGAGCAAGGACAATTAAGGAACAAGGACAAAATATTTGCAAGTGCTACAGCAGCTGTTTACAGACATGTAAACATGGAATGGTTTGGAATAAATTATAGATAGAAATGTAATCAGTGTTTAAAATGGTTTGTCATGTTTATGTGTATGTCTTACAATATCGTGTCTAATATGCATAAACATAATTTAGATATAGTAAATATTTAATAGCATAGTTATTATGCATATACTCTGAAATATGTAAACGTAATAAAATACAAAATAAAAAAAAAGAGTGGACAAATATTAGTATTAAACAACACAGTGAAAAACTATTAGATGTAAGAATAATTTAATTTTTTTTTTAAATAAATTTTTAAAGTAATGTTCAAATGCAGTTTGTTATATTACATAAAACTATAATAAAACAGGATAAAAGTTAATTCAGGCTTTTGCAAATACACCAAAGCCACAGAGTCTGAGAAGCCAGATAGTGAAAAAAGTATAAAAAGCCCACTTAAAAATATAAAAGCAGTGTAAGCTCTTTAAGGAGTATGGATTTTCTGTAGTGCTAATAAATAGGATCCAATTCTCAGCTTCCCCTTCAGCACTCTGGCTATTCAAAATCAATGGTACCTATGTTGGATTAATTTTTGTCAAAACTAGAACAATTTTTAAAACTTAAATTTTTTTCACATTACATCTTCTAATAATGGTTAGAATTACTGGAGTAGGGAGAAAATGGGAAGTAAATAATAGATAAGGAATAGAAAAAATACCTCAGAAACAGTTAATGTAAAAATCTTCAAAAACCGAGTACTTGTGTGTGAATCAACTTCACAGTCACAATTAAATCAACTCTGTTGTGAAATAAAGAACAATAATAAACTTTTTCCTCATTTGAAGATATGCTTTTATCCTATAACCTTGACCGAAGAACTTGATGCTGGTACAGCAGATAATTTGTAAACCAGAATTACCTATTTTTAAGTACTCAATGGAAAATTACCTTTGTGACCTTAGAGTCATGACATGCTTGACTTCCATAAAACATGGTGCATTCTGCCAACTGTATTCTGGTTTAAAGTACCTAATGGCTGATAGAATCAAGGAAATTTAAATATGTAATTAAAGTATTTAATTTTTTTTTTTTACCAATTAATTGACTGGAATAATTACCATGCTCGGCTACTCAGCTTTCTTATGTGGTGTCTTCTCGATGCATGGTCATATTCAGCTGGCTGTGATTTCCTAGAGAGCAGTTCATAATATTAAAGTGCAGTTAATTAGAGACGGAAGGTAATCTTGCTAAGCTCAGCCTAAGGATATTCTTTGATTTTAAAGGGTTGAGTTCTTATCTGAATTTGACAATTGGATTATTTAAATTTATATTGACTTTTGTCACACTGTTTAAATGGGTAGCTCAGAATTTAACTTCTAGTTGCACCAACTTGTTAAAACAGATTTGCTAAGGTGATAAAATAAACTCATTGCACGTTCAAGCAATAATGAGCTGTGAGTTAGTGACAGGGAGGATGTAAGAATCTGAGGTGAATATGTAACTTGTTTCTGTGCTTAGCTTAAGTGATAATTCCTGAAACAAGCTTCTTGGCACAAAAGTTTTACTTCTTTTTTGCTGTTCATAACTTCCATCTCATTACGGAAAAGCTCAGCCTCTTAATTTCTCCCCATCATTCTTTCCTTTACCTCTTATTGGCTTATCATTTTGCAGATCTGAAATTCTAAAAGCACAAAGAAAATAAGAATACATATGTGTCACGGGAGAAGTCTAGTTAGGGCAGAGGTAAGGACAGAAACACTCAGTGACATAATTTAAAATTTGTTTACTAGGAAAGATGGATTTAGTAGGTGGATTGATATTTTTTTCTAAGACTTCTATTCCATAGAATGTGCGCTTTAGTCTCACACAGACCAGACCCCTTTGGTCTAGTGTTGACCAGGACCATGAACCCAGGAAAGGGGACATTGCCTTTAGCTACTCAGCATGCCTGAGTCCTGGCTGGTGGCCCAGCTCTTAGGCATAGTGCTTGCATCTCTGGCTCAGGTTTCTGCAGAATCCTGGACATGGTGAGAGGACAATTGTTTTAACTATAGAATCATAGAACAATAGAATTGCCTTGGTTGGATGGGACCTTTCAGATCATTGAGTCCAACATCAACCCAACACTGACAAAAACCATCTAACCCATGTCTGTCAGCACCACATCTGCCCAGCTTTTAAATGCCTCCAGGGATGGGGACTCCACCACTTCCCTGGGCAGCCTCTTCCAATGCTTCATAACCCTTTCAGTGTAAAAATTTTTCCTAACATCCAATCTAAATTGCCCCTGGTGCAACTTGAGGCCGTTTCCTCTTGTCCTATTGCCTGTTCCTTCGAAAAAGAGAATGACCCCCCCATGGCTACACCCTCCTTTCAGGGAGTTGTAGAGAACGAGAAGGTCTCCCCTCAGTCTCCTTTTTGCCAGGCTGAACACCCCCAGCTCTCTCAGCCTCACCTCAGAAGACTTGAACTATGTCTTTCTTTCTAAAATAATGTTGACAGAAGCTGGCAATGGCTTGGCTGGTCGTGTGGCACCAGGGTCTCATTTATGTTCTCCATACTGAAGCTTGGTGAATGGTTTTCCTAATGGTTTCTAACATGTTCTGGTCTCCCACCCCAAATGTGGCACAGACATGACGAGCTAGCAACAGTTCCACAACAAAGTTAATCTGCTGCTTAATTGCTTTTCCAGCTTGTGCAGAGTCCGTAAGAACAAAAGAAAAATATTGTCTAGTGGATATATTATAACTTCTCTTGAAAAGCAAAATTTTCTGGTTTGAGGAATTAACACACTCCTGTGTATTTTCCACAAATTTGTTTGGTTTTGGTTTTGTTTTCTTTTTTTTTTTTTTCCCTGCTGGTGTATTTACCTCTGGCAAAGTAAACCACTATAGTATTTAATCAGAAGCCTTTGCCATGAATGACAAAAATAGCATTATATCTAAAGAAAAGTAAGGTGGTGAGGCTACTTTACAATGAGATGATTAAAACAAGTTTTAGCTCAGCTACTCGACTGTCATACTGGTTGAAATTTCCTGCCTTCGGTTTTCACAAATCTATGATTCTAGTGTTTGTCGCGTCTGTCATTCAGCCAATTAAATTCACATAGGGAAAAAACACTGTGAGGGAAGAGAGTGTCATTCTGATGAGCTCCAATTATTGTGTACGTTCTTTTACACTAAGTGGACTTTCAAGAAAGTATTGGAACCTGACAGCAGCAGGAAAATATTCTTGTTAGTGAAAAGGAAGATGAAGACATTGTTTTTCTGAGATGCTGAGATTTACCTTCACAAATTGTGAATTTAAAATGTCCTTTATGTTCATCTATAATTGCCAAGTCTCTGTTATTTGTATTGACATTTTGAATGAATGTAGTCAAATCAATATGTCTCAGGAGAGGTGAATATTTAGAAGTAAATGATGTGTACAGGGTGTGAGAATGATTTTTTAGTCTTGATTCAATATAAACTGCTTAGTGAGAGTTACACTATTCATTTCAATTATTCTATTCATTTAAAGCTATTTATTTAAATTTAGGATATGTCTTTCTAAACTGAAAGTTTAAAGTCATTGACTTTTGTAAATTGTTGCTACAAGGGACAAATGCATGTCATATTCCATAAACAATTTAATCTTTTGCTTGAATAATAGCAACCCCATTGGCTGACGAGTTGGAGACTGGATGAGATTTAAAAAGAAGAACCTGCTGGTGCTTTTCTTAAAAAGCCACGTTTCCACTGACAAGAACTTCAGCAATTCATGGCTCTGGTGAGTGGCATCTCCAGCAGGGTCCTGGGTAGAAATATTTCCTTGCGCTATTTGAACTTTGGAGATTTCAAATTCTTTGCTTTTGCACTGTGGCAAAGCCAAACTTTTTGAAACATATTCAAAGTATAAAGTAGTAAAGCTTAGAAAAGGAGGAAGGTAAAAAAAAGTCTGGAGTAGTCTGATGGAAACACGCCTTACCTGATGTTCCTGTACCTTGAATTGTCACAAATATGTGTAAATGGTCTAATCAATAGCAGAAGGGTGTTCTTGGATAGATCTCTGTATTAGAGAGAGATTCCTGTTATATACCTGTTATATAAACAGGTTGATGTTTAGGTGATAGATCTGAAATCTCTCTTTTTCAAATTCACAGTGAATTCTCCTTCTACTCACAGTAGTGAGTAGAAGACAGCTGGTTGCTGGAAAAGGGTCTCCTGTAACAGAAACTACACTGAGCAACCTTTTTCTATGTATTGGTGCTTGGTAACAGAAAGCACTAGAGCCTGCATTTGTATATGCATGTATACGCATTAAAACATTGGTACATCTGATATTACAGTATTTTGTTTCATAAAGCAGAAAAAAAGGCATTTTGCATACAAGCTTATTGCTATAAGTAGTTTTTTCCTTCTTTTAAAAACAGATCCGTTTTTTACCTTTTTAAAACAGATCAGAGCAAAAGACTAACATAGCATTCACAAGTGCATAAAACCACTAAAAGCTTCCTTTTTCATGTTACAAAAATATTTATGTCCACAAGAATTTGTGGTGTTTCAAACTTCTGTGCTCAATTTTGTCTCAAATATTTTAAGAGAAATGCTCAACTCATTGCACTCCCACTGACTCCCAGAAGCCTACGATTCTAACAGTGAAAAGCATCCTATTACTGATGGAGATAAACTCTAACTAATCCACGTCTATTGAACCTCAATCAGGAGATAATTTATCGCTCTGTTATATGGAATATAAAATCAGGGAATGATATTCGTCCTTCTGATCTTCTTCATTTTTAAATCCATAGCTACATAATTCATTAGCTGAATTGGAAGGATTGCATATATGTATGTAATCATATCGTTTGCAAAAGATACCGTAATATTACAACAGAGAGGGCGTTCAACAACTGACAGCACAGAAAAATACCACACTGGACCAGATTAAAGGTCCACCTATCTTGGCACACTACGGCAAGTAGTAGATGGGAAGGCAAGTACCAAGTCTGCCAAGCAGCTGGTCCTTTGGGTTTCTGTAGAATATTCCCATTATAGGTGGATACCCAGCTATTCACTTGACTGACTGTCTGTGAGATAGTACCAAATGATGAAAAACTAAAGTAAAATCAAACCAACCGACCAATCAGCCAAACAAGCAAACAAAACCCTCAAACCGCACAGTACCAGAAGGAGGAGGAAAAAAAAAAATTCCCAAATGAAAATAAAAACCAGTTTAGGGGCGTTCATTTCAATTTTGGCCAGTTCCGACTCAGATCTTAACACTTGTCACAGGCCATCGCTACAGAAGTAGGAGCCTTAAATATTTCCAGTATGAAATCTTTCTAGACGTTACATAAAGGAAACGGTATAGAGCTTAAAATTTTTCCTCTCTTTACCTCAAGCAGAAATAAAACAGTACAGTTGTAGAAAATATGATCTCTAAAATTTATTCTAGTTATGATTTACTATTTTATCTGCCATAAAATTTAACATAAAACCACATATACAGACAAATCTGTATGCGCTTGCAAAATTTCAAAGGAGCAGTGATATGCTTCGTAAAGAACCGATTTTACAGTAGACCCATCCTCAAAATGCAGTAGCTCGTACATAAGTCAATACACAAACTCTAAATAAAAGTTCATTTGCAAGGTGACCTTGGTAAATGCAGATTGACAGCAGATTAGCCCTCCAGACCCATAAAGTATTGTTCAAAAAAACTTCTAGTTCTCCATGTATAGTTTCCCAACTGTGAACTTTTTAATTTACTATGCAGTTTAACAGCAATTCTATGTTTAAATGACCCAGTTTCCACCAAGTGTTTCAATTAACTCATCTATGAGGCAATGCTGAAAGGGATGCATTTTTTAACAAATGCAGATTTATAGGCTCTTATGAATTGATATTTGCCCCTCATTATTACAACAACAATAAAATCTTCAAGTCTACTGAATGTTCATGAAATGCACAGTCTTTCATATGGGTTATGCTGTTCTTTGCCTTGTTGGGTTTTTAAATAAATTTTATTTTCATCCATATAAAGGCACAGAGATGAAAATGTTACACATCTGAAGCCAGGCAAAAGCTTTTTCAAATGAATCTGTGAAGACGTATGTGTGAGTAGTATAAAGTATCTGATCAATAGAGAACAGAAGAGAAGCAGGAAAAGAAAATTAAAATTAAGGATGAAGGAGCTAACCTGGGAGCAGGGAACACAGTTAAGGTTTGCTTCGCTGTGCATCAGAAAAACAGAATCAATAAGGCCATTGCTTAATCTGAAAACAAAAATTGTGTAAATGTGCTTTATGATTCTGGGCCTTTGTGGTTACGTGGTTTCAAGACTTTTCTGCTGTTGTTCAGTTCCGCATTGCTTGTTTTTTTTCCTTCTACAACTCATCAGTCTGTTTTTTTTTTTTCCTGGAAAGGACTCTTCTCAAGCCAAAATGTACTTGTCTATCTCTATAGATTTATCTATACTATTTTATAGAAATATAAAATGCAATAACCTAGCATGAGAAAAAACCTAATATTCAGTCTGTGATATAGCTCCACGTATGAAGAAATAAGAAAACAAAGACAACTTTGAGACAGGAAACAAGCCAGATGTTGACATGAGTTAAATGGGAGAGATCCATAAATTCATGTAGTCTCAGACTGTGATTTGAGCCTTCACACTTTGTAAGGGACTTACTGAACTCAGAGGGCAGTGGTATCTGCTAATGCTCTCGGTTCTCCTTAATGATTCATATTAGATGGATTGTATCATTTCCAGGTGTGTAAGCTGCCAAAATGCAGCAAGGGGACACAGTTCGGTCTTTCTCACCCAAGAAGCTGTGAAACCTTGAACTGAATGCTAACTCACGGGAAAAAGCCATTGCCTGCCAATCATACTGTAATCATAGTGGTGAAGAGAATGCAAGCCCTCCTGGAAGATATATTTTGATCGAAAAGAACCTGCTAAAAGGTCAAAAATGCTACTTGTGAGGTGCAGGAACAAGCAGATTACGTATTGTGTTTTTCTTCTTCCTAGGATTGAAACAATACATAAAAATTTGTGTTTGATAATGGCTTGTTCCTAAAAGCTCAGAAAAGAGAACTGAAAGAATCAAAGAAAACCCACATTCTTCTATAGTTCTAAATCTTACTTTTTGCAGAGAAAGGTCTTTGGTTTTTTTACATACACCAAAATCTAGGAAACGGATGCAAAAAAATAATGCAAAAAAGGCTGCAGATCAAAATGAGAAAAAGTCTACGGAATCAGAGGAAAGTTCTGCCAGTGCAGAAAATCACAAGGTCGATCTTTACTTTACAGACAATCAGGGTTGATTGAAAGACTGTGTTCCTCTAACAGCAAATCTGGTCAAATGATGACCTCTGATTTTTGACCGAAAACATCTGCGTGGTTCTTTGAGAGGGAGCAGGAATTAGAAAATGGGCATCTTGTATCCCAAAAGCTCTTTCCACATCTGCAGATAAAAGGTCAACTTTCCAATGACTTTGACTGGATGATTGCTCATGTAAATGAAGTGTTGTCTGGAACTTCCTTTCCAAGTATTACTTCAAGAAACTTGGGTTAAAATATGTCCGACAGTAAGATATTCCTTTGCGTTGGTCATCAAACATCATTTTCTCCAGTGTATCCAGCAGGAGAAACAACAAATGATTTAAAAGGACAGAGCCAGTCTTCGAAAACTTTTGATGACAAAGACCAGACATGAACGTTTTCAAATGATCCTCCAAGGAACTATCTTTTGAAAGAAAGGAAATATCTTTTGAAAGATTAGGGGCCACGTCGAACTGTTGAACTCAGTGCTGTAAGTCTGCTGTTGACATTAGTTTATTCACCACATTTTATATAATGAACATATTCGTAGAGACATTGCAGAGGAAGGGGGCCTTGTACACCTACAGAAACAGTCAGAATGAATACAATCATTCTGTCTCTTCTGCTTACAAATGCATATTGCCTTTCCCTAGAGTGAACAAGCCAGATTCATTTATCTTATTTCTGCTTCTTAAAGGGATCAACAATACTTTCTTTTTTAAATTTCTCCTAAATCTTCAAAGGAAGACTTTGTTCAGACTGTCTCCAGTTCTGGGCTCCCCAGTTCCAGAAAGACAGGCAACTGCTGGAGAGGGGACAGCAAAGGGCTACAGAGATGATGAGGGGACTAGAACATCTCTCTGATGAGGAAAGTCTGGGGGACTTGGGTCTTTTTAGTCTGGAGAAGAGAAGACTGAGGGGGGATCTGATCAATGCCTATAAATACTCAAAGGGTGGGTGTCAGGAGGATGTGGCCAGTCTTTTTTCAGTGGTGCCCAGTGACAGGAGAAGAGGGAACGGGCACAAACTGGAACGTTCTATCTCACCATGAGGATGAATTTCTTTCCTGTCAGGGTGTCAGAGCCCTGGCAGAGGCTGCCCAGAGAGGTGGTGGAGTCTGCATCTCTGGAGACATTCCAAACCTGCCTGGACCCGTTCCTGTGCAACCTGCTCTGGGTGACCCTGCTCTGGCAGGGGGTTGGACTAGATGATCTCCAGAGGTCCCTTCCAACCCCTATCATTTTCTGGTTCTCTGATGGTGGAGAGAAACAAGAGAGAGAAATGGCCTCCTTTATTCTGGGTGCATTTTTTAATGGTTCAGGCATTCTGCCTTTTCCATCAGCAGGTTTCATAGTGTGGCAGATTTAACCTCACTGTGGCTCAGACCCAGTCAGCAACAGAGAACCACTTGGTCGCTCACTCCTCGCCCCTGCAGCAGGATGGGGGAAGAATTGGAAGAAAAAGGCAAAACTCGTGGCTTGAGATAAAGGTAGTTTAATAGAACAGCAAAGGAAAGAGGAAAAAAAAAAACTGATAAAGGAATATACAAACCACAATTAACGTACACCCGCTCGCTGCCCAGAACCCAGTAAGCTCAGCCCAGTCCTCAGCGGTGGTTCCTCTGGCCAGTTCCCCCAGCCATATACTGAGCATAACACATGGTATCTAACACAGGTTTGGGCAGTTTGGGTCAGCCTCCCTGGTGTGTCCTTTCCCAGCTTCTTGTGAAAATTAACCTTATCCCTGCTGAAACCAGGACTATCCTGTAACAGATAACTAAGAATTGAAGAACATGAGTATTTTAAATTTAGGGATGACTGATCTTTGAGGATTGAATTCAGCTAGTGATACTGGACAGAAACTACTTATGCTTTTCAGAGGTTTTTTTTATTCTTCAATTTAAAATTTTTTCCCTGAAAGCATATTATAGTAAATAAATAAATGAGGAAATAAGTGAATAAGGAAAATATGAGGAAGTTAAGTATGGTTCCTTGCAGTAGACTCAACTCTATTCTGAATTAGCTTTTATACATAAAATTTGAATGGTATTTTGTAGTTATTATTTTTTTATTATTCTGTTCATATTATACAAAAGATGATTTTCAAATGGGATTTTTTTGTGCATTAAATGAGTATTTCAATTAAAAGATTGTTGGAATGTCATGTGCATTAGATTTAGTGACTCCAGCAGGGGAAGCCGAATATCTGAGGTACTAAAGCTCAAGAGCAAATGCAAATAAAAGGACCCTTAACCTAACTAACCAACCTGTCAGAAAAGTGGCTGCAGTGCAGAATCTCTTAACGTTGAATTGTTGCCCTTGAAAATGTTTCTGAAATACTAAAGCACATATGTGAGCAACTATGGGAATTACTGAAGCAGAGGATAAAAACCAGTAAACAGTGGAAAGGTTTTGTTTTTTTTTTTTTAAAAAGGTTTTATTCTTTCCCCTGTAAGTCCATGGGGTAAATCTGAATTTCTTTTTCAACAAGAGTCAGTCCTTGCAAAAATAGAGGAAAGAGGATTTTCTCTGCTTCAAAAGGTTTTCTAATGTTTTCCCAAGTTAACACTTAAAAGTGCTTCTTCTGAGGCTTGAGGAGAATTTTAAAATTGGAAAGACTGAACATCTGTCCCTTGCTCTAGAATTTGAAATTTTACGCAATGGGTTATATGCATGGTAACTCACTTCTCTGGTGTAAAGAAGTATCAACAGCTCAAGAGGTTCAAAATTTTTAACTGATCTAATTAGTCCAGAAGTTCCACCGGCTTTTAATCAGAGGTGAGTTGTGAAAGTGTGTTTAAAGTGCTACATTTGCACTTTGAAATTAATAAATCACCTTTGAATGCAGAGTTCATACATATAGTACAGCAGAAAACAAATATAAATTGAGCTGTTAGGATAAAGCAATTTTGTCAAGTGTCAGCCCTCACAAAATGTATAAAACAGACATCCCAAGATATATTATGCTGTATGCAGCAGAAAGAAATGTAAAAGAAATCAAAGTATGATACTATTCTACAATTATTAAGAAACATCATTTTAGTAGCAGTGATCAATAGAAAATATCTTCAGTTGTTTGGGAATGTTTATTAACCTAGTCTAAAAATACCACAGATACCTTTTACCTTTTTTTTCCTCTTTTTTGATCGGTCTTTGCTATTATAAGGAAAAAGTTTACACTGATTCCCAGCCTACAGTAAATGACTTTATGTGCTGATTAACTATTTGGAAAGGCATACTCATGCAGAAGGAAGCTCTAACTTGAAATGAGTAGACATCTCCAAGGACCATCTAAGACAAAATTTTAAAAAATACACAGGGATACAAAGCTGAAAAATGTCCCAGGCAAAGGCTGTGTATTAGGACAACAGCTACAGAATTGAAGCCAAAAAGAAAGAGATCTCTGAAATCAGTAAAATTTGTTTTTCAGAAATATTTTCAAATGTGCTAAACGTACTGAAAGCGTGCAAGCCTAGAAATCGGAAAAAGACTCCTTGACTTTCCACATATTTTGGGCAGAACTAAATTAAACTATCAGAACTGAATTTTATAAAATTCTGAAGTTGACATCAGTTGTGAAGTTGCCCCTTTGCATCACACCTTGTGAAAGTTTTGTTACCTCTGTCTGGTTTTCTTATATGAAATGAGAATATCAGGATAAAAATAGTATGAATTATCTTCCAGGAAACTCATACTGCAGGACTAAGATGATATAATATCAAACATATCAACTTAATGTTTAAAGGCAGCACTAAAATACAGCTAAATACAGATAAGCTAAAATTTGGAATCTCTATATGAGGAAAAGAGAATTGCTATGAAAAGTTTAAATGTAAAGCATGTAAAATGTAAAGAGCTTTGATGCAATTTGGCTTATTTTCAGAATAACATAAAAAAGAAAGGCAGGAAAACAGTGACAATTTAAGGAAAATAATCACACTCAAAATAGGTGTCAGGAGCACTTTTTTTTTCAGGCAGAGAATGATAAATGTGTGAAACAGGCTGTCAGTCATAGCTGAGCAGGTAAAAACACGGGGGTCATACGAGAAAAATGAGCTGCCTTCCACAGGGGAGCCGAGTACTGAGAACGGATGAACTCAGACAGGCTGAATAACCTCTGTCCTTCCCCGACGGCACGTTATGTTATCCTCTCAGTTGTCTGTTTTGCAATCGTTTAAGTGACAAAATCATTCTGGTTGCAGGTTTATAACATTGTCAGAGGACTTCTTAGTTCTGTTCTGGAATCTACATTCTGATTACATTTTCTGAAGACTGAACACTAGTGTAAGGCCAAGCACTGCTGATCCTTTTAGCCTTATTCCTGGAAGTATTCAGGTGAATTATTGTCACGTATGTGAGGACATCAGGCCAATCTATGTTATCATTAAGTGCAATTTAAGTGGCACAGTTTGTGTTCTGCTGTGTTTTTCTTGTAGAAGACTTGGGCACAGAACAGTGAGGTTTTTAGCTGAACTGTGGCAGAAGAAAAAACCCGATATTAAGTTATGTTAACATTTTACAGAACTTTTTTTATCCTTTTGATGGTGTTCCTTTTTTAACCACAAGGACTTAATGCCCTTGCAATCACTACTAATTCCAAGGCGTTTTTAATACTTTACGGCAGAAAAAAAGATGATCTAGATTATAATCATCTACATATGATTGAATAGCATTTAATAGTTGTTTGCATATGACACCAAGGTAGGGCAGGGATGGCACCAGCAGATACTCTTGAGGACAAGGCTGCCATTCAGAGTGACCTGGACAGTATGAAGGAGTGGGCTACCAGCAACCTTCTGAAACTCAGCCAAGACAAAAGCATAGTTTTTCTCATGGGAAGAGGGAAACCACTGCAACAACACAAGTTGGAGTTGGGGAGCAGCTCTGCTGAGAAGGACCTGAGGGGTGCACAGCCAGGGAGATCCAGGGAAGTAACTATCCCTTTCTCTTCACTCTCATGAGACCACATCTTGCATCCTTCATTCAGTTTTGGGCCCTCCAATAGAAGAAAGACATGAACTATCTGGCATGAATTTAACAGGGTCCAAGCTGATCAGGGCTAGATATTCTGTGAGAGAGGCTGAGGGATCTGGGCTTGTTCAGCCTGAAGAAGAGAAGGATTTCGGGGCATGGAACAACAGCCTGATGTACATACCAGGACAACACCGAGAAGGTGACCAGACCCCTCACAGAGGTCCATGGTGGGAGGGCAGTGGTTTCAACAGCCGTAAATGGAAATGAGAGGGTTGATCCAGATGTAACCAAAAACCACCGGACTCTCTGTTGTTGCAATACTGTTAGTACCATTGCTTTAGAACCTCTGTGGAAGATGCTCTGAATTAATCATAGAATCATAGAATGGTTCAGGTTGGAAGGGACGTTAAAGATCATTGAGTTCTCACCCCCTGCCATGGGCAGGGACACCTCCCACCACACCAGGTTACTCAAAGCCCTGTCCAACCTGGCCTTGAACCCCTCCAGGGATGGGGCAGCCACAGCTTCTCTGGGCAACCTGTTCCAGTGTCTCACCACCCTCCCAGGAAAGAATTTGTTCCTAATATCTAATCTACATCTCTCCTCTTTCAGTTTAAAACACCCTTGTCCTATGGCTCCCCTCCCTGATCAAGAGTCCCTCCCCAGCTTGCCTGTAACCCCTTTAGGAACTGGGAGGGGCTCTAAGGTCTCCCTAGAGCCTTCTCTTCTCCAGGGTGAATATCCCCAACTCTCTCAGCCTGTCCTCATAGGAGAGGGGCTCCAGCCCTTGCAGCATCTTCGTGGCCCATAAAGCTTTTGTCTTTGAGTGTGAATTATCTCACAGGTGTACAAAGGAATAATATTGATTGTAGTTTTCCACAAGTCACTTTAAAAAGGAGGCCCATAGTAACTTCCTAATACCTGAAATTCTTTGTATGTTCTTTTCTTGCTTCTTTATTGAAGAAGCATTCTAGCATTTCTGGAATGGGATCGCTTTTTGAGGATGTAATAAGGCAATAAGGCCAAGTGCCGGGTCCTGCATTTTGGTCACAACAACCCCAGGCAACGCTACAGGCTTGGGGCAGAGTGGCTGGAAAGCTGCCCGGCAGAAAAGGACCTGGGAGTGTTAGTGGACAGC
>JAOXNO010000033.1:63432883-63461392 GCA_028565335.1 Limnodromus scolopaceus | reverse complement strand
TTTTTTTTTTTTAATGTGGTTGGACTCGATAATCTCAGAGGTCCCTTCCAACCACTAAGATTCTGTGTGTGATTCTGCGTGTGTGACATTTTGATTTAGGTCATGTTTTCACTAGCAATATTTAAATAAAGATTTAATTCTTCAAGTACTAAAAATGTATCATATAACAGTGAATAACACGGAGGGATTTAATGCTGATTAAGAAATGTTTTTGTAGTGTTTTTTTGCAAGTGGAGCTCCTTTCAGAGTACATGCAGTGTCCCCTCTCTGCTTTCACACCTGTGACCAGCTGTCCAATTTCTATATATTTTTCTGCATTTATTTCAATCCAATTTCTTTTGATACAACCTAGATACAGAAATTGTTTAAGAACAGCCATTTTTTTCTTCTTCTCTCTTTTACATAAATACTACGCTGTGGATCAACTAAGCGGTTTAAAGGTCACATTTTTCATCTTTTGTAATGAAAATATAAGAAAGCAAACAACAAAAACGCTCTATATAAAATCTTTGGGTCATTCTGTGTATTTCAAAGAATGTGGTGCTTTCAAATCTGGGAATTAAATTTACAGTCTGTAACCGCAGACTTCAAATAATACTATTTAAAATTCTAAGCCACTTCTGTGGAAGCTACTTCTGGAACTGAAGCGGTGAATGGAGCATGTTGCAAAGATTTAGAAACTGGCAGTTTATAAGCTAGGAAGCATGGGCTGACAAGAACCTTGTGAAGTTCAACAAGGACAAGTGTAACGTCTTGCACCTGGGAAAACATAACCCAGGAGTGCAGCACAGGCTGGGATCTACCCAGCTGGGGAGCAGCTCTGTGGAAAGGGACCTGGGTGTCCTGATGGACACCAAGCTCCATCTGAGTGAAGAGTGTGCTGCTGCGGCAAAGAAAGCCCACAGGATGCTGGGTTGCCTCAAAAAGGGCATCACCAGCAGAGACAAAGAAGTCATTATCCCGCTCTACTCAGTGCTTGGTCAGGCCACACCTGGAACATTGTGCTCAGTTTTGTTCCCCGCTATCCAAAAATATGTGGATGGGCTGGAGAGGGTCCAGAAAAGGGCTACCAAGATGATCAAAGGACGGGGAAGCTGCCATATGAGGAAAGACTGAGAGAATTGGATTTCTTTGGCCTTGAGGAAAGAAGGCTCAGGGGAGACCTTATCACCATGTTCCAGTATTTCAAGAGTGGCTACAAAGAAGATGGAGACTCACTTTCTACAAGGAGTCACATGAAAAAGGTGAGGGGTAACAGATACAAGTTACTCCTGGGGAGATTCTGATGGGACACAAGGAAAATTTTTCCCAATGAGAACAATCAGCCACTGGAATCATCTCCTCAGGGAAGTGGTGGATTCCACAACATTGGACATGTTTAAGATTCAGTGGAACAGGATGCTGGGCTGTCTACGCTGTGCTTTTGCCAAGAAAGGTTGGATCAGATGATCCTTGAGGTCCCTTCCAACCTGACATTCTGTGACTCTGTGATTCTATGATGGGACTAACAGTAGGAACAGAATTGCTACATCATGTCTAATAGATGGCTTTCAGAGTTAAATATTTCTACATGATTCTGTGCTGAGCTGTGCAGACCACATCCCAATTCAGATACGCAGTCATCTTAACTGACATCTTACATCTAAAAATTGTATTTAACCTGACGGTGCCAGAGAAGCACAGTTACTTTAATGTACTAAATGGTGAAATAGTGTTATAAAATGGAAGTACCGATAGAATTCTCGCTATGCAATATCCTGTATTACATGAAAGGTGGGAGAGGAATGGAAGTTTTAATAAATCGTCAATAACAAATTAATTTTTAACTCTACTTGGCCTAGGATGATTCACCCAGTGGATCTACCGCCATCTTTTCACAAGACCTTCAAAATGAAGACAGTCTTTTGAAAAGAGCAACATAATGCAAATTACATATAAACACAAAATGATACACGATTATGCACAAAAATGACGTTGTTCCGTTGTCATAGTTCACTAAATCTATCAACCCCAGTGCTGTGGGCAGTGAGCCTTCATCACGAACTCCAGGTGGCCTGAGTCACAGTTCTATAACTTTTCAGGATTTTATTCCTGAAAAAATGTATAAAAAGCATAAATTTGATCAATTAATGATATATATTATTAATATATAATATTATATACTATATTATTATACAATAACACATATATCTTTATAGAATAATTATTGTATGTTATTACATATAAATCTATATTTATTTATATTTATAAACTATATAATGATAATAAATGAATATAAGCATAAATCCAGTACATTGGCAGTTCATACTAGTGTAAAACCACAAACAAGCAAGATGCCAAGAGGTTAAAACCACAAACCAACTGGAAGATTCCCACACTGAATAAACGACATGTAGTTCTCAAGGTGAAATGAACTTTCTGAGCTGAAGCCCAGGTGGTAGTACAGAGATGACCTTAGTGATCTTGCCTCCTGGTAAACTGAAATATTTCTTCTTGACTAATTTACACTTCATGACAGTTATCCTGAGGTAAGAAAAAGAGCTTTCTTTAACAGAAGGAAAGAGAAGGGTGAAAGTTCAGAAAACATTGTGATGCCTGAAAAAATGAAAATTGTTAAGGAAGGGCTTAAGGGCAGCCTGTACCCCAGTCAGACATTGGAAGTATCAGTAACTTGCACTGAGTTTTTATATAGTCCTTACACAAGTCAATAGATGATTATTCTTCTGTGTTTCAGCACAAGGGGAGGAGCTTAGACGACGATCAAGAGGAAAAGAAAATATGTAGCTCAACATGACAATAAGCAAGGCCTTGGCATGTAGATTGTGGCATGGCTTATTGGAGAATCTGATCCTGTTTCATCAGTCAATAGTCAAATTATTATAAACTTCAGGATGAATATGAAATACCTCACTGTATTGAAGGTGAAGTGCATGAGCTTGACCTTTTCCCTCTCTCTTAGCTTTAAAAACTGCATTTTAAACAAAGAATTCACAATTTTTATTTTTTTTTCGTACCTTGAGGGTTAATTAGATAGTTTGAAATTCTGTATACTGTTGTGCTTTTCCTTAAGTATAGGTCACAAATCTGAATATCACCACTAACATAATGTTTAGTTCTGAGCCTCTGAATTCAAGCAGTGAATTGCCGTGTTTCAACTCTAGAAGGCAAAAAAAATTAAATATTTTGGTATTGATGAGCGAGAGTGATTAGCTCCAAAGATGCAAAGGGCAGACAGAGATATGGTGTTTTTTTTTTTTTTTCTTGAATCTGCACAGATATGCACTAAATGGCATCAAATCAGCCATGGCAGTTACTATTCGCCTGCAGCTATAGCAACACCTTCTCCCCAGCAGGAGCAGTTGTAGAGCAAGGAGTTTTAGCAGTTGTAGCCACAGGGGTACACCTGGAGAGAATATTAAAGATGTCTGTATGCAGCATTGTCATTTGATCCTGAGTGCTGAAATGTAGTATGATTTCTCCAGCACAAGAAATCTATTAAAATTAATTCAGAAATACCTCTGGGATAGATTTGGTGCTGAAGAATTCTGCAAGATGTGCAAATACTTTCGGCTTTGATAAGGGAATTTATTAAAAGCCAAGGGAAAGTGGGTAACCAGAAATTGAAACTGCCACATTTCCTACCATAGTCTAAGACAGCGTGAAAATGTATTTACCTCATCCTTTTTGTAAACATACTCTACATTTTAATAAGGAAAACCTCATAACAGTTACCAGATTTCAGGTTTAGTTTTATGGAATTCTAACTGTTTAAAAGGTCACAGATTGTCCAGTGAGGTCTTCTCGCAATCTAATGAACTGCTCCGGGATAATTGATATAATCATCGTAGGTAACAATGAAACAGGTAGTGTTAACATTAGGGTTATGTACTCTCAGTGCTCTTAAATCCCCCTCAAGACTTCTTTTTTTAAATAAAAGAAATCTTAATTAAAAAAAAATAGATCACAGAATCACAGAAAAATGGGAGTTGGAAGGGACCTCCGGAGATCACCTCATCCAACACCCCTGCCAGAGCAGATCCACCCAGAGCCGGTTGCACAGGAATGTGTTCAGGTGGGTTTGGAATGTCTCCAGAGAAGGAGACTCCACCACCTCTCTGGGCAGCCTCTGCCAGGGCTCTGCCACCCTCACAGCAAACAAGTTCCTCCTCATGTTTAGGTGGAACTTCCTATATCCAGGTTTGTGCCCGTTGCCTCTTGTCCTGTCACTGGCCATCACCGAAAAAAGTCTGACCTCAGCCTCCTGACACCTATCCTTTAAGTATTTATATTTATTTATATTTAATCCTCTATAAACTTTAAGTACAGGTAGGATCATGCCCTCTCACTAATGAAACACATCCGGAAGTGACGTGAGAAATCCAGTTCAACTGACTTTTTTTTCCAGAAAGTGACTAAATATTTCAGTTTAGGTGTCTAATGTCAGAAAAAGGGACAATTTTCAAAAACATTGATTGTACTCCCTCTAAAAATCCAATTCATTAACATGTTTAATATTAACTATACAGAATAGGGACATCCAAATTCATTAGTCATATTTTAAATCCTTGGCTATTATTCATGAAGATTTATTAAACCATTAACAACAACTTCACTTTAATTATTCTTTTTATCTGATCCATCACATCCTCAAATCCTCAATCTCTTCTTATTTTGCTGTATTTATGAAGTGCTTTGAAGTGATTTAAAGTTATTCCTTTGGATGAAAGGGACTGTATTATTAAAATATCTCTAAAGTTACTGAGATGTCAAACATCCCTTTTCAGTTTTCCTCATTTCCCTGGCTATATATTTAGGGAAGAAACATAATTTACTACATGTGGATGTTGCTGCCTTTTCCAAACCGCTACCAAATTTGGGATTTCACATCATTGCTATATGAACTATTCTGTTTTGAAATCAACCCTGTGGCCTGTAATAGTAGATACAGTTACTGTCATTTTAGGAAAAGTCGTTAAAGGTATCTCGCTAGAACCCCTAAAGTTCTAGAATCCACTCTGAAATTCACTGGCATCTGTCACAGCACTATGGAAAGAGTTTAATGACATGTGATGTCTTTAAAAAGGATTAATTTTTATCACAACACAGGAAAATTTTATTCATCTTTGTCCTCAGCGCCACAAATAAATTCTCCAAAATGAAGCTGTGATTATGAGGACTCTTCACAGAGGGCATTATGTTGAGTACTGCTTTCCCTTTCCAGTGAGGATCATACTACTTTATTATTTCATGTAAAACCTCAAGTAAAACTTCCTTGAAACATAAACCAAGACAGTATTTGATACAGGGGAAAAACAATTGCTAAGAAAATGTAATTAAAGTCTCATTTGGGCCATCATTTCCTGCATGTGACACGGCAGGAAGAAGTAGAAAACTCCAGCCTTAAAATGTGAGCTCTTCAGGTTTACATCCATGTTATAAAGGAGATAACGTGACAATCTGTTTCTGCTTTCCAGGGAAAGGTAACTTCTTTAGCACCCAAGAATATCCCTGTTCACAAAGACCATGATGTTCAGACCAAGATATTAAAGCCCTGCTTAGTTGTTAAAAAATTAAGGATTAAGGATTAAAAACGTATCAGAGTTTGAAATATTTAGATTTTCTTGAATGGGACAAATTGTTTTCAGCTGTAACTGGGTGACTACATGAAAAAGAACACCATGGGGCTGTGCACATATAATCAACAGCTACAAGGCTATTTGATTGCAATTGTGAGAATAAATTATGGTCACATAATCCTTTTGGCTCAAATCAGAGCAAGTCCTTTATTGCTCCCCTAGAAGTCCTTGGGAGCAGAAAACCCATATCCTTCACATTCGGTGAATTATAGTCCTTGTCATCCATCATGAACCAATGAGAACATTTTCCTCCACCGTCACCTTTTCAATAGATCAGCTACTAATACAGATTGGTAGGCTATCATAGTTATTGACTGCATTTGAGACTTGTAATACAAACAAAGCAAGAGATGTGTATAAACTTTCTCGTTTAAATATCTTTCAGACTCTGCAGATAGAATCATAGAATCATAAAATTGTCAGGGTTGGAAGAGACCTTTAAGATCATCGAGTTCAACCATTCACCTAACTCTGATGAATACCATCACTGAACCATGTCTCTAAGCTCTATGTCTACCCAGCTTTTGAACGCCTCCAGGGATGGTGCCTCAACCACTTCCCTGGGCAGCCCATTCCAAGGCTTAACAACCCTTTCCGTGTAAAAATGGTTCCTGATATCCAATCTGAACCTTTCCTGGAGCAACTTGTGGCCATTTCCTCTGTCCTATTGCCCGTGACTTGGGAGAAGAGACCGACCCCCCGTGGCTACACCCTCCTTTCAGGAAGTTGGAGAGAGCGAGAAGGTCTCCCCTCAGCCTCCTTTTCTCCAGGCTGAACACCCCCAGCTCCCTCAGCCGCTCCTCACCAGACTTGTGCTCCAGACCCCTCACCAGCTCCCTTGCCCTTCTCTGGACCCACTCCAGCCCCTCAATGGCTTTCTTGTGGTGAGGGGCCCAAAACTGGACACAGCACTCGCCTGATTCTTTGCCACGGAATTCCTGTTTCCTGCTGGGTCTTGGGCTGTGAGTGGGGGGGTCCCTGTGCTCGGGAACCCCTCTGTACAGCGGCATCGAACCCTCACCTCGGGCTTACCTCAGTCCTTGCCGCTGCCGCTCCCACCTCAGGGAGGCTCCGGTTTAAATCTTCCTCTTCCCCCTTCACCCAGGTGAGAGATCCCCACCACAGGTGCCGGTGTGGGCGTCAAGCAGGTAAGTATTTTGGGGTGGCCGTGTGACACCTGGTAAACAAGAAAGACTGGTATGTGGGATGGTGTCTTCAGTGTAGGAATTGTTCTAGGTTGGGCTCAGTTTACTGCTTTCCTACCAGTAATCCCAGCACTTTGCAGTATTGCAGTTTAATATACCTTCTCTTTCAATGCCTGACTTCGTGCACGTTTCGGACAGGCTACAAGCCGCAGTACAGATTTCAAATATGCGAGTTAAGAAGTAATCAGGATGACTTCCTCAGGAATTAATAGAAATTAGTTGTCAAAGCAGTTTCAGACACAGGACAAGTCAATTTGAGTCTGCTTTTCGGAGTGGTGATTGTTCATAAATACATTCTAAGTTAATATGATCTTTGGCTACAAAGCTGAGACTGGCAATGTTTTTAATCTCAAGTAATAATGCAGTTCAAGGGAGTGGTTATAAAGTGACTTCATAAAGCTTCTTTTTAAAAATCATAGGTAAGAATGAGGGGAAACCTTTGCACTCTGGAACATGCAGTGTCCACTGTTAACAGATTCTAATTTGAAGTCATTTAGGGTGTAAACTGCTAAGTAAAAGAATAGCCTACGCAGATACTATGAATTTTCCATTTCAAACCTCTTTGCTGTTTAAAACTTTGCTCGCCTTTTCCTTCCTCAGGGCTTTCTGGCTCTGTTCCAGATTCATCCATTAAAAACTGACGGGTTGACACTTTGCATACTGTGCGTGTTGCTCTGTAGACTGACAAACCAGTGCCTCGCTACCAAAAAAACCAACCCCACAGCAGCGCAAAGAAACACAAACACACATCAACAATTACTTTCCCTGTTGGTATCAGGGCATCGAAATGCTTCAGGAGGCTTTTCCTGAGGGCTCCTTTATGTGTTTTTAATTAATAGAAAACAGAAAAATAAACTGGGAATATGCTCCCAATACATTACAGTGAAAGTTCTTCAAAGATAAAAATGAGTGTGATAATCACTGATAAAAGTTATAGACCTGAACTGGCAGCTCATTATCCTTCTGTTGCAAATGAACCAAGGGGGAGACTCCTTGTTACCATCCTCAGGACTTGCCAGTGATTTAGTGGCTGCAGGAACGTGGGAGTGAGAAGGGAAAAGTCTTTCATAATAGGAAAACCAATTTGTTTCAGTCTTAAAGTACTGGGAGGACATAGTATTGAATTGTAACACAGATGAAGTTGCAAAAATCTTTCTGGATAAATTACTCCAACCTCACCTTCCCTTGAGAATAAGAATATGGGGAATGAGAAAACACTAGAAGTTGATATAGTTTCTTTAGGCAGTTTTTGAGACATTGCAAACAGTACATGACTGATTCTAAAATACCGTTGCGATATTTGATACTGAAGTCATACAAACCCACTTGAATTTCTGTTTGCAAAATAGATAAAGGTGGGCACTTGCACGTAAAAATGTGCATAAGTTTTTCAATGTGTTTGTGGAATTCAGACAGGCTTGAGGTTGCTGATGAAGGATGGTGAAGAAACATAGCAGTTGAGAGGATAAGAATGGTTAAAAATCTCTGAAATGATAAAATCTGATAAATCTTAGTAGCACTTGCCACTATAGTTTTGCATCCTGAGCACACCCCCATGGAAGTTTGGCCCAAGGGGCCAGGGGTCAGTGTGGCTGAGGGCCACTGGTGACTGTGAGGAGATGCTCCTGGATGCCCTGTGGGGATGCTGTGGACAGGGCTGGCCCCCCAGCCCTGCCCAGCTGAGCCTCGTTCCCCCCACTGGGCCTGATCCTGAGGCCCATCTTCAGGCTGATTTTGACACAGCTTTAATCCATCCCCAGAGAGGTGCCCAGTGCCTGAGGCTGGGGCTACCTCCAGCTGCACCCTGGCAACTCATTTGAACACTTATTCCACTCTTTCAGCAAGTGATTATAGATAGAGAGTAATGAAACTTAAGAAATGCCATTGATCTAAAAGAGCTACAGATGGCATTTTCCATACTTAAAAAATTTGAAATGCAACATATTCCTCCTGATCAATGTCTACACCTTCTCCCCAAGGTTCATGCTTCTTTCTTAGTCACTGAAATTTCTCACAAAGAATAACTCTTAGTTATTAAAGATAATTTTATTACCACTTACATCCTTGTGTATCCACACTTTGTGAAGTCATCCGAGTTTCATCACTGGGACAGGTGCTGTTATCTGAAGGTGAGTGTTTGGCTTAATTTTATTATGACCTGTACTATGAGTTTAATTTGAAAGTGGAATTAGGCTGAAATGACCAGATGTCCTGGTTTAGCTGACACAGCTGGGAAAATCATGGAGTGAGTCCTCCTGGAACACATTTCTGGGCACATGAAGGAGAAGAAAATGATTTGGAACAGTCAGCATGGATTTACCAAGGGCAAATCATGCCTGACCAGCACGATTGCTTTCTGTAATGAAATGATGGATTCGTGGATCACAGGAGAGCAGTGGATATAATTTACTTCAACCTTAACAGGGCTTTCAACAGCGTCTCCCACAGTATTTTTTTATCGATTACATCCAAAATCTGGGTGCATGATCATCCTCAGAGGGTAGTTCACATCACATCCTCTACCTGGTGGCATGGAAAAAATGGAGGACCATAGGGGCTCTCCTGGGACCTGTTTATCATTTTCATCAATGGTCTCGAGAAGATGAATGGGGTGTGCTATCATCAAGTTTGCAGATGACACCAAAGTGTATGTGCGTGTGTGGATGAGAAGGGGAGGATGAGCTCTTGACATACTTGAGGGCAAACCTGCCGTTCAGAGGGACCTAGATATTGTACAGCCTTTACCCCTGAAGGTTTTGAAGGCTGGACTCTGAAGCTCTGAGCGATCTGGTCTGATCTCACTGCGGACCCGCCTTTCAGCAGGAGGCTGGATTAGAGGCCTTCTGAGGTCCCTTCCAATATGAATTATCCTGTGATGCTACGGTCCAGTTTAAGTGGCATCCCCTATGTTCTGGCAAAAAATCTTTAGGCCACTCCTACCTTGTTTTTACCTAGGATTGAAGGTTTTCCCTTCGTATATGCAAAAAGCAGGGTCCTGGGAAATTCATGGCATAGTGCAGAGAATCTCAGCTTCTGAGCTCTGTTGTCATCTCTTTTGCAGGCTACACAATCTTGGGAGATTGCCTTTGGCACCGGTAACTGCATCGGATCGATGCAGTGGGAGGGCCTTCTCTAATGTCACCTACCGCAAAAGCATGCTCGCCGTGTCACCATAAATTAGGGCTGCCTCCGGGAGTGAATTCAACTGTGTTTGGAAGGAAATGCAAAAGGAGTGACTTCTGCCTATGTATGGGGCATGGAAATGGTAATATATACAGATGTAGAGGGGAAAGTGAAAATTCTGTCAGACTATAGGCATCTTTACAAGAGTATTTTGTACCCTGCTTCCCACCAACTTCAAGATTAAGTTGCTAAATCAAGTATCTTTTGGTACGCTTTTAACATAATATCTTGATTTTTTTCCTTCTTTTTTTTTTTGGTCATCCATACATATCACTAAATATACTTTGAGGGAATGAATGTTGAGGTACAAAAATAATGGATCCAATTGAGGCTTGTCTTCCACTGGTGATGGACCGTCTGTCTGTTCCAGCTTCATATCACAGCTTTTTCCCTTCTGTTGACGTTTTTGTCTATAGGTACAAACTGCTTCATATCTATTGTGTACTATAAGGTGACCAGTGTGAAAACTCTGCAGAGGGATGAATGCTGCACTCAATACCAGCTCTTCAGTAAAGATGCAGCAGACTGCAGTGCTATGTGTTAATAACCTGCCAAAATATGTATTTATTTAGCTCATATTCTTCTTTGCCTGACTGCTGTACCGTGGAGATGGTACAAAAAGGATTCCAGGAAAAAAAAAAAAAGGAATTAGAATTCTTTCAAATAGGTATTTGCCACTAAGTACATTGGGTACTAAAAAGAACAACATTGAGAACAGTAGTCTGATTTCACATCACCTGGAAGGCATAGATGTGTTGAACAGATCAATAAAATACCCTCTGAAGTTTATTAGACAATGTCAGATATTGTTTTTTTTGAAAGTTATAATAGGAGTGTGTTTTTTATAAACAGAAAAGATTTAAGATCATATTTCTATGACTGGTAACTTAGTTATTCTTTATGATCATTAAAAAAGGTAAAGCTACTTCATATAATTAGGAAAAAGAATCTATCTTACCTGTTCTATGGATCTATTAATCTACGTATCTATCTAATCTATCTATCTGTCTGTCTGTCTGTCTATCTATCTATCTACCTCATTATTTATTCTATTTATACATAGATACTTTTTGGTTATAAACATATTTATATCTATCTGTGCATATCTATACCTACATATTTATGTATATAAAATACTCTCCTTTGCAGTAAAAAAAATATTTCATTGATTAAGTACACATTACCTTCTGGAAAGAACAGATCCACTATATCCAATAGAAAGTTCCTGAATCTCAATATATTTCTATAACAGCTTGTGTGTGAGAGACAGATGCTACCAGCAGTACTTGGGGATCTTGAGTTGCAGCTCTGGGTAGAATCAGAAAGACACACTTCAGCTTGCCACCACTCCTGACTTAAAATTGAGAATTCCAGAAACACAACAGCTGTTGGAATTTAATTTTATGTTACAGTATGGTTTTCAAAACTAAAAGAAAATCTCTTTCAGGATGATTATACCTGTAGTACTTCAGCAAAATAACGAGCCCAAGAAGCTCTGTGTTGTGTAACGCATACTTATTTGAAGGATGATGCTCTACTTGTGTTCCACTTGAAACTTCAGAATAAGAATTGACTAATTTATGTTTTTTCTTGCCTCCTGCATAGGGCTGATTTCATCTGGAGGACATGTCAGCCATTATGTCAATAAACGCACTATGTAGATGGATCCTTCTGCAACTAATGATTAAGTCTTTCCTTTAGCTAAAAATAGTCTTGAAAAGTCTAAGTGACTGCCAGTATTCCTGGGGTTCTCATAGTACATTCTCTTCAGTAATCTTTGTAGAGCCCCTGAGTACAGTAGCTCCGTTACAGTGTGTGATTGATGTGGGGTAATTAAAACCTTATCTGGAACCTGAGTTTGTAAGCAGCAGTATTTATTAATGCTGATTCAGGGACCTACCCGTGTATAGGTTGGAATCTGTCTCCAGCAGCAGCAGCGTAAGAGTTATTGATAGCGTGGATTTATTCGACAGCTATTCTGGGCCTGGGAGTCATATATTGATACAATTTTTGCTGGTAATAAAATGTCAGATTAAAAGAAAGCAGCAGCATTCTTATTTTTAATGGTGAGTAAAACTTACTGCCTGCTGCCGCCTCTGACAACATAAGATAAGCCTAAAGGTACATGTTACAAAAGAATTGAGTTCCTTATTCAAAGGTGCTTGTCATCTAAACCTTTGGTTGTATTGGAATGCCTCAGCTTCCAAAAGTATCTCTAGCAAGAAGGAAAATCAGTAATTGCTTTGTAGAGAAGCATAAAACACTGAGCCAACACTGTAAATTTAGTATGAAACTGAAAAATGTCCTATCTGCTGATAGTGTGCAGAAATGTTTGTTAAATAACTGCAGCCGGAGGTGAGAAAGCACTAGAAACGTCACAAAGTAGACAGGCAACACCTATGTGTGCACATACAGTCACACACACGTGTACAGAAAAGAGGGCATGAGAATGACATTCCCCATTCATGCTGCCAGTTATTCTGCTGAGACAATAGTCTTTAAAATCATTCATCCTATTTCTACCTATTTTTAGAGACACATTTAAATTTTCTGATTTTCTGTGGCAGAAGCAATCAAGATGCCACCAGCAGTTCTTGAGGTTTTTTTGTTTGTTTGTTTTGAAGTTTAAATTGTAGAATCATAGATTGGTTTGTGTTGGAAGGGACCTCCAACACATCCTCCACAGCTCATCCAGTGCCACCCCCTGCCCTGGGCAGGGACACCTCCCACCAGAGCAGGTTCCTCCAAGCCCCCTCCAACCTGGCCTTGAACCCCTCCAGGGATGGGGCAGCCACAGCTTCTCTGGGCAACCTGGGCCAGGCTCTCACCACCCTCACACCAAAGTTTTTCTTCCTGAGATCTCATCTCAATCTCCCCTCTTTCAGTTTAAAACTATTGCTCTTCATCCTATCGCTACATAATAATAACAACCCCTTTTTGTGCACCAGCCTCCCATTTTACCTCTCCCCCAAGTAAGATCATCTCGATCACATACTTAGATTTTTTTGGGCCAAAATCCTGAAAAATCAAAGAAAACTCTGTTTTGTATCTCATAATAACTGCTTATGAGTCAAGAATTTGGCATGTCTACCAATATTTTAAGATGAAAAATAGATGTATGTGAATAACATTTTAGAGTTACCACTCTGCCGGAAAAAAATTAGATCTTCCAGGGTTGCCTGTTCTTCATCTTTTTTCTCATTTCTTTTGGTCATGTTTTTAAGGTTCCATTCATAGCCTTTACGGTCACAGACCTGAACAGACTTGAACAAGCAACCACACATAGGTTTTTTGTCTTTTTTAGAGGCATACTTTTGGGTTTTGGTTTTGTTTTTATTTTTCATTCAACGTCCTTTCTTATTTTTAAATTGCATTTATCAGATCCCGTCCATAGGAGTAAGGTACATTTCACTAACTTTGATACTCTCTGCATTAACTTAACCTTCGTATTAATATGCGATCCTCGTAACTAAATGTATCCTAAAGCTTTAAGCATGCGATCATGTTTCAGCATTTGTCTTTGGAGATGCTAATAGGGTTACTGAGCAACAAAATGATAATCAACAGTTTTAGAGGTCGTTCATTATACACTGTATAAATATTTCATAAATTCCCCACTGTTTACAGATAGCAATAGTCTAAAAAGAAATGGCAAATGTTCAGTATCTAATGCAGCTGGTCGAGCAGCTATTGCTTGTTTTTTTAAAAAGCTATCTATACGTTTATGCAAATTCTGACCTCTACATGACATATTTCGTAGCATGGTCCAGCAGAATTTGTCATGACAGAAGTTCCGAGGATCATTGCATTCAAGTTCATCTACACCATTGAAAAGCGTTACCTTTAAATGAAATTAAAACATGCCACATGGCAAATATCCTTAAATTAGCAAGCAAATCTTCTTGCATCACCTTTTGTGTTTTTCAGGTATTTATGTTTGGATGTACAGTGGATGTAGAGTCATATCATTTCCAAATATCTGTTTGGGAATTTGACATTTTAAATGTTGGCACAGCAAGTGTTTGGCACAGCAAGTGTGTAAGCACTGGATTGCAAGTACACTTTGTGGGACCTTCTGTTATCACAGAATTGCAGGAGTTGGAAGGGACCTTCAGAGATAGTCTAGTCCAACCCCCTGCAAAGCAGGTCCACCCTGAGCAGGTTGGACAGGAACACATCCTGGTGGGATTTGGAATATATCCAGAGAAGGAGACTCCACCACCTCTCTGGGCAGCCTCTTCCAGGGCTCTGCCACCCTCACAGTAAGGAAGTTCCTCCTCATGTTGAGATGGAATTTCCTGTGTTTCAGTTTGTGCCAGTTGCCCCTTGTTCTGTCACTGTACACCACTGAGAAGAGCCTGACCCCACCCTTTTGACACCCACCCTTTAGATATTGATCAGCATTGAGGAGATCCCCTCTCAGTCTGCTTTTCTCTCAGCCTTTCCTCATCAGAGAGGTGCTCCTTGATCATCTGATCTCTGATCTGATATCTAATATCCAGATGCTGGCTTTGTCCCAGCTGACTGTAAGACCTGGACATAGATGTCTACAATTCTCTGCCTTCCTTTAAAGATATCTTTGGTGTATAAATAGGAAAGGAGGGGTGTTGTCTTCTAATCAACTGCCCAGTCTGGACTAAAATACCAGAGACTACACCTGCTATGGGGCACAAATTCAACTTGTGCCACCTCAGATCATAGAATCATAGAATTATGTAGGTTGGAAAGGACCTTTCAGATCACGGAGTCCAACAGATATAAAGCTATGGTGCAGTAGGATAAATCAAGACAAAGAAATGCTTCCTAAATTAGCTGATGGCTCTGCTAATGGGGAATCTGTGGGTTCTTTGTTGCCCCATAGAGAAGCAAGAACCACATCCCTATCTTTTTTTCCCGGTTTCCTGAACTTGTCATTTGGATTTGCACTGCAGAGAAATTGAGAGAGAAATGTTTCAGTACAGCAAAAAGTGAAGTCTGAAAAAAAAACCCAAACCAACCAAAATGTACAACTCAGGTCCAAACCAACTATCTGCATTATCTTCTCAGTGCTATTGTGGAGCACGTTGGGTCCTGACCACTAGATGTTCTGTGTCTCCTACTTTCAGTGTAATTTAAAACTTTCTCTTCTAAGAAGGAAAAAAAGTTAATGTGTTGGAAGAGGCTGCCCAGGGCAGTCCCCGTCCCTGGAGGGATTTAAAAGCTGGGCAGACGTGGTGCTGAGGGACATGGGTGAGTGATGGGTTTTGTCAGTGTTGGGTTGATGGTTGGACTCGATGATCTGAAAGGTGGCTCGCAACCTCGACAATTCTATGATTCTATGATTTATGTTTTGGGGAGAGAAACAAAACTTCCTCTGATAAAGTAAGCTGTTTTTTGGTGGGATCCAGAGATATGAATAATACCACACAAGACACAATGCTGCCCAATTCATTCTAATTTTAATACTTTTCTGCTCTTTTGCTCTGATAAATGTCTTCTCCTGCTCATAATGGAAATGAGTTACGCAGCCGTGTGTGGCAAAAGAAACACTATTTTCAGTCCAGTGTCCATATGATCAGAGAGGTTGTTTATTTCTCTAGAAGTAGACTAGGATTAAATGTTGTCATAGAAATAACTGTTGCCTCATCAACAGATGTCAGATTTTATGTTCTTAAATCAAATTTTTCCTTATCCCAAGCCCTTAAAAATCACTGCACCTTCTAGAGCTAAAAGGAAGACCGAGCATTTCCAATCTGTAGAAGTGTAATGTACGGTTAGACAATATTTTTTTTCCCACAGTAAAAAAATTGTTAAATTGTGAAAAAAATTATTAAATTCACTGATATGGCTTCACCAGCAAAAATTTTCTTAGTTATATGCAGAAGTTGTAATGGCAAATTATTATTTCATTCTGTATATACTGCTGTATGTTTAGGAAAATTATCAGTAAAGGTCGACGAAGGCTAGAGATGCATCCTAGAATTTTTATTAGAGTTATTTGCTTGAATCTGTTCAGCTGCACATTGTTCGGTAACTGGCCATTTTGAGTGAAATTACCTGCCTAAATGAGCTGAGCAAATGCTGGCTCAATTTAGTTACATACTATGAAATTTGTACATTGAGTTATTCATTTCAGTGAACAGTTTGCTGAAGACTAACATTCAAATAGCATTTACCATTATCTTGTTAATAGGCCTCACTGCTTTAAATCTACTAAGAATGCAAATAAATGATAATTCTGCACTCATTAAGGAAATCCCCAGTGACTTACTGTGGTTAAATGTTCGAACAGGCATGTTTAGCACTTCTTTGGGGTTGGTAAAGTTCCAAAAATCTGTAAATTAAAGTTCTGTGGAGTGCTATAAAATATGCATAATGAAGCCCTGGATGTAAATTAAGAAGATTTATATTGCAGCATTCTGCTTACGTTATTCAATCTGAATGCTTCACAGGTTTTTATGAAGCAAATAAACTGCTCTTTTTCTTGAAATTCATTTTGAATGGTCACCGTGGATTCATTGTTACATTACTTAGTTCACACATTAAAGACTGAATTGTTCTTTTTAATCTATATATCATACTAGAGTTTTATTGCCCAATACTTCTGAAGCTGAGGTACTCCATCTGTAGTAGCAGCACACTGAAGTTGCCTATAGACATAAGTAGTTAAAATAGAGCTGAAAACAATATTTATGAATATTCTTCTACTTTAAAGTCATGTATTCACTTGAGTCACACTTATGATTCCCATTATTCATAGCCAGTGAACATTAACTGACAAAAAGTTTATTTCCAAGGGTTCTTAAATATTATTTATGGAAAATAAATACAAATTCTCATATAAACTAGAATCCCACGAGGTTTTTCTGTGTGGCTTTTAGAAGGAAAGAAGCTAAAGTGTAAGTTTGTGCACAGCTGCCACCCAGAACTGTAAATCTGTCAAGGAAACCACCTCAGGGGTTTGGGCATTTCTTTCCCCTAAAAAAGGGCAAAAGCATGAAGAAAGAGAGCCTGAGGTGCAGTTGTGTTCCAGGCAGCTTGCTGCTGGGGAAACGTATAATTCAGGAAAATATTGTCTTCCACTGTTGAGGATCATAGAACCATAGAATCATAGAATGGTTTGTGTTCGAAGGGACCTTAAAGATCATCAGTTCCAACCCGCTACCCAGGACAGGGACACCTCCCACCACACCAGGTTGCTCCAAGCCCCCTCCAGCCTGGCCTTGAACCCCTCCAGGGATGGGGCATCCACAGCTTCTCTGGGCAACCTGGGCCAGGCTCTCACCACTCTCACAGTAAAGAATTTCTTCCTGAGATCTCACTTAAATCTCCTCTCTTTCAGTTTAAAACCGTTCCCCCTGTTCCTGTCACTCTACTCCCTGATCAAGAGTCCTTCCCCATCTCTCCTGTACCCTTTAGGTACTCGAAAACTTGCTATTTTAACAAATCATTGATGATTCCGTTCTAGATGAACTAAAGTAAATAGTGGTCACGATATTTCAGATTTTGCAGTGAAACAGAATTCTTTTGATTATATCCTCATTCTTGAAGTCTTAATAAGTTAAGCAACAAAAAGCAACAACAGAATTTTACTTTTAGGGTCTACATGCATATCTGTGTGTACCTGTGCCATTTGTAAAGACCTACTATAGAGCAAACTGTCTCTGGCTTCCAATTCTTTAATTTCTGCTTACTATTTTTGTTTCTTTTAAGATGAAGAAATTCGCGCTGTGGAATTCTGAAACCAGTGGCATGGAATAGTACAATCACAGCTAAACTCAAATAAATTTTAAATTAGCCACAGAGCTATGTGTAAATAAATAGCAATAATGTTGGTACAGCAAATGTCGTAAGTACCATGAAAATTTGAATGGTTGATTCTTTGATTTTGTATTATTCAAAGATGATTTGAAAAATTTATTGTGGTATAAAAAATGGATTTCCAGAATTTCACAGCTATACTATAATATTTTATAGCATTTTATCAAACTAAATTGTATTAAATATGGGTCCAATCTATTTTGCAGTGTATGTTCAACACAACCATTCTTGTCAGTCTTTCTTATTTCAAAATTTTTTCAACATTTTATAAAAAAATTGAAATAATATTCATGCGTTATGCAGCCAAAAGACTATGGCATTACACATAGCTCAGTTTGAACACCAGGGATTATAAATTTCTTTGGAAATTCGAGCTCAAATTGTTAAACTGTGTTTCGTAATGAAGAATAGAGGAACAGATTAGTTTTTGAGCTTTTGGATCACATTGCGCTATGATGATAGAGTACATCTAGAAACAAGACAGAGATGAATATGAGAACACAGAGCTTATTTGTGGGATAGTTTTATAAGAAACAGTGTATGTAGAGCACTTCAGATTCAGAGTAGAAACCCAACCAATTAAAGATGAGTGATGGAGACAAAACCTTTTAAAATGGAATAGCTGCAGACACATTTGCATGTTTATCCACATATTCAGAAATAAGAAATGAGTTCCCTTTGAGGAATTAATAAGGGGCAGAGCCAAAGCAGAAAGTCAGTGGCAAGAACTTCAGGCTCCAACTGGGTTTAATCCAATGTTCCATCATAAAGAGTATAGTGACTTCAAAAAGTGGCATCCAGAATCAATGGTTTCTGGCATAATTTCAAAACTGTATGAAATTAAAATATATGGAAATGGAGAGCAGGATGACACCCCTGCAGAGCAGAACAGAGGAATGGCTAAGGAGTAAGAACACGGTATTAATTTAGAAGACCTTGTGTGAGACAGATTTCAGATTCTGCTCTTATGGACAGGGCTCGAATCTTCCTGCTCCAAAATGTCATATTGAAATAAAAACAGAGGCCAAACACAATTTAGGTTTCACAAGTTTAGTATTTAAGTTTTACGTTACAAACACACAAATTAAGGAAACTACAATGTAAACATTATAGGAAGAACAGCTCACAAGAGTGGTGATCACTTCAGTGGGATAAGGATGTAATTTAAATGTGCCAACTCCACAAATTTCCAAAATGTTCCTCAAAGTTCAGGTCCACGAGCCACATCTGCCTTCCATATGCCAAACAGGAGACTGTAATTCAAAATAAACATTTGTCAGAAATCTATGGTTGTATTCAAAGTAGGACTTTCCAAAATTAGAAGAAATTAATGAAGGTTAATATTTACTTTTTTTTTTTTTTTTAATTTGCATCATTCTTCAGTGTCCTGCTGTAATTACAGGATGACATCAGAGTGTGAGAACAGGAAGACCAAACACCTCTATCTGTGGAAGTCAGACAGGAATATTAAGAGGTGGTTTGTGTCTCTGAATGAATAAGAGCTCAGATGTTGACAGACTTTATTTTTCTAAGAGGGATGGCAGAAAACTATTGTTCAATACACTTGTTGCTTTTACCGGCTGAGTTGAGTGAGATGGGTTTCTCAGGGGTCATATTCAGTCAAGTTTTGAATAGTTCCAACAACGGAGGTTCTACAACTTTGTGTAACCTGTTCCAGTGCTTCACCATCCTCATTGTGAAATGGCTTTTCTTCTCCATTGTGGAAAAAAAAAAAATCACTCATAATAGAGTTTATACTTACATATACATACATACGTGCTTTCATCCAATTTATTATGGCTGGATTGCAGTACAGTAATTCAAATATAATCAGCTTTTTTACTATGCAGCACTAGAAACAACGCCAAAATTTAGCTGTAACATTAGGGTTACAAAGATGATGAGGGGCCTGAAGCATCTCTCTTACGAGGAAAGGCTGAGGGACTTGGGTCTTTCTAGTCTGGAGAAGACTGAGGGGATCAACACGTATAAATACTTCAAGGGTGGGTGTCAGGGGGATGGGGCCAGTCTTTTTTCAGTGGTGCCCAGTGACAGGACAAGAGGGAACGGGCACAGACTTGAACATAAGAAGTTCCACCTAAACATGAGGAGGAACTTCTTTCCTACGAGGGTGGTAGAACACTGAACAGGCTGCCCAGAGAGGTGGTGGAGTCTCCATCTCTGGAGACATTCCAAAGACACTCTGTCTTGGAATTTTCACTCCAGACGCTCCTCTGGACATGTTCCGGTGCAACCTGCTCTAGGTGGACATGTTTTGGCCAGGGGTTGGACTAGATGATCTCCAGTTAGACTAGGTGATCTCCTTCCAACCCCATATCATTCTGTGATTCTGTGAGTTCCTCAGTGCTCGTAGAGCTCAGAGCGAGTCTTCTCAACATAGTAAATATGCAATTATTTTAAGTTCAAGCAGTGCGGATACAGCATTATGGTCATTACTGTATTTTAGCTGTGTGTATCAGAGATTCTGGAATGTTTTCACTCTGATAGGTAGCACATTTGAAAGCCACAAATTCAGTTTTATTACTACCTATGCCGGTTCGATTAGATTGCACAAGTATTTGAGGAAATATATGTATTAAAATTACATGTATTTGTACTCCTACCTGATAAGGCAAGTGAGATATCCTCATAACTAAATGTTTAAATTGCCATCTTATTCTAGATGAAATTGATGTTTTGTTTCAGAATGTTTAATTGTTTAATTAAACATTGTTTAATTAAAAATGTTTCCCCATTGACTTTTAAAAGTCTAAAACAGAGCTCAACACTGAAATCGAAATAACAAAAATATTTTTATAGTACTTTTGATTCACAAATGGAGCATCACCTCTCCCTTGTAAAAGACTGCTTGATTGTCTTGTAGGCTCTCTAGATACAGGATGGGGTTTTCCTTCATTTTTGTTCATTTCCTTTAACTTCTGGTTATCTTTTTTGTGTTGTTGGCCACCATCAGTATGGATCTGCTACCTAATGGAGTCCTAAAAGCTCTTCTTTCTGCAGGAACTTGTCTGTGGCTATCTAACAGCTTGAATCTTCGTTATTCAGCATTAGCTAATTCACCTGGACAACTCTTTGATTCATCACTTGGCAAGTAAATACTGCTTCTATCACCTGTGCTTTTTTGTTTCATTTTGGATTTTCTGTCTTTATTGTCTTTCCTCTTTGGTGACCTCTTGCTGCTAGAGAACCCCAATGTAGCTTCTTGAATCAGGAGAGATGCATACAGCAAACCAGAAGATATTCAGCAATTAATTGATTATGAAGGGGCCTCAACTTATCTGGTTGCCTGAGGGAAATACCATATTCCCCCAGAACAGCCACAAGCTGTTGTGCTTTGAAGATTTACAGGAAAAGAATGATATGGGAGATTTTGATTAAAGGACCAAGGGCAGATGTTCTTGAGTAATGGCATTCGTGCCACTCTATTATGTGTAAAATTCAAAACTCAAGATAACATATGACTTTTGTCATTATCCTTTTAATGAAAACTACAGTATGTGGCTGTGAACACAAATCCTGGTAAGTAAACTCAGGAGAATTAGTTCACTGTACACTCAAATTCCAATTACCGTGGAAAAATAACTAAGCAAGAAGGAATCGAGCCACCAAAACACTACAAAATTTTACAGTAATGACATTATCAAGTACTTTTTTGTTTCATTGCTGGATTTCTTTATTCTTCTGTCTGTATTATATGAGAATAAGAACAAACAGTACAAATTTCTATAGCAACACCATCCTTCAGCCAAGTCTCTCGATGGTTTTTGCAAGCATTTACTGCTCAACTCTCACTACGGTACTGGAAAAAAGCACAGGTGCCCTTAAATCACACCTGCCTGCCTCAGAAATTAATTACAGTCAATACAAGATTTAAGAATAACAAGAAGAAGCAAAGCTTAGTTTCAAGAAGATATATTTAATAGGGAGGTAGCTATTAGCTGTACTTTTATATTTGACTGCTGTTCTAAGGTTAATCACCTCCCTGAGAATTGCTGCATACGTTTTACAATGGCCACCGGTAATCCTGGTTTACCAGTTCCTGGACAAAGTTAAATGAGAACATTTAAGAGATGCTTGGAATGAAATTTTAAACTGTTTTTTATTCTTATTTTAACCAGCTATCTCACCAAAGCAAGTTTTATTCATTACTTTAATCCATAAGAATACAGAACTTTACAGTTTTCAAATGTATTGCATTTTAAGAAGTGGTATAAATGATGAAGTGTAGAATATTAATAGCATTATTAAACATAGTAGTAATAATAACTTAGCATCTTATCAAATGTATGCAATTATACTACAACCTATTGCATTATTCCCATTGAAGAGGATTTGTATTGGAATATCAGATATTCAATAACACAATTTTTGGGCATAGTATAAGATCTCAAGAAGTTTTGTTTTTGCAAAGTGTAAGAGAAAATATATTATACTGTACCTTAATTTTTTTCTGCTGGCACTGAATTTCTGCATGTGCTTTTCCCATGCTGAATCAGAAAGAAACTGTTCTAATCTATCATTTATGCCATGAAGTTCTGTACATTTATAGCTTCGTTTTTATGATTTATAACTTCATTTTTATGTTGCTTCATTATCCACAGGTGCACATCCTCCTAACCAAATCAAAAGACAGTTCTTATTGACTTAAAAGTTTTAGTTAATTAATAGGCAGGAAATATGACAAGCCAAGTCTTTTAACAGTGTCACCGTCTTTGGGCAGATAGGTTAATTCCTAGCTTTACGTTTTCCTTTGAGCATCATTAAAAAAAATAATCCTACTATGCATTTAAATCAAAATTATTCATATTCAGATTGTAGTAATTATCAGCAGTCATCATTATATGTAATACACATGCATTGTACTTACATATCTATACGTACAGACTCCTTAATATGCCAGTGCTATTAATTACAAAGACTTCCACGTTCACCACTGCTGTGACTGAACATACATTTTCGAACATAAGGTTCATGTTAAAGGAAAATTTGATTTCTCAAGGATGTTTAAGTTTCTTGATGCTTTATTCCAATGTAATTAAAGGGAAGGTACCTTGACACTCCAAAAATACTTTTACATTTGCATATAAGATATTAGATCACCTTGAATTAAAGTACAAGCAGAAGATGCAATCCCAAATATCAGGGCAACATGAAATTTGCTGAAAGTACTATATCAAGACAATGCAGTTATTGACAATTAACTATCACTTGAAGAGAGAGACTTATAATAAAAACAAAACCTAGTAAATTTAGAGATAAATCAGGGTGACTGCTCAAAAGAAGTGATTGCTGCCTAATTTCTCAGATGGATTTTGTGACATATTAGGAAATTAGCATCTACAGCAACAGAAGGAAACTAAGCTCATTCTAATATATTTCTATATACGGTCATATATTTTTATCTATACAGTCATTCCTTGTTTGTCTTGGCAAAGAAGAATACTGATATGTAGGCTGCCTTTGTGACTTTTACAAATATGGTCAAGACTTTATATGTGGTGAAAATAAACTCTGTGTGCATGGATATTTCTCAACAAGTTGGCAAACACGGAAGATAGTAGCATTCCAGATGTCCAAGAACTTATGTGAGCTAAAATGCAGTCGCTTTTGGATGTTGGACAGAGCACATGTTAGACATTTGAAAACAATCAAATATTGCAGTTGTTTTTCCTAAGTTAAAAAAAAAACAAAACCCAAGCTTGCTTGCACGTTATATAAACCAGAGACAGCATCCTTACTATAATGAAATCAACTCAAAAATTCTCATTTATCTTTCTTTTTTCCAAAATTTTTCACATTAAGTAGCTTGAAACTGAAAAAAGTGAAGGTATTTATGTGGCACGGTAAGCTGTCCCCTCAGTGTTGGGTGACAGAAAGCACAAACTACATTTTCTGTAATAAAGTTAAGACTCTTCATAAGACTAAAGAGGTGGGGAAATGGCCATGGTGTGTCTATCTGAACCTGTAAGTAAACATCTCAGGGACAAGTGTTTACTGCCCTGTCTTCATGCTGTCTTTAGCTGTGTTAGGAGATATCATAGAATCATAGAATTGCCAAGGTTGGAAGGGACCTTTCAGATCAAGTCCAACCATCGGGATAAAAACCATCCCTAAACCATATCTCTAAGCACCCTGTCTGCCTGGCTTTTAAATATCTCCAGGAATAGGGACTCCACCTTTTCCCTGGACAGCCTGGTCCAATGTTTCACAACCCTTTCAGTGTAGAAATTGTTCCTAATATCCAAACTGAACCTCCCCTGGTGTACCTTCCGCCCGTTTCCTCTTGTCCCATCGCCTGTTCCTTCGGAAAAGAGAACGACGCCCCCTGGCTACACCCTCCTTTCAGGGAGTTGGAGAGAGCGAGGTCTCCCCTCAGCCTGCTCTTCTCCAGGTTGAACACCCCCAGCTCCCTCAGCTGCTCCTCACAAGACTTGTGCATGTCAATATAATGCATACCTATGTCAATGAACTAATTTTGCTGAAGACATACTTTTCTAATTTCTCGGTTTTGTAATTTTGATTAGTAAAGTCTAGACAATATGGGGATAGTAACCTTAATAAACTTTTCTGCAGGCAGATCAAACTTAGAGCTCTTGCAAAATAAATAGCTAATTATGATGACAGCATTTAAAGAAGAGCAAGATCTGCTTTTCTAGTGCATGTCACGATGGAGTTACTCTATCAAGCTTGAAAAGCCCACCTTCTTCCCTCGTACCTGTGCAGATCTTCATGGTCATTAAGGAAGGCAACAGAGGACAAACCATTTATTAGTAGTAGCAATAGTCTCAAAAATTCTTCTCTGCGCTCCTGTTCAATTACTTTCCATTTATGCAAGTGAGTGTGAGTGGGAATCTTACAGAGAGAGGGTAAAGAAAGTAATAAATTAAAAAAAGAGGTTTTCCATCATGCACATCCAGTCTTTCTGTCTTATCACGGCAAGGTAAGAAAGAAACAGAAAAAAACTCCAAATACTAATACATTTTTAATCTTGATTTTCAATTATTCCAGAGTGTGGTTGCAGCAGATTGAATCAAAGAGCCACAGAGATTCATTCCACTTGTTTTCATGGCTCCACATTTCCTTATTTTCTGCTGTTTCCATGCTTTTTGTTGTACACTAAGTATCAATCGCTTCTGGTTGACAAATATATTGGAGAATGTGTTAGTCTTTAAAAGACAACAGTTTACATTTGTGGAAAAAAAGAGAAGCCAACAGATGTGAAATAATGTCGAAGTCTGAAGTTAGGTTATAAGCATGCACAACTCTTATTTAAAAGGCCTTAAAAATAGGAACTGTTCTTTATGTTTTCTGCAGCATATCAGATGAAAGGTTGCTTTTGATCAGCCTCACAGCATCAGCTATCATGTCTTATCTTGGGACACTTATCCTTTCATAAAAATACGGTGTATGATATAGCAAGGGCATGAAAAGGCTAATCTCTAATGGCTTTTAAGAGCATACCTTGCAGAGAATCCTAAGACCCATGCAACAAATCTGATTTATATCCACCTTTCCTATTATGCCTTAAAACTTGTGAAGCTTCATCAATTACTCTAGGATACTGCGAAAAAAAACAAAAGTACAAACCCTTACAAATTTATCTTGGTCTATATACGTAGATTTGGAAGAAATTAGATTACAGTTGAGAAGAAACAGACCATATAAGGGTAACAGTTCTTGCCTGTGCCTTAGATACATTTTTGTAGTCCGCATGAAGACATCTAGCTGAACGCTATTAATTGACACAGCATTATGCCATTTGGCAGAGACACAATTTGAAAAATGAGGTCATTAGCAGTCTGCTGAAAAGACATGGATTCTTATTATTTGTTATTAACAGCTTGTAAAAGCATAATTCTTACAGTGTCAATATGAGTGTAACACATACAGCAACTGCAGAGGCAGAGATGCCAGGTGTTGCGTTCAACCCATTCACAAATGCTCTTGACAGTACAAGCCTACGGTTTCAACAGGAATCATGTTCTTTCTTTAATCAATATATAAATATACACTGTTGACATCATCATAAGTTTCATATCTTACCATATTTCTGTGGTGTCCTTGAAATAAAAAAAGTACAAATGATATTTTAAGGCATTTTAAGTGCCATGTGCAGTAACTCCCCTAAGATTATAAAATAGATTTTATTTTATAGCAGAACAGATTTTTTCATCCTAAAGTAACTTAGGCTTTTTTATTAAAAATTAAATCTTTTGCTATTTGTCACAACTTCATTAGATGAAATGAGAAGAGGATAAATGTTTCAGGCTGGAGTAAGAGAGAAAATGCAGAGCTCAGACTAATTCTTTGTGTTATGCTTAAAATTTTCTTTGGATCCCAAGAAACCAGAGACTCAATTAGAAGTTAGTAAACCTTCTGATACACCACCTGAAGTTGTTACCACATCTGCTGGGTGAAGCAGGACTTGGCAAAGTAAGCAATTATGTATGACCTCCAGGGGAACCCGAGTGCTGTAAGAATTGTGCCAATAGATGTGACTATTTCTTTTGTTGTCAAGAAACACTGTTGCTTTGTTTTTTTTTTTTTTAATGTAACAACACAGTAGCCCAGATCTAATAATCTGATGCCAATTTTGAAAGAAGTTGTTCATGTTTTCACAATTCTAGCATAGAAATCAAAAGTATCACCATCTGAAATGACTTTAGCAATTCTAACAAACCTCTCTTCTATCTCTCTCATTTTTCTCGAGCACTAATTTGTGGTATTAGATATCTACCAACTCAACTTAGAAATGGCTGGTCTCATCAAGAATCATAGAATGGTTTGGGTTGGAAGGGACCTTAAAGATCATCCAGTTCCACCCCCTCTACCCTGCGCAGGGACACCTCCCACCAGACCAGGTTGCTCAAAGCCCCATCCAGCCTGGCCTTGAACCCCTCCAGGAATGGGGCAGCCACAGCTTCTCTGGGCAACCTGGGCCAGGGTCTCACCACTCTCATAGCAAAGAGTTTCTTCCTGAGATCTCATCTAAATCTCTTCTCTTTCAATTTAAAACCATTACCCCTCGTCCTATCACTCCACTCCCTCATTTGCTGCCTTATCCCTTGAAGTGCGAGTTTCTAAAATGAATGTTTTTGTCTTATGTGTGGAAAGTATACACATGTATAATGGAGATGCATTACACAAAATGTAATAAAAGAGAGCTTTTTCATGGTGCACTCACTGGAGTGTCCCGTATCTTACTGGCACCCGCATTATCCAGAAATGTTCAGGACACTTACCTTCAAAGTCTACATTTTCAGTTTCCTGTTTGAATTTAAAACTCCTCTAGCTATAAGCCTTTCTCCAGAATTTGAGTGATGCTTTGTACAACAGTTCATCCCTTAAAAGGTGTGATCTGTGTCTGCATTTTAAAAAAAAATCTTTTGCATAAAAATTTGCCATAAAATTAACACATTTCTGTGGGTAATAAGTAAGCAAGATATCAAATTCTTAATGCACTCCTCTGTGTTGCTCTTCCAGATTAATTTTTTTGATAAACACTTATCTGAAGTAATTCATCCAGACACATACCAATAAGGTATTCAGTTTTATTCTATTACTGAAATATTATTATAGTTATGTAATTGGGCCATGGGCTAGATCTCCAGTTAGCAGTAAGGAAAGGAACATCTGAAGGGATTTTAATTTGTTCTTGTAAATTGTGTGAAGTTGTGGATAAACTTCAGAAGCTTTTTGGGCTGGCAAGAACATTAATACCAGCCCATATTCATCATAGACCGGGGAATTTCCCAAATGCCTCAAGAGAAAAAAAAATCCACCATACTTCCCACACACCTTTTTTAATAATTGCCTGCTCCTGCCAAAGTTGTCTAAAATCTCAATGCAAATGTAACTAAAACCGATGGGGAACTCTAAATATATATTACTGTGTGGAATAAAAGTTCAGATAATACAATAAATGCATGAACACAGTCAATATCTCATAGTAAAATTTACACTTGGCCATTTATCAAGAGCTATGGAATGTTTAAGATTTTGTTTCTGGCTGTTTAACAACCCATTGGTGGGGAAGGAAAGACAGAGCTAAAGATCCGTCACCGACGACTTGCTGGCAACACCCTTCTTTTCTGAACATGTCTGGTATTTCTCCTCAGTCTAGGAATGACACAGGTAAATGAGGACCAGAGCAGTCGGGTAAGTAGCTCTCTTCTTATCAATAAGGAGAGCTGTAGATTACAATAGGAGCTAGCCAAAAAATAGGGAAAATATAAGAAATTGGTTCTTTTACTAATTATAGTTAATTCACTCTCTTTTATCAAGATGTTTTAAAAAATACTCAAACTGTAAGCATTTTCACTGGCAGAAAGGAGGCTCATATGCATCTCCATCCATAAAGCTGAGCCCTGCTAATTCTTGTTGGAGTTGCACTCAGTTTATAGATTTGCAATTTTTTTAATAAGGGCCATTCTGCTTATATGTTCATATTTCCTGTATAGATTAGGCCACGAACTTTTGCATAGTCACCTTCATCAAACCAAATAAATAGCAGCTAAACTGGAATACAGTAGTAAGTAAAAAGCAATTGAATCTGTGGAAGGCAATTGATAAAAATTATCCTGAATTTGAGACCGCAACCATAATCTCAATATGAAACAATATTTTTAAACGTGAAATTGTGCTTTAATTAATTTGAATGTTTC
>JAOXNO010000033.1:63391824-63409743 GCA_028565335.1 Limnodromus scolopaceus | reverse complement strand
GAGGCTGCCCAGAGAGGTGGTGGAGTCTCCTTCTCTGGAGACATTCCAAACCCACCTGGACATGTTCCTGTGGGACCCGCTGTGGGTGACCCTGCTGTGGCAGGGGGTTGGAGGAGATGATGTCTAGAGGTCCCTTCCAACCCATACAGTTCTGTGCTATCCTAGGGACCATAAGGACTACAACTCTCCAGTATTAATTCTTGTGTAGAATCATAGAGTCAGAGAATGGTTTGGGTTGGAAGGCAGCTTAAAGAAAATCAAGTTCCATGCCCCCCTGCCATGGGCAGGGACACCTCCCACTAGACCAGGTTCTCAAAGCCCCATCCAGCCTGGTCTTGAACACCTCCAGGGATGGGGCATGTACTTTACAATGGGATCATCCTAAATTCATGCTAACGAGGTTTAGATGTAACAGCATTTGATGAAATATATTAAACCAATATAGCTTAATAAATAGAGCATGAAATGTGCCAGGCAGATATCCTTAAAGTATAACAGTTAACACAGTTACATACTTCTCACCTGCCTCTGTAAGAAGTTCCTTCTAGTAAACTACTTAATTACCATTAATTAATTGCATCTTCCTTTGAAGCATTAGCCATCCAGAGAGCCTTCTCTATCTATAGATGCAAATAAATTTTGTGGGGTCTCTACCACTTCAAAGTTTGCCAGTGAAAGAGGTGGGTTAGATGGATACTTGTAATTTTTTATTTCGTCAGGTTTTTTCCCCGTGGTTAAACTTCATTCATTCATTTGGTAGTAGCCCATTAGACTGTGAAGGAGCAGAGTTAAGTTACATGTTACTTAAAGTCCTTGGATGTATTTGGATTTTACAAAATTATTTTTTACATAAAATAACTACTATTTTATTACTATTTTATTTTATTTGTTTTATTACTAAAATTACTATTTTACCTAAAATAGTCCTGCCTCTGTAAAAAGAATTTGAAGATGGTGCCTGTTGGTTTAGCAGTTACACAGTGCTATGGCTCAGTCTGCTTTTCTGGTTAGATGAGCACCTTAGGACTACACTTTCTGTTTTTTATTTGTGTGTTTTGTTTAGTTTGGTGGTTTCTGATTTTTCTTTTGTATCGCTGTTCATTAAACTACGTTCCTACTGTGATGCAGGACTAGTTGATTCTTAGTCAGTCTAGGAGGTAAAATGTTCTTCTATATCCCTTGTTCTAACAGGAAGAGTTTATAGTGAAATTAGTATGTGTAGTTAAAGAAAAAAAGTATAATTAAATTAATGTGAGACTAAATTGCATGTTTCAGAATGTGGTACGCTAAGACCTTTGGGTGTGTTATAAACTACATGGAGCAGCTACTAAAATTCCCTCAAGTTGTGCCTTCACCATAAATCTAACACAGGTGTTTCACTTTTCTGCTGTGTGATATTTTCTTTGATTAAGTGTATTGATAATTCCTATATGCCTTCAATAGAGAAACTGAAATTCTTAGTTGATACCCACATGTGAAATATTAATTGTCTGTCAGGAGACACAGTAAGGTAATGAGTTGAGACTCATGAAAGACACAACTTTTTTTTTTTTTACTTTTTTTCCCCTTTTTTCCCTTTCAATAACATGATGAATTCTAACAACTGAGATGTGGAATAAAATTTTAACATCACTTCTATTTAAACTACTAACACGCGTGGACACAAATGTTAGGACAATATATTTGGCTGTGATACACTATTATACTCTCAGCAAACTGAATGTGATTCCCCCAGTAATACTGACTGGCTTTGCGGGAAATGGAAGTTAATGGTCTGTATCCATACTTAAACCCAGAAATAATTGTATTATTGCAATAAATATGTTGATGCAGGCAGCACTGCTGTTAACAAAGAGCAAAATACAGACAAGAGATTCTGACAATTTGTGTGTAATCAGTCTCTGGAGGACCTGGCTTTTCCTGTCTCTGGTTTGGATTATAAAAATGAAGGGTGTTTTCTTTTTTTTTTTTCCTATATTGAAAATTAAGGAGTATGGCTTTCTCTGTAAAGTGTTTTACAGTTCAAAGGACTAAAAATGTAGTACATAAAAGTTAAATAATGTGAATTTTATTAACTTTAAAAATTTAATAATGTGAATTTTTGAAAATGCTGTAAAATATAAAAGTATTATCCATGTTTTACAGAGGAAAATGGGAGATTTCAAGGATAGAATTGCAGTATACGAACTCAGCTAGGCAGAGCTCAGGCCAGGAGAGATGAAAAACAGCTTTTTAAGTGTAACATCATACTCCTTATACTAACGCTGCTGAGGGGCTTTAGGGAGCTCACAGAAAGCTTTAGTTCGCCGTGATTAGGAAGAGTTGCATTTTCTTCTGGACTTATGATCCTTTGTAAAGGAAAGTAAATGCAAAAAAAAAAAAGAAAAACCCATAAAAGTCAGTCCTTTACATTTCAGGGATGCTCTCTTCTGACTGTCACTTCCACATATCATCTTGTTGAGATCTGTGGCTTGGGCTTAGGAAATAATATTAACGCTCCTGTATGAATTTGACCTTTTGCTCTTTGAGTGATTCAAATAAATCATATGCTGAGAGTCTGGGACAGATGTGGTAAATATTACCCTTGCAGGAGATAGAAGTACTGTGTGTGGGAGATGCTGTGCTTTCATAAAAGCTGTAAATCCACGGTGCAGATGGTGAGATACAAGCAAAGGTAGAAATGTGCTCTGAACTGTCAGGAGCCTTATTCCTGTTTTTTTGAAAAGCAGGATGTGGAAAGGCATCTAAAGAAGTGGAGATGGAAGAAGTTCATGCCTAGCCCCGGAACTCAGTAATACCTTGCTATTTAAGTCATGTTTAAAAGAACTGATGTTCATACTCTGTGACATAGGGGAGAAGCAGCACTCTTTAAGCAGCTGCTCTTTATCAGCAAAGCAGATTCCAAGGCACTGACCTGTACCTGTTTGTTGGACCAGCTGAGAAGCAGCCACATGGCTCTGATGGATTCAAGGGGAATGTCATCCTATTTTTCACTAGAATGAGACTGGGAATTCTGCCCTTGGTCTAGCAGAAATACTGGCTTATGAACCCAAATCAGTGGAATAAAATAAGAAGTAGCATGGAGTATAGAAAATTTTCAAAGCAAGGAATTGAGACAGGGTACCTTGTATTCCGTATGGATAATCTCATCACTGATTTTGGGTTTTTCTCCCTGTTGTGTCTTCGTTTCTTCCTTTCTGTTTTGACAAGAATTTCAATGAGAAACTTCAGGTTATTTTAGATGAAATGTTTTTGAACTTAAAATTTTGTAAAGTAAAAAGTTTTCAGCAGTTTTCTTAGGTCTGTTTCTGAGGAAAATAGTGGAAACCCTGTAATTTATGTAGAATATCTTTTATTCTAGCTGATTTACTAACACAGAATTATCTACAATCTAACAACAATTGATTACATGCCCCTCTCTTCCAAGAAGCGTGAATGTAGTAGCAGTGAAAACCAGAACTGGACTAAGCTAATAACAGCAGCAGTGGTACCATAATATTAGCACACACTCCTATTTATAGTTTATACCACCTAGTAGTGTCTGAATATATGTTTTATTACTTAATTTTTCCTGAATACTGCTTTGTTACTTCAACTCTTTCACTCCATTTTTATAGTTCTCACTATTTAGTGCTGAATACGTTTCTGTTAAGAAGTTTCTGCAGTCGGGCAAGTAGTGTGATAAAACATCAGCGCTTTGAACATCGATCAGACAAACAAAGCACCAGGTTCAAAAGGCAAAAAGAAGAAAAGATTAGCACATCCAGAAGGGAAATTGATACCACGTATCAATAAATCTGATGTGCCTCTTGGATACTGATTCAGAAAGGAAGATCACACAGCTGTGGAATTTGTTTAAAACCCTTGCCACAGCTTATATATATAAAATAGCTGTTCTTGGGGTGTGCAGATACAGGGGAAAAATGAAAGCACTTCTGTTTTGCAGACAGAGAACTGAGGAACAGAGCGAATTGCTGAAGTCAATTCTCAAAGCCTTTGAAGTAATAGTTTTTTAATTAGGAAATTTAAGGTAGAAGGAATCTTCAGCTCCCTCTGACCAGGTGGGAACTGTGAATTCTTATTTCTAAAAATATGTGTTCAGGTACATCAACATCCCAGTTTAAAATGTTTCAGAATTTTGAAAATCCTTCTGGACTTCAACTTCCTCATCTGCTTGTCACATGCTTCTGACAAATCAGTGTAATGATGATACCTTGGGTTCACTGTAGAATTGTGCATTCTCCAGGGAGCAGGCAAAGGGTAAAACACTGTGCTGTCTTCACTTCACTGAATATACACTAATGATAAAAAATCAGTAAAAGTGTGTTCTTTAGTGTTACGGCAAATGTGAAAGCATATTCTTTACATGCCTCTGAAACTGCAGCAGGTGTTGAATAAAGCAGGTACTGCAAAGTTACCTAGACAAAAACATTGCTCTCTTCCCACACTGGTATTTCAATTCAGCTCAAAAGATCAGATAACTGTTTTCATCAACTACTTTCTAAAAACACTGCCATGAATTAGGGTGTTCAGAATCCTGTATGTGCTGCTATGGGTATTTCTGGGTTGGCATATGGAGTGGTTTTACTAAAACTGGTTGGTTAGTGCTGGTTAGTAGCAAGACACTGCATGGCCAGCTCTGGCTGGCTTTCCTAAATCATAGAATGGCTTGGGCTGGAAGGGACCTTAAGCATCATCCAGTAACACCTCCCCTGCCCTGGGCAGGGACACCTCCGACTAGACCAGGTTGCTCAAAGCCCCCTCCAACCTGGCCTTGAACCCCTCCAGGGATGGGGCAGCCACAGCTTCTCTGGGAAACCTGAGCCAGGGTCTCACCACCCTCATGGCAAAGAATTCGTTCCTGAGATCTCATCTCAATCTCCCCTCTTTCAGTTTAAAACCATTCCCCCTCACACTATGGCTCCACTCTCTGATGAAGGGTCCCTCCCCATCTCTCCTGTAGCCCCCTTCAGGTACTGGAAGGATGCTAAAAGGTCTCCCCAGAGCCTTCTCTTCTCCAGGCTGAAGAACCCCAACTCTCTCAGCCTGTCTTTATAGGAAAGGTAGCTCCAGCCCTCTGAGCATCTTCATGGTCCTCCTCTGGACCTGTTCCAACAGGTTCATGTCCTTCTGATGTTGGGGACTCCAAAGCTGGACGCATCTTTCCACATTCATTACTTCTTTTCACGTGTGAGATGCATTCTCTTGGATTTCTTTTCTCTAATATAAATGGAGGAAAACATGCACATTTAAAAAAAGAAGCAGAAGCCTATCAAAAAGCAAACACTCCAGTGCACACAGTTCTCCCCTCAGGGACAGGCTGGGAGGAAGAATGAATTGCACATGACAGCTGTTAGGGTTTGGTTTTGTTTAATGCAGTGCAGGCAGACACTGGAAAGGGTGGCATCAAAACCCCAAACGAAATGAAACCTCTCACTGCACTATCAGGCAGTTGTGTGAAAATTCACATTGCTGTGGTTGTATTATGCCTGTAGATAAGAGTTAGCATCTAATAGCTGCCATTTTCTTCTTTAGCTGACACAAAATACTGTATCTTTCTTTTTTTTACCGGCTTATATGCCATATAACGGCTGGGAGAAAGTCCGAAGATAATATTCATGTGCACTTTTCACATTTCTCCCTGCAGCACTTGCTACATGCAAGCTATTGAATTTAAAACATAAATATCTCCAATTCCAGTTTGTGATATTTGAATTCTTCTTCATTTTCAATAAATGAAATATTAAGAAATATGGCTAAATTTAAGTACTGATGGTGCAAATCTTTTTAAAAAGAATTTGTTTATCACTACTTAAAGATGTTGAGGGCTTTGATGGCTTTTTTTGTGTGTTTCCTTCCTCTTTTGCTTTATGAAGGCCTTTTACAATCAAGATGTGAGGGTGATGGGGGAAAAGAGAAGCGGAACTTGGTGTAGATGGAAGGCAGAGCAAGATCTTAGGCCAGCTGTCATCCCAACTAAAAAGCCATAAGTATTCATGAGCATTACTTTCATGATAATTAATTCAGGCCCCCTCCAGCCCCCTCCAAGAAATGAGTGACTCCCATTAATCCCTGAAGAATCTTTAATCCGTATTTACAAGTACCATCTTTTGTAGAAGAAATGAGAAGCTTCCTCTTCTTCCCTTTCCTGTCTCTTCCTCCCCTCCTGTCTTCTTCCCACTGGAACATTTTGGCTGGGTTGCCAGTGGTACAGCTTTAAACACCCCGGTACCCGCAGCTGAGCCAGACAAACAAATGGAAAAAAGTTTAAAACAAAGCTGCGTGAGCTCCAATGAGGCAAAAAAATACATACTTTAAAAAGTTTTGTTAGCTTTCTACAAAAACGGCACCCCAGGGAAGGTTCTGTCACTGAATTTTACAGGCCAGGTGTTTGACTGAACAAAAGCAGAAAGAAAGAGATGTGTTTTTTTTTTAAAAAAAAAAAAGGGGGGACTGTTTCTTTCTCTATTATGTGAATGCTCTCACAGAAGAAATCAACAGGGGTCCCAAAATGCAACTTTAAAAACAGCTTAAAAGGCTTCTTTGCAGTGTGTATTTAAATATTGTGAAAATTTGTTTCCAGTTTCCATTTCCCCTCTGTTTCTTCTCTTGTAGAATAATAGTTTTAGTTGCTTCAGAAGTGCTGAAAATTACTTTTAAGGAGACTTTTAAATGACAATAGATCTCCCCCCTTCACTTCAGTCTTCCGGGTGTGTTTTAGAGAAAGAGATCAAAGTGAGAATAAGGAGGTATGAAACTGCAGTTATTTACAAAGATTCGTTATTTTTTCCTTATTTTATATTTTTACTTGGTTCTTTGACTTCATTATTTGACTCTGGTAAGAGCACACCATTGAAAACAGTAGTGCTGCTCCTAATGCCTAGAGCTAAATGCCCAGGAGCAGGGCTGGAATGAACAAGTAGCTTATTTGAGTCAAGAGAAAAGACAGACAGCATCTTGCAGAAATAGATGTAAAAGTGGAGGAGATCTGTTCTTGTTAAACCATGGATTGATTTTGTACTTTTTTTTAATTAATATTGCATAAGTGAGTGACTTGTGCAAATCAGTAAATGGATTTGCGTTTCATCAAAAATCTTTGGATTATTTTCTAGGGATACTGCTGCAACGTAGGTTAGAGACTTGGGATGCTGTTTCAAAAACTGAACCTTTTTGTGTTTCTTTCTCCATGTGATTGCTTTACTCATCTAATTACACAAAATTGACAGCTATGGAAATAGCACCTTTTGAAAAGTAATCACAGTTTAGCTATTGGCCTCCTCTTGATAAATAATCAAAATTCCAGTTGCCTTTCCCTGATAAGCATAATTATAACTTTCTCCCTATTACTTTTCCCAAAGCTACTAGGATATATCCAGTACAAATACATACAGTCATCTTCACCCCATAGCAATATAACACTCAAATGTTTAGTTCTGAATGATTGATTACAAAACTCAGTACCATTAAGGCTCTTGAAGTAGTGAGTCAATTTTCTCTGCTTTTTTTTTGTGTTCAGTGTTCCTTCTGGTGAAAATAACAGGGTAATGCTTATATGGAACAGAATTACAATTAAGAAAACTATTAAGGGATTGATGGGAGCAGGCTCTATAATTTTGTAATTCTTCTTTTTCCGTAGTGAGAATTTTTCTGAAAAATATTGGAAAATAATTTTTTTCTTGCCCTATATAAATAAAAAATCTTTTAGATTTTTTTTTGTTTGTTTGTTTTTAGAGCTTCTGTTTCGAGTTTGAAAAATGAAACGCAACATCTTTTTTATCTGGAAACTGAAAAAAAGCCCACTGAAGGCTCTTATCTGTCCCAAGAGCTTTTAGTCTAACGTTGTTCATGTAGAAATTTCTGAGGCCATATGGGCACAGTAGGTTTCACAGAATCATTTTCAGTTTCCATCCCTGTCTAACATATTGCTCCACACCATTGTAACTTGAAAGGCAAGAAGGTTCATTTAAGGTTTTTAAAAGTTACAAATTTAAAGAGATTTCTAATACCAAGCTGTAAAATTTCTGTACTTGGAGGAAATAATATTGGTAACGATTACGAGGTTTATGACACAGCTGTTACATACCTGAATTAAAAAGTTATATTCCGTCCTTAATGAATACTTATTTTCTTCTTCCTTCACCTCCCAAACCTTACTCCCCACCACTGGTGTCTTTGAAAGTTTGATGTGCAGGTGCCATTTATAAACATGTTTAAATCCCTTTGGTTGCGTACACAGAGTATTTAGTTATTCGACTAAATATCTGCAGGTCTTTCAGTAACCAGAGCTAGAATGTAAATGGAGATTTCTCCTTGCAAAGAGAAATATATCTGAATAAAGTCTCTGAGTCAGAAGGGTTCGATGCTACTTGCTTCATGGTTTAGTCCGGTATTTAATGAGGGAAGTAAGTTGTGATAATACCCTGGAGATCTGGGAAACGGATCCTGGGAAGACAGTATTTCTTTTACATAGTGATCTGCTTGAAGCTCCTGCTTTAAATACAAATAATATCTTTCATTGCCACAGTCAGTCTCGTGACAGCGTTTGCAGCTAATGATCTGTAAGTTGATAGTGCACACAGTAAATGAGGTTTGTGTTAATGATAAGCAAACATAAAAGGGACTTAAAATTTCACATAATAGTTTTGGACAGGTGTTCAAATACAGGTTACAGTTACACGAGCCCTGTACCTTATGATAGGGAAGACCATCCTCATTAAATTTCCTCCACCATGTCTTTATCTTCTTGAGCTAAAATACTACAATAATTCCTCTTAACAACATTGCTGCAGAGGTGTCTAGTCAGAGTTTACTTTTATCTCCTTATTGAGGAACTGGAAAAGTTGAACTCTCTATTCAAGCGCTGAATTTCCCTTGAATTTCTTTCACAAATTTAGTTATACAATTCATTTTGGAGTTTAGTTATAGAGTTCCTTTTGGCAGGAGCGATTCCTTTCAGATGTGTTCTATTAAGTGTTTTCCTGGATGGTTTTTTATATTGTGCAAAAATATTATTCATTTCCTTGCCTCTAAACTCTTAATTTTTTTTTTCTCTTTAATTTGCTCCTTCACCTCTCCCACAAAAGAAAAAGAAAAAAAAGAGATAACGGGTTCTTAATTAAATATCGCTGGGTTCTTACAGCTACTTACTGTATGTTTTATATACTTCCATTTAGCTCCAAGCAGTTATAAAGGCTTCATGTGGCTGCATCTGAATGATACAGGGTCGTAATTCAGATGGCAAATCTGCTTTTCCTTCTGCAGTGAGACTTAGTTAACTGGTAGAGCCTCTCCTGTCTTAATTAATGGTTGTTTATTTTGTTTAGGTTATATCAACCCCACTGACTTATTTTACCCTCCACCTAATGTCCATCTTACTGAATCCTGTTGCATCCCTGTGTTTAGATGGGATCGAGTGCTCTTGGTTTCTCAGATGAAATAGGCTGTATCCCATAAAAGCTTATTTCTTCCCTTTTTTCCCCAGTTTCTTTTCATAGAGAAGTGAAACCAGATTGGAAAAGTGTGTCATTCAGATCTCAACAGCTCTTCCTAAATTTTCCCTGCTGAGCCAACCCAGCAGGGAGTTGGGAGAGGAATCGAGTAAACAGCCACCTAGATTTCTTACCAAGGGCTACATTTTATTGCTGCTTCACAAATTATACATGCAAAATTTGTGTCTGTTGTAATGCATTTCCATCTTAATTTGAATATCTGATGATTTTGTGTTCATGATACTTCTGTGATATCTCAGAATGTACGTTTGCAACAGCCGAAGCATTTGGGAATGGGAGATTCTGGCCCCATTATACGTTAATAACAAAACTGACTACAGTGGGATAAAGTTAATGCCAGTCTCTCGCATGAGGTTTGTATGATATTTGCGGTTCCTGACTAAGTGACATCCAAAAATGTATATTTAGCTACATGGAGGAAAACTTGTTAAATATTGTAGAGTTGTTTATGGGTACTTTTTAAAAACTTTGATCCTAAATAAGCAATTTCAAATTAGGAAATAAGTTAGACTTATTTTTCATTAGTGTCTGTAGCCATAGCCATCTCCTAAAATGCCTTGAATATTGGACTATTTTTAGTGGAGATACAAGTTTTATCACTATATTTTGATTGCCAGGTAGTGTTGCCATTACTGAAGAAAACATAGACTATATATAACAAGACAGTCAGATTTCCAAACTGTTCCTGATATCCAGAGGCTACTTGTGATTTACATTTAAAGAGCTGTGCGGAAATAAAAAAAAAAAATAATAGAGCAACATATCATATGTCAAATTGAGTTTGGACACAGTCTGAAGCAATTAGGATTACTTCAGTTAATAAAAAGAACACTCATGAAGACTGATATGGTATAAGGGTATTAATTTGAAGTGGAGATTATAACTTTATTTTGACATATGCTGAGTATTAGCCAGACATATCACAGAAAAAGGAGTTCTGGGCTGACAGCGTGCAGTCTGACTGAGCATCCGCCTGAAGCGTTCTGCAGCAAATTCCAGATTCTAACATCTGTCCAAAAAAAAGAGGCAGGGTGGATTTATTATTAAGGCACTAGATGGGTATTTAACTGTCCTTATGACTTTTTACATCTGCTAATAAAGAACTAAAAAGGAGTTATGGCGAGGAGGAGAAGAAAGTTTATTTTCAAGAGCTTGTCCTTGATTATCACTTTCTATATCACGTCCTTTTTCCCCGGGCTTTGGTGGCTCTGCTGTACCTATAAAAGCTCGTGCCAAACACAACTCTGCCCTTTTCAAATCTTTTTAAACTCCTGCCCAGAAAACCAGAGAAGTCAGAAGCACAAGGCCACCCAAATATGTCATCAAGGGACTTCCCTTCTGAAGATTTGCTGTAACAGAGTCTATATGCAATGATGAGGAAACGGCCTCAAGTTGTGCTGGGGGAGGTTTAGGATGGATATTAGGAAAAATTTCTTCACAGAAATGTCTATCAAACATTGGAACAGGCTTCCCAGGGGAGCGGTTGAAACACCATCCCTGGAGATATTTAGAAGACAGGCAGACGTAGTGGTTTTGTCAGTGCTGGGTTAATGGCCGGACTCGATGATCTTAAAGGTCCCTTCCAACCTAGATAATTCTATGATTCTATGGTCAATAAGGGAATACTGAACAGCTTAAAAATCCACGGAGAAGTGGAATGCCAGGAGATGACTGAACAAGCCTGTATTTGGGGCAAAGATCTGTTTACTCTCTTCAGCACATACCATTTAGTGGATGTACAGATTCAGTAGAGTGTGTGGGGCTTGTTCTGCAGGCTGTTAAGACACCTGTCCTTTGCTAAGATCATAGAATCACTGAATTATAGAATTGCTGAGACTGGAAGGGACCTTTCAGAACTCCATGTCCATCAGTCAGCCTAACAAGGACAAAACCCATCACTAACCCATATTGCTCAGCACTGCATCTGCCCGGCTTTTAAATACCTCCAGGGATGGGGACTCCACCACTGCCCTGGGCAGCCCATTCCAAGGCTTGATAACCCTTTCAGCATAGAAATTTTTCCTAATATCCAATCTGAACCTCCCCTGGTGCAACTTGAGGCCGTTTCCTCTTGTCCCATTGCCTGTTCCTTGGGAGAAGAGACTGACCCCCCCTGACTACACCCTCCTTTCAGGGAGTTGTAGAGAGCAAGAAGGTCTCCCCTCAGCCTCCTTTTCTCCAGGCTGAACACCCCCAGCTCCCTCAGCCGCTCCTCACAAGACTTGTGCTCCAGACCCCTCACCAGCTCCGTTGCCCTTCTCTGGACCCACTCCAGCACCTCAGTGTCCCTCCTGTGATAAGGGGCCCAAAACTGGATGCAGCCCTCAAGGTGGGGCCTCACCATTGCCCAGTACAGGTGGACAACCGCTTTGGTAGTCCTGCTGGCCATACTGGTCCTGACACAGGCCAGGATGCTGTTGGCCTTCTTGGCTACCTGGGCATACTTCTGGCCTGCATATAGCCATCATCTGAGTAGCAATGTAGCTGGACAGATCTACTGGGACTGAGAACTGGGCCGTTTAGTATATGTATCTATATCTCTACACTAGCGTTAGTTAGAATTACAATAGAGAAAGGAATGTGGAATATGTAAAAGGGATGAATGACATGATTAGGTATTTGTAGTGGGAAAGAGAGAAAGTTTTTCAGTTCATTTGTAAAATGTGGTGCCTAAAAACATGATCAACCAAAAAGAAAAGGAAAAAGTAGGGGAGGGGAAATAGGGAAGAAATCAATTGAAATTGATTTTATTAGAAGCTACTTGTTAAGTAAGAATTCTTGTACACAGACAACTCTTCCTCAGTAAAGACTTTGAATTTTCTTAACCTTTGTAGTTTTAAAAAGTTAATTTATGAAAGTCTATTAAACGATAAACTCTTCTGAAAGTGCAGGTAGAATAAACCTATAAAAAAAAAGTGCTCTGTATGTAATCAGTCTTTTTGAGGTTCTGTAGGGAGGCAGTTAATTGACAAGTGGTTTATATTGATTAATTTACGAGAACACAAAGAACAACATGGGATGAATTACTTCACTACAACTGATCTGCTTTTTTTTTTTTTCCTTCTTTTCAGATTATTTTTCTCTTTTTTGCCATGGATAAGAAAGAGATAAGAATACATAACTAAATATCTGATTGTTGATATTCCCAGACTATATGGGTCAAGATTAAAATGCAACAGAGTAAGTGAAAAAAAAATTGAAAGCCAGCTTGTTTTCTAGAAGTTAATTCATTAAGGTTGACCCTCTTGTAGGTCTTTTGTCAACATTTTGTGTCTTCCATCTGTGCAGCCACTGCTGTGTAACATCCTAATAACGTCAGTGAGTTATTTCGGAGATATATTTTTTCTGACACATGCTGCCTCAGGCTTCTCCTGAACACATCGGTCTCCAGATTTTGGCAATCACTTAGCGTCTATCATTCTTTTCCGTTCTTCCAGTCTTTCTCTTTGCCTTTTGACTCCTTTCCAGGCAGCTGTTCTCATTGTCTGCTCTTAAATTCATCTCCATTTGGGAAAATGCATGGAGTTTGCGATAGATCAGTCCGTTTCCGGTTCACTGCCATCCTTTGTTTGCCACAGTAAGTCTCTCTGCTCGCAAAATGCAAGGAATCAGATGTGACTCATTCATGTAGTATTTGTCAACTTTTCTTCTCAGAGCACTTGTCTGATAGATCTTTTCCTCAAGGCAAATGTAAACCCCTTGTGTTCAAGATCAGAGGCAAGCAATGTAATCACAAATTGGAGGAATAATTTGCAGATGGAATGTATTAATTTGAGAAGGAATTTAGGTTGAGTTGTAAGTGTGATCATTAAGACATTTATGGGGTATAAAAACCAATCCTTCACAGATGTAAGATCTTCAGAACTGAGTTATTAAACAAGTTCCCCAGAACAGAAAGAGGTAAAGCTTGGCTTTTCATTAAAATTGTGATTAGGCAAAGTATATAATGGTTTATTGAAGTGCAATGCTCAGTCACGCAGGTGAAAAACTAGTAATATCTCTTCTTCATATGTAAGAATGAAATGTCATAAAAGATGGAGAGAAACATTGTCCCTGCAAATAATCAGAACTACTTCTGTTCTTGCAGCGTCAGGAATCACAGCTTTGTGTGCTTCAACAACAACCTGATAACGTACCCGTCAGTATGTACTAACAGTTAAATTTTACTCTCATTATAGTTTGTAGTCTCAGGTACCCTGTGATATACAAGGAAAGAAAGGTTGAATAACTAGCTTTTTTTTTGTTTGGAGTAATTAATTGGATGATCTAAACACACCTTGGTGTTAGTGGTTCAGTTGCTTTTAGTAATTCATTTGTGCAGCACTTCAAATGAACTCGGAGCTTGAACATGAAAGAGTGGTGGAACAGACTCCAGTTATTCTTTGCTGCCTTTGTCCATGAAGAAAAAATGATTCACTTTGACAGAATGAAAAGGTGGACACATATTTTTCTTTCACTCAGAGGGGAAAAAAAAAAATAGTCTCCAAAAAGCCATACTCTGTTGCCTTGGATAACACTTGCTGGTTTTATCTTGTCAAATTATTAGAAGTAGTTTTCCTCACTGTTTATGTATGACTGCTTATTTTTTTTCTCTTGTTCTGCATAGCTGATACTATGCAAGGTTTCATACAACGCAGGCCTTTGTGCAAAGAGCAAATAAATGATCCAGACTCCCAGTTTCTGGGGTGGAAATGGAAGGATGGTGGATTTAATGGACACGTCCGTGTTACTGAGATTAGAGATTGGGGTTGAATAAAAGAAGAAGTGCTGCTGGACTTGGCTTTCTCTGTCTAGTTTTCTAAATAGAGCCCTGACACAGGTACTAAAGGTCCCCCGTATGGTGAAATTGGGAGAGTTCTGTACCTTCAAATAAGGTTAGAAAAACTCTTCGCTGTAAGAGCGAGCCACATACATCTCGTCAATACCCGGTTAGTTCTGAACTGCTCGCTCAAGTCTTTCATCTGACTTAGGACTCCGGGCAGACATTTCTTTTCACTTGATTTAAAGAATCCACTTCTGCAGATAACTGTGAACAGAGCTCCTTTTTCTTAAATGCACTTTTTATATAAAATGTTCCGCCGGATGGAGAATTGCACAGAAAGTAGAAGCATTAGGCTGGGCTTTTTAATGCCTTTAGGACAGTGTCACAGGCTTAGAAGCCCCAACATGCTCTTTTACTCATGTTGTGCTATTGCATAGCTCAGAATCATGAGATAAAGAAGTGGGGTGATGTTTTGGGTTTTTTTTTAAAGCACTATTTATTTATCGGTCTTCCATTAAGCAGTTATTTAGTGAATCCTTTCTGAAGCAGAGAAATGCCACCTATCCTGATTTAACTCGTCTTTCCCTTCCTCCTTCCCCTCCCTTCACTCCGGGAGGTTCCTTTTTGCCAATCTTCTCTTGCCTTGTGCTAATCACAAAGGGAGGGAGTGAGTTAAAAATCAGAAAAATCTGGGTTTTTTTAGGAAAGCTAATGGGAGCAATCTGCTGCTTTCACAAGCCCTACTTATTGCCATGGGATTTGTTTCAGGATCTGCGGAGGAGAAGCAACTTTCTGTACCTTTATTCTTAGCTTTTTAAACTCTTTAGGTGTTTTAAAATTTTTCTTGGGAGGAGTTAACCCAAGATTCTACACAAAATCAATGCATTTTTTTTTAACAGAGTAAAATGTGAAAGAATTTGTTTGGGGTAAATTAAAAAAAAGAAAAGAACGGGTTGTGCAAAGTTTATTGGTAATTAACCATATATAAGCCCAGGTTCAGTAGCTATTAAAGCATTAAGGGTTACTTTAAGCACAACTACCTTGTCTCAGCTCCTGAATTTATAGAAATACATCAAAAATATTTTCTTTGTAGGAATTATTTTTCATTTTCATTTTTTTCCCCCACACAGACTACAGAGAATAGCCTTTCCTGAAAATCCTGTGTTGTTATCATATCAAATGGAATAATAAAGAAATATTTGATATAGAGAAAAACTCGGTATAGAAAAAGTGAAATCATTGCAGACTTTTACAGCCAATTATAAAACTGAGAGATCATTTTGGGAATGGTCCTAGCATAATTTGACACACTAAATCATCATGATAGCTCTGGAAAGGCCCTGAGGACATACTTAAAGTACTTAAAGACAATAGCAACTAAAATGAAATAAAATTAACAAAACCTGAGGTCAGTATAATCATATTTCCATTTCTCTGAACTATTTACGTTGACTTGCATTTTTGTCTATGAAGGATGTAATTTTCACCCCTTTTTAGATAGCTAGGCTTGTTGGAGGTTTTGGCTGTTTGTGTGCATATTCTCTTAAAAATCAGCAAGATAATTGTAATCTTGGTTTGGCTAATTAAACTTCAGCCTCAGACAATGCTTACAAGTACCTGGACCATAGTCAGCAGAACAAAAAATAATGTCTTGAGAAGCTATATCTGAAAAAAACTTTGTTTTGAATTAAAGAATAATAAGTGGATAGGAGCTGAAGCCTATCCAGCTCTTCTCAGTGGGAGGCACTGATATTCTGACCAAAGAACAACATACTTTCACCATCCTTGCTTTCACAAAAAATTGTCTCGGCATCCTGGAAGCATTTTAGAGACGTAGTTATTCTCATGGACAATTTTATATTCCCTCTTATTACAAGAACCTCTTAATTTGTGTAGCACCAATTTCAAAAAAAGAGGCATCAGCAGCCTTTGTTCCCTGGCAGAGAAGCAATTTCCCCACTTCACACACGGTGCCTCTGAGGACACCTAGCAAGGTGTAGGGCATAAATACCAAGTTTTCTGGCTAGGTCCTTTTAGAATAGTGCCTGTATTCTATTTTGGGTTAGATAATGAAAACACATAATTTTAAATAATTTTTAAAAATCAAAATACTTTCCAACTACTTTTTTATGTGTGTGTATATATATACACACAAAACATAAGAAATAATATAACACTAGATATATGACTTTATATTCCTATTTTATTTGGGATATGTGTAATCATTAAGTTAGGTAGAAGAAATTGAATTCCATTCTAAACAATATTTTTAGTTTCTTTCTAGGTTTTGAGTGGGAAAACTATTTTATGTTGGCTTCCAAATTGACATATTCCATGAAAACACAGAAGAAGTGGTTCTTCAAAGTTTCAAGAAAATTGGGCAAACTCTGTTTTAGCTCACATCATTAAAAATTACCCTCAAATGAATTGACTAATGTAATATTTCTGTGCCCCCTCCTTTAAAATGGCATGAAACTTCTTTCACATAATTGAGCTACCTAGAAAGTAATATACAAATGGTATTGGGAAAATATAAAAGTCAAATAAATCACAGTTAATGTTTTTCTTTTCCCTCCTCTAGTCCTAATCTAAGTGCTCATGGTTATTGAATTCAGTGGGGATGTATTTAAACCAGCACACCACTTAAACACATTTTTTATTTCAGTTTAAATTATGTTGATCACGTAGGACTGCTGCCTATGAGTTGATTTACTTTCTTATAGTGTGTGATTTGTCATTCAAGAGTTACAATTAATATTTCAAATATTTTTTTTTTCTTGAAATCAGTAGATTTCAAAAGTAAATGACTTCTGAGCACTGGGGTCAGCACCGTGTTTCAACCAGGAATTTGAGGTATGTGTGCATAGAGTTGGGGACCAGAAGGAGCTTTGAGACAGAAATTAGCAAAAAGTAAGAGAAAATAGGCATCAGGAACACCTATAAATGGTGGCAAACTTGTGCTGAGAAGGAAGAAAAGCAATATATCATTTTAAAAAGGTGATTATATACAGGCTGGACAGAGAATGGATTGAGAACAGCCCTGAGGAGAAGGACTTGGGGGTGTTCATGGATGAGAAGCTCAACATCAACCAGCAACGTGCACTCACAGCCCAGAAAGCCAACTGCATCCTGAGCTCCATCCCCAGCAGCGTGGCCAGCAGGGCAGTGTGGGGTGGTGGTGGTGGTGTGATTCTGGCCCTCTGCTCTGCTCTAATGATACCCCACCTGGAGTACTGTGTCCAGCTTTGAAGCCCCCAACATCAGGAGGACCTGGACCTGTCGGAGCGAGCCCAGAGGAGGCCACAAAGATGCTCCAAGGGCAGGAGTTTATCTGCTATGAGGACAGGCTGAGAGAGCTGGGGATGTTCAGCCTGGAGAAGACAAGGCTCCGGGGAGACCTTACAGCAGCCTTCTAGTATCTGAAGGGGGCCTACAAGAAAGCTGGAGAGGGATTTTTTACAAGGGCATGTAGTGATAGGATGAGGAGGGAACAGTTTTAAACTGAAAGAGGAGAGATTTAGATTAGATTAGATTAGATTAGATTAGATTAGATTAGATTAGGAGGAAATTATTTGCTGTGAGGGTGGTGAGAGCCTGGCCCAGGTTGCCCAGAGGAGCTGTGGCTGCCCCATCCCTGGAGGGGTTCAA
>JAOXNO010000033.1:63379993-63391724 GCA_028565335.1 Limnodromus scolopaceus | reverse complement strand
AGCAACCTGGTGTGGTGGGAGGTGTCCCTGCCCAGGGCAGGGGGTGGAACTGGACGATCTTTAAGGTCCCTTCCAACTCTAACCATTCTATGATTCTTGATGAAATCATACATTTATATTGAAGTTTCATAAATAGATGTGCTTTTACTTTAAAATACTTTGGAGTTTTGTATTATATATTCCTGAACAGTACCCTGTATTGAATACTGTCTTCAGAAATGATCTGCAATGAGCAGACCTCACATAATTTAAAAAAAAAAAAGAAAAAAATGCGCTGAGACAAGTAACCTACTTTTTTTTAAGTGTTCTTGTTTATTTTCATTTTTTTTACAACTAACCAGCTTGAAAGCTGAGAATTTTAGAGGGTTATATGGACTTCAGATTTTTGTGAATAAATCCCTATACATATATAAAATGATTCAAACACTACATAAAATAATTCAGTTATTTTCCATGAGGAGTACTAGAATTTATGGCATATTAAGCTTATATCAAAGCAAACACACATATATTGGCAGCCCCATGAGTGCTGATATCACTTGGAAGGTCACTTCTGTAGATTATGCTGGTTTTAGCAACCAGTCGAAGAAAGCTCACAAAGGATATGTGTTAGTTATATTTCCCTTGGGAAGGTTTGGATCAGTAGAGACTTGATCATATATATATATATATGACTAAAAAAAAAGGCAAATTAAAAAAAAAAGCAGGTTGAAAGTAAATATCTGGGTTTATATAATGAAATCTTCAATGATACTATTTTCTCCATAGTATGGAGCGATTCTACTAATTTTAGTAAATACACAGGATCTATTTCTACAGCATTACACCATTATTACTCATTAAAATTCAGGAAGGTTGTGGCAGGTAATGCAACATTTGCTCTTTCTCTCCAGGTTATCATGACCATGCTGTAATTTTTTCACGTACATCAATTTGTGCCTGAAAGAAATAGCTATTGTATCAAGTAGGGAAATTGTGTTGTCATTTTAACAAATAACCTTGTATTATAATACATATAACACCAACTTGTGTATATATATACAATATATATGCATATGATATCTATCTATACTCTCACTTAGCTATCTCCAGTGTCTCAATGACTACTAAAAATGCTGGAATCACACTGTAAATACTGGAAATATGATTCCTAATGGGCATCTGGCAAGGGAAGACAAGCATGCCTTGGAAAATCCAAGGAAAGGGGAAAATAAGTAATTTAAAATACTTTCATTTAATTTTTTCCCCAGATATCTAATAATTAAAGGAAAGCCAAGAATAGATAACTCCTAGAGGAAAAATCACAAAAAAGGAGTAGAGGAAGGATCTTAGAATGAAATAATTTGTTTATTTTGGTGCATGTAGTCTTGGAATATCTTTTCAGCAGAAGGTAAAACAGGTCTGATACAAATCAGAAGGAGGGAGCAAAAGCAAAAGGTAGAAAATTTGATAAGGAGGAGAGTTCAAAAGCAGAGTATTGGAAAGACTGAGAAGGAGTTTGAGGAGGTTGGCGTGACAGCAGATTACTTTTATGTCTACAGTTTTCATATAATTGTTCTAGAGCAAGAAGGTCTCCCCTCAGCCTCCTTTTCTCCAGGCTGAACACCCCCAGCTCCCTCAGCAGCTCCTCATAAGACTTATTCTCCAGACCCCTCACCAGCTCCGTTGCCCTTCTCTGGACCCGCTCCAGCCCCTCAATGACTTTTTTGTGGTGAGGGGCCCAAAACTGGACACAGCCCTCAAGGTGGGGCCTCACCAGTGCCCAGTAAAGGGGGAGAGGTGTATATCTCAAGCCTTGCATTATTTCTTTTACTAAACAAGTTTATTTCTTGATCTTGGAACCCTCTTTCTGGGTTTCTTTGTCATGAAGTTTCTGAGGAAATGTCATCTACCCTGAAGATTTGGGAAGGAAGGACAATACTTATCATGAATCCTGCAGCTAGGAAGTTTGTTGCATGATGACAGAGCAGAGCAGAGCAGTATCCCTCTGATACACGAGAGAATGGGGATACTCTTCTTCTGTTTCAGCTCCAAGAATCGTGTGTTGTGATAACACAGTTGGGAAATGACATGGATCTCTGTGAGCGTGGCCTCACGCAGAATGGGTGTAACGTTTCTGAAGGACAAAAAGCTGACTCTGACCAGTGGTTGTGGTGGTGGTGAGCCTTTTGCAAAGCCATGGTCAAGGCGATGTGCTGTTCTGGGTAGTTGCCAGACGTGGTCTCCTCTCTTTCGGGGAAATAACAGAGCTTATTTCTAAAGCAAATTTCTTGTGCTTAGTTAAGCACAAGTCTATACTCTGGTAAAGTAGTGTCAACTTCACAATATCAACTTTTATGCCTCTCTTAGCTTGCAGGTATGAAGATAAATGATCACAGAGTTGTCTGACTTCATGTGTGTGGTTTTTCTTCCGCTCCTTTCTAGCTTACCAGCAGCTAAATTCACTCACTGTTAATCTTCCATTTCCCTGGAACTAACTTTATCTTTCTAACACTTGATTTATCACCAGCGTGAGACTCTTGATTTATACTAGGTATATTAATCTTTTTCCAAGACATGACAAAGCCAGGCTTCTGCTGCATTCTACATAAACTCCTTTACATCACTATGTATTGCATTAATACAAACCTGTCGCCAAAACTTTAACAATGCAAACCATTAGGAAGACCTTGTCTAAAGGTAATCATGAGCTGCCCTTTAACTTTGTATTGTAAGTCAATAGTGTGAAAAGGATCACATATGTATAAACATGATTTGTCCTTTTTCAGTACTGGCTTGTTCTATGTAATACTGTAAGAAACTGCCAAAAGATTTAGCCTGGAAAATCTGGTGCTTTCCTCTTCTCCTGTCCCTGGGCACCACTGAAAAAAGACTGGCCCCATCCTCCTGACACCCACCCTTTGAGTATTTATAGGCGTTGATCAGATCCCCCCTCAGTCTTCTCTTCTCCAGACTGAAAAGACCGAAGTCCCTCAGCCTTTCCTCATCAGAGAGATGTTCTAGTCCCCTCACCATCTTTGTAGCCCTCTGCTGTGTAGTTTCTTACCTTGTCTGGGAAGATCTTGGCTGGGCAGTGTGCACAGCTGCTGGAGGGCTGAGCATTAACATGTTAAACAACAAGGGTCTACTGCTACTTGGCTGCTGAGGCAATTATTATGTTGGGGCATAATTGCAAGCCCCATTAACACCACACAATGAATTAGGTGCCGAACTGTCTAAAAAAGCAGACTATGAAAATGATTTACAGCAATGTAAATTGGAAGAATGGTGTCAAGAACTGTTTCTTTAAAGAGTTTTCCAAGAAGTAGCAGCCATCGCTGGCTGCAAGAGAATAGCAGAGCATCATGTTATTGGTTAGTTGTAATGCAAGATTTCTGCAGATTTCATAGCTTTTTTAAAAGTTGCTTTGAAATAGGGCAGGGAGGGGAGGCTTTACGAATAAAGTGATGCTCTCTCTTCCAATAATAACTTCTAACGGGGCACTGGCAAGAGTTAAAACCAATTGTTGGGCTCTTTACAGACTCTGAAACAGCACCCCCTGGGTTAGGAGGTGCAATCCATTCAGAATAGACTTTCCCTGCCTGGAGATAAAAATGACCAGGAAGGTACAGAAAAGCATCTGTTAAACGAGACTGAATTTCACCTGTGGTATCATCTATGCCATTAGGAGCAGTTGGAGTTTTACCCTGGCACCTCAGATGAATGCTTTGCATGTGGCTGAGATGAGGAGTGGTAGCATTGTGATGTTTGACACTTGGTGGTGAACCAGAAGAACGAGGGAGGGTGGCCCTTCTCTCTGTGGCAGAAATCTTTCTCCTGGAATAATTTCATCTCTGAAACGTACTGTTTCAGAGACAAGCATCAGAAGGCAGGGAAGGCTGGATTGCTCAGCTTGAGAAATAGTTCCACTTGTTACCAAGTGACCTTAAGGTTTTCTTCACTAGTTTAACGTGAATAATATAAAGCCTGCGTTCAAATGACCCTGTGGCAGCCATGAAGAGAGAAAATTGTAACTTCTTCAAGATTTACAGTTCAAACTGTGTCTGCTGTACCTTTTAACCCCATAACTGGCTTTTTGCCCTGATCTCCGTAAGCCTGTTGGCTTCATCCTGTTGAAGAGATGGTGACATCTTCCAAAGTGCCCGGGGAAGCATTTCCTTTCAGTTCACTTACTAAGCTGTTCTCTGGGACCGCAGTGTCACCCAACTGTGTCTAGTCTTGTTATGTTTTACTAATTATAATTAAGGTTATAATCTTTTTTACTACTTTGCACTACATTAATGTTTTAAGTACTTTAAAGTAGAAAAAAAACCAAACTCAAACAACTTAGCTAGGGTGAAAAGCAGGTGCATGCAGGAGACGAAGAGTTCCTACTTTCATTTAAATACAACTTACGTAGGAGAACCGTGAGAAGATCTTGTGAAAAACAGAATGGAAATTCTAATATAATGTGTTTTTTACCAATTCTACCTTGTTAATTACTGATCTTAAAAAAAATAAATTAGTTTTCTGTCTTATCACAACAAAAGTCTGAATCATGATGGGATATTACAGAATGTGTAGTAGACAATCGTGTCCCACAGTAAAACTTACACTGTAGCAGTAGTGGTGGCCTTGGCTTCTTCATTAAACACTTCTTCACTGCTCCTTTTATGTCAAAAAGGACATATTTAATAAGTCAGATCTTCTTGTTGAATTTGAGATAACAATTGAGCATAACTGCTAGTTCTAGACTGAATTAATTGCGTCAGTATTTTTTTACCTATTTGGGTGAAAGGTGCATTTTAAGGATCTGTGGAATTTAGAGTTGTTGCAGAAACAGTCCAAACCAGTTGTCCTTTTAGATAATGTATTCCCCAAATTCATTTTGTGTATAAACTCATGTTAGATACCAGATTTTTAGCATTGTCGCTGAAAGTATTTTTTCATTCGTATCCATATACGTACTAAACTATAAGCTGCAAACAGTGTAAGTACAGTTTAGCTTAGTGAGATAAAGAATCCACAGAATCACAGAATCTTCATGGTTGGAAGGGACCTTTGAGATCATCAAGTCCAACCACATAAAAAAAAAATAAAAAAAAAATCCCAAACCACAGACACAAATCAACAATCTCGGGGACTAGAGCATGCCCTGAAGTGCCACGTCTACACATTTCTTAAATACCTCCAGGGATGGTGACTCCAGCACCTCCCTGGGCAGGCTGTTCCAGTGCCTGACCACTCTTTCAGTAAAGTAATTCTTCCTAATATCTAACCTAAATCTCCCTTGCCGCAGCTTCATACCATTTCCTCTGCTCCTGTCATTATTCCCTTGGGAGAAGAGGCCAACCCCCACCTCTCTACACCCTCCTTTCAGGGACTTGTAGAGGGCAATGAGGTCTCCCCTCAGCCTCCTCTTCTCCAGAATAAACATGCCCATGACTGGTGTGCTTTATTTGGGGGAGTTGGGGTGGAAGCAGTTGAGAAATGCAGTAGATCACAGACACCAGCCAAGCTGATAAGCTGCCCAAGCAAAGTGTCTGTGGTCACTTAAGAAATTATTGATCCATAGTGTCCCCAAGGCTTGCCTAACTCTTATAATTAGATTAAACTATACCTCTTCTTGATATTTGCTGCATGTGATCTTTGGCTTGCTAGACAACTTGTGTGGGTCTTTTCCCCAAATATACAGGAGAAAATGTTTTCCTTGGTTAGATTTTGGAGAGGTACAATGTAGTAAGTGGCATTCACACTAGCCGCCAAATATGTAACCCTTCTGGGAAACGGTAATTTCTTGAATGAGAAAAATAAGAAGTCATATGGATTTTTTATCATTGCAAGAGAAAGAACAAGAGATAAGATAAAGAGAGAGGAAAAAATACATTTATTTGTGAGCTATGTGACACGTAACCAGATTTGTGTGCCCACATTTGTTAGGAAGATGGAATTTTAGTAGCTTATTTGAGACAACCTGTAAGAGATATAGAAACAAGTGCTATAGAAGGAAGCCTCTGATAGATTTATGAGGAGCTCACTTAAACTAACTGGCATCATGCTTTAAATTTAGGATGTATTTACTGAGTTAAAATATGATTCTGAATTTAAAAAACAGTAACAGTAGGCCGAGGTGAGGCAAAGTTTTTTTGGCTTTGGGAAAGAAACTTAATTTGAACTGAAACAAGCAAAAAACTTAAAGTAGGTCTGGGACTATTATGCCTTTAAATATTCTTAGTAAAGAGAGACTATTTTCTTCTTTCTCTGTGTGAAAAACACTAAATTTAGGATGAATTATGAATGGAGATGGCTTCAAAAACATGAAGCCATTTCTACCCCCAAGAGAAAACAGTAGCAACTTTAAGCCTTCTAGAAGAGCAACTGTTTTCTCGTTATATTTATTCATAGAACAATAAGTTTTGACATGAGATCAGGACCTCTGGGCACTATTGCTATTCTAATTTATTTAATACAGTGAAGGAATTCATGTTAAATAGGGAGTGCTTTGACACAGAGCTAAATTGATGTCTCTGTGTCTTACTTGTCTTCAGCTGGGCTTTAATCATTACAGTTTTGTTGCAATCTATATCATTAACTTCACTTAAGCTGATTGCCTATTAAATATTGTAATGTTGTGGTAAGCACTCCAGGAAATTAATATTTCTATGCTCGACATTCCTCATTGCCTTACACTAGCTGGAATATTTTGGATACCTGCAGGACCATCGCTAATAGTAGGCAAGAAATTGAATAATGCAGAAGATTGATATAAATTCACTGCTTTCTCATGGGCTAGTCACAGGTTTTTGAACATTAGCTATGTTTCGCAGAGAAGATCAATTGGTTTGTAGTGTTATTAAAATTTCACAAGATTGTGCCTTTGCAAGGAGAAAAAAATGAGGAAATGTCCTTAGTTGGGAGGAGGAGCTAGTGCTTATCACAGTGTGGAGCTTTTTAGAGTAATACAACATAGATTGTTTCGAAGTGTTTAATTGCGTAGGTATTCTCTAATCTGGAATGTTTAAACAAGGTCAAACTAAGAAAATGCTATGTTTTTAGAATTAGGAATAATCTATGCATAAATATTTACCTACCTGAGTTCAAGTTGGGCAAAGAAATGTAATAATCATAACTTTTTACTGCCACAGTTTCCTGCCAGATAAGGAATGTTTAAGTAAGACTATTGATCTGTCCATGTTTTGTATTTCTGACCTTGATTTCCCAGTGTAAAGCCATAAAATGTTTTTGTTCTTGAGTGAGGAATGACGCATTCAGAGCTGATATTAGCTATAGTTAATGAGTATATTTAAACTAATACTGACACATGGATTGCTGCTGTCTTACAGCTTGACTCCTGTTTCTCAAATTCTGTTTCTTTAAGAAGAGGAAAAAACCCTCATTCCCATGTAACTTATTAGGAACATGAATATTTTTTTCATTATTTTTCTCCCTCAGTAAAAATATGTGAGACTATTGAGAGAGGAATGTGTGTGAAGTATCAGTGTATCTTCTGGGAATTTTCTAACATAAAAATTGACCTGAATTAGAGGTGTTGGGCCTTACTAAAAGGTAAGTCTTTGAGTCGGGAATGCTGGGCAGGAAGGAAGAAGTCACAGACACGGGAAGAAGAGAAAAATATGAAGGAGGTATTTGGCCAGGATCATTAGTTGAGTGAAATAGCCAAGGGGTCTATTGGATGACCCTGCAGACTCAAGTAATAGAAATGGGATGAAATCCAATAGCACAGAATGGAAGGTCATACACCAGGGGACTAATAACACGCATTTCTGCAATAAGCTGGGGGCTGATCAGCTGAGGTGCGGTAGTCAATCACAGAATGGCTATAAGTTTCCGATACAATACAACCCAAGAGTGTGGTCACTAATATATTTCTAGAAGAGAAAAGGAAATCCACAAACCGGTATAGAGACCTTACTTGTAATATTAACTCTTGTTTTGGTTGTTTTTTTTCAAAATAGATGGATAATAGGTGCAGAAATGTACTACTAAAGTATCTTGGCTTTTAATGTTTAAAATAAGTCTGAGAGAAGGTATAATTTGTTCCATATAAGCACTTATAGGGAGGTAAATATCAGGACTAGACATTAAATCAATGTGCTTTGCTGGGATATGAATAAATGAATCTTAGCTGTCTGTGGATCAGATTGGGTGGCAACATAAAGAGTGATAACTATCAGACTTGTGATACTCTGCTTCAGCCTTCTAAAATTAGCAAAAAGAAAATTGCAATCAACCTAGTTGAAGTGAAGCTTTATCAATTTTAGGTGTTTGGGGATCTGGCTATCTGTAATATCAAGTGCTGTAATGGAAAAAACCTTTTTAGGTAGGTCTATGGTATTTTTTTTATTCCTAATTTATGTGTGGAATATTACATTAACCAAGGATTTGTCCTCAACCTCTGTATGATCTTCACTGACCAAGAATATGGATAATAAATTTTTTGATATTTATAAACAACCATTAATATGTCTACGATGGATACAAAAACATTACAGAAGGAAGGAGAAGTTTTGAAATGTAAATAGGCTTTGGACAAATTGAGGATTAATTTTTTGAGAAGCTCTTATGAGTGAAGGCAAAATGGGAAAAAAGCTGTTTCAGAGCTAATTGTGTTGGTCAAGGTGGAAGAATAGATTCTCAGAAAAGCATAGATGTTCAAAGACAGCTTTGGGAGTTTGTTTCTGACTCAATAACGGAGTAATTATCAATGACATGATGATTATTGCCATGAACCCACTCCAAGAGGAGTACTTACTTGCTACTTATTTGTATGTAATACAGGGAGCAGCAGCTCATTAGCTTTGCCTTTGGTCAGGAGAGCAAAAGGATATGACGGAGGAAATTAGCCGTCCCGGTGGTGGAAGGCTCTGACACCTGCCATGGCTCTTTTTTCCGACTCACAATTGCCTCCTCGCTTTGCTTCTTCAGCTGAACGCTCCCCCTAACTCTGGGCACATGGTAATTCACATGTGAGCACTTAATTAATTGGTTCATTTAATCAGTGTGTGTGCAGAAAAGGCCTTATGCTAGCAGTATTTCTCCCCAGGAGAGCTTGCCCATTTGAGAGGCATGGTCTTTACGTCCCCTGATAGCAATTAACAACTACCGAATTGCTCCCGCTGAGTAATCATGAAATTCCTCTGTCTCGGATCATTTAATGGAGTCTAATAGCACTTAAATTTAGTATCTTGCCAAACTGGGGCCTATTACAATTGACAGTGATTTCATGTGCTTTTTGAGCTAATTTAAATGAACACCTTATCTAGGTATGAAACTACTTGGTGCTTGATGTTTACATGTTGATACTTGTTTGAATATTTTTAGAAATATTTGGGCAAAATTTACATTTTTAAATTTAAATTAAGGGCCTTCAAATTAAAAACCTTTTCTAAATTTAAATTAAGAAGGATCAAAATTAATAACTGTAAATATCAGCATAGATTTCTCATTCTGTTTAACAGCTAAAAGTTCAAACTAAACATTGTAATTTTTCTCCATAATTAACATATTTAGACTTGATATCATTCCTACCAAATGTGATTACTTGAAGGCCACACTTCTAATTTTTTATTTTATTTTTATTTCTCTTCAAGAAAGCACGACGAACAAAGATATGAAATAGGTATTGCACATTTTCTCTGAAAAACTTGTTCAGAAAAACAACACATTTGCCATTTGACACACTTGAGCGAAGCTTCTGACCAGTAAGGGTCATGCTAAAAATCAGGATCCTAACATCTGAAAAAACCCCACAATTGTGGCTGTGAATGACAGCAATGTTTCTTTAAATCCTCTGCTTTTAGAGTTTGTAAAGAGCCCTGACCTCTAAAGCTTCAGATTCTTTCTGTAAAAGAGGTGGTGTCTCCACTGACTGACTCTTGACATCCAGAAAAACAGTCTTTGAAGGCAGAGATCATTTGAGCTTGCACGTTCCTTCTAAAAAACACATTCCTATTAGATCCAACTTGGAATTGTTTGAGGTTTTCTTTTCTTCGGCTTTCAGTGTTCTGAATAATCCATCCGACAAGAACTGGGATCACCAGTCTGTTTGGAAAGGTCGTCAGCCACTGCCAGAAATTTTGGAGAGAACATTCTCAGGGACCTTTTAGATCATGTGTCCAGGGCAGAGTTTGTCCAGTTCTTAAACAGCAGAATAAAATTGACATTTCAGTTTAATAATCAAAGTCAATGCTGCGTCAAGCAAAATTTTAATTATTGCAGTAACTTGAACGTACCATTGCCTTTCATCTTTGGGTTGCCAGACTTGATTTTCCTCATGCTGCTCTTGGCTTATACTATTTTGAGTGCCCTGATCCCACGTGGGTGTGTCCAACTCACACCAATGCAAAGCAGATGTGCTAAACAGCACTTTCAAGCAGCACTGACTTAAAACCAGCAAAACAGAAGAAAAAGCTCCCATTATTTGATACTGAAGGACATTGCTCTTTCTATGAATCGCTATATTCTTAATTTTTTATATAGCTGCTTTTACTTTGAAGAAAAAGATACTCGAGCAGAGAAAGTATTGAACTAAAATAAGGCAATAGAAGAATAAGAGAGGGTAATTAAAAGAAAGACTTCTTTCACTTTTTAAACTTTAATGTCATTTTTGCTTTTACTTCAATTAATTTTTATTTCTTTTCTGAATTGCCACCTTTGGTATTCTTTCTCATTATTCCCTAGGTAACTGGCATTTGACTAACTTCAGAATAACCTCAAGTGCTGTCTTTCAGGTAGTGTGTGTCAGTCATTCTCAAGGATTTTAAAATGACCTCTTATTCTTCCTTTTCAAACATTATTCTCACATTTAGTAGAAGCTCTTCCAAAAAACAGTCCGGATTTGTGTTATCAAGGGCCTCTTCTTACTATTTTCATGGGAGAACAAAAAATTTCCTTAAAACCCATGCATTTTATTTTCCCTCTCTCCCTCAAAAAAACCACCCCACAACTCTTTAACCTAAAAAAAAATCATCTGAAGATGAGTTCTCTTAAGGAACTTAATACCCAAATCCAGATACTTGTCAGATGGAATAAATTTGTGCGCATCTGATGGTAATTCCTGCCCTCCTCATACCACAGGCTTTCACTTCATGTACTGACTTAAAAAACAAAGTCACAGCAAAAGTGACAGAAGATTGCTCGGTAGTATTTTTTTCTCTCTGAAGTCAAACCTAGATGAAGGTTTAAAAGAAAACAAAAAAAGGACAGATGAAAAGAGTTAGTCTGCTAATTGATTAGTATTTATAACTTCAAAAAAATCCACCGACGTTACTTACACTTGTGCAACTCCAAATGTCCTTCAGAACAGCTAACTGAGTATGAAACAGAAAGAAAACTTTTCCAAAAACACGTGGTTTAAATTAAGATAATTTTGCTTTTAAGGTTTTTAATATCCAACACTGCCTAACTTTGGACAATACTTAGAGTAACTCTCCCTGGTTAGAGTCATATCCAGCATTAGTACACAGGTACACATATGTCCTCCTTCCAGTCAAGAAATAAGTTTCTATGGTATTTTCTGGTTCATATACTGTACACATTTAGCAGCATAAACAAGTGAGATGAATCATCTTATCAAATTAGTTCTGTCTATTATGTCAGTAATTCAAATTTGTGTTAGCTAAACTGCTGAAAACTACAATATTTATAAAAATCACTTGCTTTTTAAACAAAGATTAAAGAAATCTTTTTCCCATTTTGTTAAAGACTGGGATTGCTAAAATAAAGTAAGATC
>JAOXNO010000033.1:63360881-63371370 GCA_028565335.1 Limnodromus scolopaceus | reverse complement strand
GGTGTCCCTGCCCAGGGCAGGGGGTTGGAACTGGATGATCTTTAAGGTCCCTTCCAACCCAAACCATTCTATGATTCCATGATTGTATTTAATCTACAATCTTGACAATGCATATACTCTACTAATTATATTTATTATTTGGTAAAGCACAATCACATCTAAAGAAAAATGTTTCTAATTTTTCTTTCTGGATTTTAAAATGCCTCTGAAAAGCTTTGGAGATCTCTGCTTATGATTTTATTTTGAATTACTCAGGAGCAACAAGCAAAGAAGCTACAAATAAAAGATATTCTAAGGATAAAGCAAATAGAGATTGCTTATGTTAACGAGTCCATTGAAAATTTGGGATATGGTTCATCAGCCAGAAATCTCTTAATGGCTTCTACTCATAAAGAAAACATAATTCTTGTCATAGTTTTTTAAAAAAATTATGTGCATTTACAGCATGAGTACTATCTTGTGAATAAATAGTACTCAGTAATGAAATGCTCAAGAACCACTGCTGCATCACCCAGATTCAGAATAAAGTGTCCTGATGTTGCAACAGCGTCTGCAAAGTTCATGACTCAACTGGTTAATAAAAAAGACTTTTTTTTTCCAAATTTCTGTTGGCACTGCTGTAACAAATGAAAATCAAATCCCAGTTTGACCATCCCAAAATTTGCCTGAGATGCCTAGTGTGTGTGTTTTCTGATTCTTTAGGTGTTGTTAATTCAATGTTTCCTGATTTCTTTGGCGGCACCACAAATGAAGTGTGGCGAGAACATCAGAACCAGTTATCTGTAATTGCATGGGGTGCCATATTTTTTACCGCATACAACATACGTTTCTTTGGGTGTTCTGTAATTTGATTCCCTTTTTTATTTTTTAATGGATTTAAAAAGAACCGTGATACTATTAACGTGTTCTGTTGTTAACAGTGAGGACAAAACAGTCAGCATGTTTTTGCTTAGTCAGCATCTCCAGTTGACTTTGGTAACGTAATTTTACAGTGGAGGGTTCTCAGAGTCATATGATGTCTCACTGGCTCTTAGGCTGTGACTCTTGTCACCTCTCTTAAAGAGAAGGGAAAGTCAATTCTTGAGAGTTTTTTTCTGACCTTGGATTGAAATATAAAGTAATTCCTTTTGCTGGAAGGGTAAATACCAGGAATTGTAGTCGGAAAGTTGCAGCTGAGGGAATGTATCTACTTAGAGATAATGCTACATAAAGGATGCTGTGTGCTGCCATTCCTTTTGATGTGTAAGACAAAGACATTTTTCTCCCATTCTTAAATAGCTTAATTTTTTTTTTTCCATAGAAGGATGGGGTTGTTCCTTTAGTTCTGCAAGAAAACCTCAGTTATGACATTCTATAATTGCATTTTGAGAAAATCCAAATTAAACAGGCATCAGGTGCTATGAAAGTGAATGTGAAATTGCCAGGAGTCTTGTGATGATTTATTATTTTCTTTGAAATATTTCTGAAGCTGTGTTGATAAACTTGCTGTTGTGGTGTGACTTTTCCTAGCAAGAGTATACATTTGTCTTTCGAAAGATACAGCAGATCACAGCTCTTATTTTTGCAGTACTATTACACATTATTTTATGAGAAGCTCAGGAGTTGGTAGAGACTGGAGAAATGCAGCCAACTACTTCTGATGATATTCATTACCTTTAGTAATGATTATTCACTGTGCTAAATCTTTAAGGAAGCAAAACAATGGATGATCTTTCTCTGTTCTTTAAAATATGGGAAGCTGCTGTTAGTTATTAAACAGCAGTTAAAGAGCTGTTCGAATATTTTGACAGAGGAGCACTAAGGGGGAAACCAATTACGAAATAATCATGATGCTGACTGAGCAGTTGAATATATTGTACCTATCATGAATGGCAGGTGATGAGTAAAGAAGTTTTACAATTTCATAGAATCATAGAATTGCTGAGGTTGGAAGGGACCTTTCAGATCATCAAGTCCAACCATCAACCCAACACTGACATAAACCATCAGCAAACTTTGTCCTTCAGCACTGCGTCTGCCTGGCTTTTAAATCCCTCCAGGGGTGGTGACTCTACTACTTGCCTGGGCAGCCTGTTCCAATGCTTAATAACCCTTTCAGTATAAAAAAATTTTCTAATATCCAATCTGAACCTCTCCTGGTGCAACTTGAGGCCGTTTCCTCTTGTCCTGTTTGGAAAAAAGTACCTGCACAAAGAATAGAAAAATACAAAAAGGCCTGTGCAAGAAATCCCTTGAGCATAGATTTTAACAACAGCAGGACACAACTTATTGTGCTTATTATTACTTTTTACTCCAACCTTCTTTTTTCTCTCAAGCTTGAATAGGTTTTAAAATTTCTGAAAATAAGGGGATTGAGCAAGTCTATTTACTTCCCTGCTGATGTTTTTTTTAAACATGTTTGTCACATTATCAATGTGACAGTGTCTAAGCGTGGCGATACAGGGAAAATTATCAGATATATTTTTACCACACCTTTGACAATTTAATTTCTCTTTTTTGGTTATTCTTGTCCATGTGCTAGGAGTTTCCACCCCCTCGGAGGTTAGCCCTGAGATAATTTAACATCACTAAAGTAACAGAAATATTCAGTGGGTGTGAGGAGGTCAAAGGGAGAGGGAAAACCCAATAAGCAGCTGATACACTAAAAGAAGAGGTATCAGGTATTATTTTTCTAACTGATTTATATGTACATCTCAGCAAATATTCAAGTAGTTTGGAGGAATGAGTCATGGACAGGGTTAATGGTTTGCTATGTTTGGAGCTCGCCTGTGTTTCTCTGTCCCTTTTTCCACTCTTTGTTGTCCCTGTGCATACAAAAGCCTTATGATATGCTGAAGAGGAAAATGCTCTGCCTCATCCCCTCCTAATCCCCCATTACTGGGTCTGAAATAATCACATTTCATTTCATCACCCAACCAAGGGCACAGTGCATTAGCTCTCCTGTGTGGCTCGGAATTTGTTCTTGATGGACAAGTCAGTCAGTTGACCTAAACAGAGTAACTCTCTGATAGGGAATTTATTCTGTGTTGAACCAGGGATTAAAAAACTTTAAAATGTCTAGAATTTGTAAATCTCTTGCTCAATATTTTGAGGTTGCAGGAAAAAAATACCGGTTCTTTCCCCCTTAGTCTGAAACTTGTTCCTTTGCTCTTTGCAATGCACATTGCTTCCTAAGTAGATTTTATTTAAAAGAAACTTTAAATATTTTTTTAGCTCAAGAGATATCTTTTGGATTACAGGGAAAAATAAAGAAGTATGACATACGTCTATCAGAAATTACATGTCTTTCCATTATTCTTTTCCTGTCCTCTCTACAACCACCGGTCTCTGATGAGCAGAACATAAAAACTCTGTCACGTTAAAATTAGCGATGAACTTTTGAACCTTCAGCATTGAAAATTAATAAGCCAGCTCTGTCCTCTTTGGTGGATGCAATAAATGATGTAATGCCAGTAAGAAGAGATTGCTTTGCAAAGTGCTTTTGAGTTAGAAGGATTGCGCTGTACCACCAGCCACACCGTAGTTAGAGTAATCCTATTAAGAAGAAGTGGAAGTATGAATGGAGACATTTTTTAAGCCAATATACATACAGGAAGATGAAAGAGTTCAGGGTTGGTTTCACAGTACGGCCTTATTTTGTTTTTAATCATGCTGTTACCTTTTGAGAATATATCAATTTTTTTTTAATTCAGTAATTAGAATTCTATTCCCTTATAATAACTTCATAATTGTTTCTGTGTAAAAGTTTATGTGTACAGTATTATATAAAGAGTATAATCTCTTTGGTAATTATTTGCTTAGTCTATCAGTTTGTAGCTGAAAGGAACTGAAGCTTTTTCATTTTTTTTCCATACATCTATGTGATGGCCCATATTTTTCCATAGAACTTGCTCAACTGGAAAGTACTGCTGATTAATTTTATTCTGCATCTCTTCAGGTCTGTTCTAGATTAACAGAAAGTAAAAAGTAAACATCTTTCTCAGCCTTCTAAGATGAACCAAGATGTCAAACATCAGTTTTGATTTGTGGAAAATTAGTGTAATAAAGGTCTGTGTGAGATCTTATGGAAGGGGAAAATGCTCACAAAAGCTTAACAATTCTTAGGGCCTTACCGTTTTGCATCAAAATTATGTTTACTTCAGTATCGGTCCATTCTAAGAAGCCTGTGCTGATTGTTTGTGTTTCCTCTTTTTAGGTATCTTAGGGCTAACAGGAAAAAGGAATAAATCCATTATTACCTTGCTGTTAATAAAGTGTAGGATCTTCTGATGTGTGCCCGTTTCTGGCCTTCATCTAAGCAGTATATTTTTTGATGTTTTGTTGCTGTTTTGTTCTTGATTATTAATGAAGGCCATTCATTCAAACCTTTTACTGTTATTTTCTGATGCTTTTTCTTTCTCCCTCTTTGCCCCTCCCATCCACGCACTTCTCTTTCCATTTAATTCTTTTGAATCGTAGTATCTCTTGTGTACTTACATCAGAGGCAAGACATGTTTTTGACCAATTTTTATGAAAGTTGTTATGAGTCATTACAAACACAAATTGCTCATCTACCAATTCCGAGGGGTAAATGTGAGAAAATAGGGATTTTCTGGTCTTCAAGAATTTAGGTCCTCACTCTATTAAATCGTTCTTAAAAGAGGTGGAAATAAATGATTATAAGGTCTTTCTCCAGATGAAATGACACCCTCTATCTTAAGATGAATCATTTTGGGACAGATTCTTGCTAAATCAACCTTGTACCTATGCCTTGTTTTACCCTGGTTTAGGCACGTTATCTTCAAGAATTCTTATAGGAATTAGTAAGAAAAGCCAATAAGAAAGCAGGAAATTAAATTAGGATGATGTGTTAGTGGTGGGGTAGTTCTCCGTGGATAAAGGATGATCTCAGGGTGGAATGTTATTGCAACAGATCGAAATACAAGGTGCAGTCACAAAAGTTTCAACTGAGAACTGCTTGGGACTAAGTTGTTAAAATATATAGAAAATTTTTGATTTCTAAGGTGAAGTTTATCAAACATATACTTTGAAAAGTTATCTTCTACTGAAATATTGTTTAGAAATCATTTTAGTGTGTTTATTTTTAATATACATTGTACACAGCCCACCTTAGAGTGTCTATGTTTTTATGACAACTCTGTTATAAATTAAAGTAATTGCGGAAAGAAGTCCATGTTCATCTGTTGCTAATAGCAACATCCATCTAATTCTAATAAATTGGCTAATGGTTTTCTTTTCGGTTACCTGATGTTTTAAATTTTTATTTTGCACTGACTGCAGACATTCTCATGCATCTATTCCCCTTAAGTTTGGATATTGTTTGTTCGTTTGTTTGTTTTTTTAGAAAAAGCTACAACTTCAGTATTCATGAAAAACTTGCTTGGAGGAGGGGCCAGTCAGAAATGGTGGTGGTGCTATGGAAATTCAACATGGATTTTGGAAGTTTCTGATCAGCGTCAGAAAATCAAAGGTAATTTTCAGACATCTTCCATACTCATTTACAAAGTCAATGGTGGACATGGATTTTGTCATTCTGGAAGCTTGTTCCAGTTATCCATACCTGAGATGGTCTGAGTGGTAACTGCTGTAGATGGAGAATTAACTTTTATCTGTCGTATGCTGCCAAATTGATGAAAATTCCTTTCGATACATATGGCCATGACCGTATAGATGCAGTAAGTATGAAAAAATAGAGAAGTGTCTTCCAGCGCTGGAAACTGCGTTGTCAAAGCACAGTGTTAACTTCCTCACATCAGAATCTTCCCACATTAAGTTCCTCCAACTTTGCACTTCATTAAGTATCAAATGGGGCATTCAGGTGAATTTGAATTTTGACTTTTTCTCGCTTGATATTTTAGTTCTATTAAGAAAAACAAAAGGCCATACTTTTCATTTCAGCTAATGTGCCTTTATTAATCTGAAGTAATGTGTTTATCTATCACTATTAATGCAATCATCTTTTTAAGTTAGTTAATTGCAAAAAGTATTATCTGTTAGGCTACCTCTCATTTAAACCAGAGTTTGGTATAAATTAGAATTGATCCCAAACGTTTAAAAAGTGAATGCAAAATTTGTTTAAGTTAAACTACATATCAAGGGTTTAAAAGATGCTCAGTGTTTTCTTACTAACTTCAAACCATGGGTTTTTTTTGTGCCACAGTGATGCAATGTTGATTTCTTGACAATTTTTACTCCTGGACATTGTTTTTTACGTGAACTAAAAATTATCCTTCAAGGCTTATACAATCAATTTGTGCCTCTGTGATAATGAATTCAAATATATTTGCTAGTACATATCTTGATAAGGATGTAGAAAAAATATAAGCATAGTATATCAACCTGCATAGTATGCTGCTTCTGATGTTAAAAGATGATTAGATACTAGAAAGAAATTCTTTCCTGTGAGGGTAGTGAGGCGCTGGAACAGGTTGCCCAGGGAAGTCGTGGATGCCCCATCCCTGGAAGTGTTCAAGGCCAGGCTGGATGGGGCTTTGAGCAACCTGGTGTGGTGGGAGGTGTCCCTGCCCAGGGCAGGGGAGTTGGAACTCGATGATCTTTAAGGTCCCTTCCAACTCTAACGATTCTATGATTCTATGATTCTATGAGCATTTCACACAAAAGAGAGGTGATCCACAAAATCTGTGTGTGACCTAAACTTTAATAGAAAAATCCCAGCACAAGCATACTTACAAGACCTCCTGTCCGTTTCTGCCATATGGATGGCTGAGGATCCTTCCCACCAATTTTAAAGTAGTTTGGGGATAGGAACATCTTGCACCCTTCTTATTCAAGTTTCTGCTTCCATATAGAATAGAAGAAAAGTGATATGGAGATAAAAAGAAAACAAAAATGAAGACTATGCATAATACTGGGGTTTACTTGTTTCAGTAGTCACCTGAAACTAGGAGTTCAGGTGAAGTCCTGAGTTGTGACATCACTGGCTTTTTTTATAACAATCTAATGTAAAATGCAGAAGTGCTCTTTCATCAGGATGTCAGTCCTCCAAATAATTCTGGAACAAAATATGCCCTCAAGAAAAGCCCCTGAATAATACAATAGGAAAAAGTCTGGTCCATATGTCCTTCATTCTGTCTGGTACCTGTTTGCTAATACACAACCAACTGGAATCAGACACTTTGAAAAATCAACCATCTCCATCAAAACAACTTGAAGCCTTTCAGAAGGTTGTGTTCGTCAACACCATTGACTTCTGTGCCCGCATATTCTTTAGATGGGAATGAAAGATTATAATTTACATATATAAAGGTCTGAAAAAAAAAAGGCAAAACACCTCACCGGTATTTGCTCTTAGTGTGTGTGGAACAGTTGTGATGGTCAACAGTTATACATGTATAGTGGCTCTTCAAGTATTATGTGCCTATTACGGCTTTGTTGGCAGCAATATTACAATAATATTACTGTGCTGCTCTTCAACTGCTTTTCAGTGCGAGGATAGAGTAAGTTTGTTTTATTAGAACAGAACAAACAGATTCCATCAATAAAGATAAGTATGTATTGCTTTCAGGGAATTTGTATAAAGGCAAGTCTTACCAGAAGTCAAATTCTATGTTGCAATTCATCACATTTGTTTAGACTCCGATGACTAATAATTTAGTGCCATAGTTACTTTCTGTACACTAACATAACCTTAACGGAATTCCAGGATGATTCATTTGTAACAGGAAAGAAAACTGTATTTTGTGTATCACACAGTATAGGTCAAAGTTGCAAAATACTCTACCTAAAAGATTTATTGATTTGCAAGGTTATTATTGCAGTTCGTCCGACCTGTTTTACTGCCAGAGGCCATGAACTTTTCCGTAAGATGGAAATTTTAAATGTTGTCCTGTGTTTTCATCTTCAAAATGTCCATCAGCAAAGTCTTTTTCAGCATAGTAAACAAAGAATTCAACTCAGATGTAAGGAATAGCATCATCAGGATCACTGTTCACCTCAGGGCTTCCAGGAAATGCTTAGTAATGATGTAGATTTGATGGATTTGATTACCTTGCCTTCCCTACCAATGATAAAGTTGGTTAGATGTAGAGAGGATCAGTATTTTTAATTTCTATATACTTAAATCAACAGATGCTTCACAAGATATTCTATGTCCCATTTTAAATATAATAGAAGAGTGATTTAAAAGCGAATTCCCTATTATTTTGTCCAATTAAGCTCCGCAGCTGCATTTGAAAAATGAAACTTCACATCTAAATAATCCGGTAACCTTGGGAATTAGACGGCTCATCCCTGAACAGTTACAGTGCCTCTTCGTTCATGTATTAAAACACCGACATAAGATGGAGGAAGTAAATTATTTATATTTCTGGTTGGCAGAAAAAGTTGAACTTCAGTGTTCTGTACTTGTTTTACAATTTACAGAAAGTCATCTATCCTGTAAATTCTCACTTTGATTTTTCTATGCAGAACTGTCCCCAGTAGGAAATGCAAATGTCCTGCAACCAGTACTCTATGCTCAGATTTCTCTCCTTCCTTTCCTTGAGAAGTACCCATCAGTCTTCTAACCTATAACCAGCAGTAGCTGTGCCACATCACCTTAATCATAAAATCATAGAATGTTTTGGGTTGGAAGGGACCTTAATGATCATCGAGTCCCACCCCCCTACCCTGGGCAGGGATGCCTCCCACCAGACCAGGTTGCTCAAAGTCCCATCCAGCCTGGCCTTGAAACCGTCCAGGGATGGAGCATCCACAGCTTCTCTGGGCAACCTGGGCCAAGGTCTCACCACCCTCACAGCAAAGAATTCCTTCATAATATCTAGTCTAAATCTCCCCTCTTTCAGTTTAAAACCATTGCTCCTCATCCTGTGGTTCCCGTCCCTGATCAAGAGCCCCTCCTCAGCTTTCCTGGAGCCCCTTTAGGGACTGCAAGGGGCTCTAAGGTCTCCTCAGAGCCTTCTCTTCTCCAGGCTGAACAATCCCAACTCTCTCAGCCTGTCCTCACATCAGAGGGGCTCCAGCCCTCTGAGGATCTTCATGGCCTCCTCTGGACCCTTTCCAACAGCTCCGTGTCCTTCTTCGTGTTCTTCTCTGTGTTCTTCTCCATGTCCTTCTCCCTTCCATCGGACTCGATGATCTCAAAGGTCCCTTCCAACCATGAGTATTCTGTGATTCTGTGATTCTTGTGCTGAGGACTCCAAAGGTGGACACAGTGCTCTGGGTGGGGTCTCACTAGAGTGGAGTAGAGGGGTAGAATCCACCACATACATTTTCAGAGTGAGCATCTGGTGGAGACGAGAGGAGGACAGAGAGCTGGTATGCAGTTAGAGGCATCCCAGTCAGCAGCCATATGAGTCACATGCACTCACACAGGCACATGAGGTGTGACAGCGTATTGGTTACAACCTGTCTTTAAATCTGCTGCCTGCTAATGCCCAGGTCTTATATTTGAGAAGGTGTCACTCCCTGCCCACTGTTTTCACAGCTTTGTAGACATGATGGATGGGGTTGAGTAAAAATATCAGTACCTGGTACCATTTTAGATGCCAGGGTGTTCTGACTGTCAGTCAGCTCTTCAGGAGTATATGAGTCTCACACTTGCCTTTTTGTATCTGCCAGTATAGTTTATACATAAGGTAATGGAGTATTTAAAACCATAGAATCATACAATTGCTGAGGTTGGGAGGGACTTTTCAGATGATTGAGTCCAACCATCAACCCAACACTGACAAAACCATCACTAACTCATGTCTCTCAGCACCACGTCTGCCCAGCTTTCAAATGCCTCCAGGGATGGGGACTCCACCACTGCCCTGGGCAGCCCATTCCAATGCTTGATAACCCTTTCAGTGGAGAAATTTTTCCCCATATCCAATCTGAACCTCCCCTGGGACAACTTGAGGCCATTTCCTTTTGTCCTATCTTTGGGAGAAGAGGCCGACCCCCCCTGGCTACATCCTCCTTTCAGGGAGTTGGAGAGAGCGAGAAGGTCTCCCCTCAGCCTCCAAACACCCCCAGCTCCCTCAGCCGCTGCTCACAAAACTTGTGCTCCAGCACACCCCTCACCAGCTCCGTTGCTCTTCTCTGGACACGCTCCAGCACCTCAATCTTCTTTCTGTTATGAGGATTTCAAAACTGGATGCAGCACTTGAGGTGGGTCTTTACACCAGTTTTGAGACATCTGAATCTCATGAAGGTGAATTTCTTTTTGCATATCTGTATATGGAAGAGCATTGGAGTTGGGTGCACTTTGGCGTGAGTCAGTGGGATGGTGGTGATTAGGGGGTTGGAGCACCTCTGCTACAAAGACAGGCTGAGGGAGCTGGGGTTGTTCAGCCTGAAGAAGACGAGGCTCCAGGGAGACCTAATAGCGGCCTTCCAGTACCTGAGGGGGCCTACAGGAAGGCTGGAGACAGTCTGTTTACAAAGGCCAGCAATGACAGAACAAGGGTTAATGGCTTTAAACTGGAGAAGAGCAGATTTAGATTAGACATTAGGAATAAGTTCTTTACTGTGAGGGTGGTGGAGC
>JAOXNO010000033.1:63350539-63360781 GCA_028565335.1 Limnodromus scolopaceus | reverse complement strand
TGAGAGTGGTAGAGCACTGGAAGAGGCTGCCCAGAGAGGTGGTGGAGTCTCCTTCTCTGGAGACATTCCAAACCCGCTTGGACGAGTTCCTGTGCAACGTGCTCTAGGTAGACTCGCTCCAGCGGGGGTGTTGGACTAGATGATCTCCAGAGGTCCCTTCCAACCCCATATGATTCTATGATTCTACTGTCTAACGTTCACTTCTGTGTCTGATGTGAATCTATTTTGCTCTTCTTTGACACTTAAAAAAATTATATTGGATGTTTATTATTATTAGCTTTTTTAGCCTCCCTTTCATTATATCTAAATGATTGTTCTTCTACTTTTCATGTGATATGTGACAGAAATAAGGATAAATATTATTTTTCCTTATGGTATAAATTTAATTCAATAGAAATTCTGTGGCACAGTTTTGTGTAAAATATACATTCATCCTTGTGTGAGTTGTGTGGTTTTCTGCACAATTCCATTTCTGATCTTTTTTACTTCAATGTAATTTTTTTTATGTGTGCCCCAGCTTTCCTTTCAGCAAGTACCTGAGGTGCTTGTTTTAGCAGTATCAGATCCCAGTATCTTAATTTAAAAGCAGGAATCTATGTTACACTCTCTGTTTTTTGGTTGGTTTGGGTGGGTTTTTTTTACACCTATCTTTGGAATAGAAACACTTGAATATTTAATCGTGGTATGTATTTTTTATATGCTTGTTTGGAACATTGTGATCATATCATACTTCATTATTTCATGAACTTCCAGTGTTCCTGTTGTGCACTGGTTGGGTTTTCTCCTAGTCTTAAATTTCAGGAAGAAAAAGTTAAGAGATGTCAGCAGTAGCTGTGGAGCACAGGAGAAATGTTTCTAGAGCTATATATAATGTTTGCAGATAATTTCCAATTCTTCTGTGATTCCTCACTATCCCAACTCTACAGTTTCTCACTAGATGATAGAAGTTGGATGTATTAAGCATTTTTTGATTATACATTTTTTAATTCAATTTTGGCATCAGCTTTCCAAATATTTTTTTTTAATTTATTTATTTTTTAAATGACTGGAAGGACCCAAACCTAACTATTAGCACTTTTTACTTGCTTTTCTAAGCTTAGTGGAAAAATAGGTCTTTATTTTACCATGTTCCCCTTTTAAAGTTTCATGTTTAAAAAAAAAAAAAAGGGATATTCTAACTTTTTCAGTGATCCGACTGGCAAGTTTCAAACTGGAAAAAGGTACAGTATTTGATATTTGTATTTTCAATTACAAGTTAAGGAAGCTGAGCTATGTCTTGTTCTGAAGAATACCAGTGACCCAACACCTTACAGCCCTAACAGGGTCTCCTGGATTTCTAGTATGACAGTGTGGTGGGCAATTTTCAGTCATCCTTTGTCAAACTGCAAATAGAGAGGACGTAACTTCAAACAGGCTGTTGCTGGTTCTTCCATTTCAATATGTGCTATTCTTTGGTAAAAGTAATGAAAGCCCATCTGACATCCAAATAGAAAGCAGAGAATGGTAATGAAAACAAAAATAAACTATTGATATGTTGTGAATTGAATAATTGCGAACCTTCCTGGCCATGGTGAGGAAAATCTTAGTTTCTAAGATTAATAGGTTTTCTCTAAATTTCTGGCTTTTTAAGCCTGGGGCTGTCAAGATGGATATCTAATGTGGGTGGAAGTATTTGATGATTTTGTCAGTTTTCTCTCTGCTTCAAGTTAGCAATTACGCAAGCAGAGACAGCCTATTCCAACGGGGTGGCTGAGAGAACTCTGATAATTTAAGAGATTTATTAATATGTTGTCTTTACTGTTTCTCAGTAAAGAGAAACGCTACCATTTCTCAGCAAAGTCCCCTCCTCCTCATCAGCTGGTAGAGACCGAAGCTCACCGTTGACAGCACACACTCAGCACTCGATTCAAACACTCACGCACTTCAGTGGATCCCTCGAATACCAGTATGACCCCTCAGGCTTGTCCAACACCCCTGGCCAGATGCCAGCCAACACCTCTGGCCTGACTCGAGCTGCTGGCCCCAGATCCATTGAGGTTGGTCCTCCCAGTAGCTGCCACTTAGTCCGTGCAGCACTCACACAAACATAAAGGATGGAGAATAGAGTTACACAGAGATAGAATCATGGGACGTTTCAGGTTGGAAGGGACCTCAGAGAGTTCCAGTTCCATTCCTCAGGCAGTTCCGTGCCCCCCTGCCCTGGGGAGGGACACTTCCCACTAGACCAGATTGCTCAAAGCCCCATCCAACCTGGCCTTGGGATGAGGCCTCCACAACTTCTCTGGGCAACCTGGGCCAGGGTCTGACTACCCTCACAGCAAAGTATTTCTAACATCTCACCTAAATCTCCCCTCTTTCTCTTTAAAACCATTCCCCCTCATCCTATGGCTCCCCTCCCTGATCAAGAGTCCCTCCCCATCTCTCCTGTAGGCCCTCTTTAGGTACTGAAAGGCTGCTGTAAGGTCTCCCTGGAGCTTTCTCTTCTCCCTCCATCAGTTTTCACAACTCCAAGATCCCCTGTAACACCCTGGACCCTCAGGTTTGCATCCTTATGAGCTGCAAGCTCCTGGTTTGCCTGCAGTTTCTTGATAGCTCATCAGTTAGTGTTACTGCCCAGGTTTATTTCCAGTTATTGTCTCCTTTATGTTGTTCTGACAGGTTTGTGTCACCATGTATTTTGTTTATGGCTTCTCCCTTCTCTGTGGTATCCTGTTTGGCAATGTCCTAGATCAGGGAATGCAGAAATAAGCATTCCTGCATTCTCTGTACCTTCATCGATTAGTGTGACTTAGTTTTGGTCCTCTCTATTCCTTCCCTTATTCTTCGTCAGTCAGGTTTGGGTGTCTCCAAGTTCCTGTTTATGGCTTCCCTTTTTTATTATTACTCCTTCTCCCCTGTTATTATGGACCACGGTCTATTATTCTTCCTTTTAAAGCTGACCAGCAAAACACTGAAAGATTATACTTTTTTTTCCTTTTTCTGTTCTAATCTATTTCAAACACTTTGAGTAATTGGGTGTCATTCCTGAAATGGTTTCTTGTCATTTATCATTGTATAATGCCCATTCACTGATCGATCATTTGATACAGAAAGAAGCTTTCCCAAATGAGTTGAAGAATCTGGACCCAAGATTTTTCCTGCACAACCTGCTCTAGGTGGACCCGCTTTGGCAGGGGGATTGGACTAGATGATCTCCAAAGGTCCCTTCTAACCTTGTATCATTTTGTGATTCTTTGGTTTAACATTTTTTTGCATCTCTCATTGTCTGAAAACCTTGATGCTGTTTAACTCCTAGAATGCAGTTTGCTGTGGGATTCCAGAAGGTTTCACAAATAGATGGGAATCTGCCTCCAGGTCAGTCTTGCAGCTTTAGGCATGGATGCCTTCCACGAAGAGAAACCTAGTAAAGGGTTGTGGTTTGTTAAAGGCGAGGGGGAGTTTGAAGGAAGTCAAGCGTATTTCATTTTCTGTGAACACAAAGAAACCAGTTTCAGGAGATTTCAACAAAAGTAGATTTGCAGTTAGTCTTTCTCCTGCCTTCGTTAGGTCATCTACAATAACTGTGTAGCCTAATTGCAGCCATGAATGAGTTAAGTAAGGTCACATGCTTAAAGAGGAGTGAAAGAATACATTGGTCTTCACAAGTTAGCCCAGTGTATAGAATGTAGACTACCTTTAGAACATCATTATCCTTATAGCAATGAGGTCATGTGGATCAGAACATATTAATGCATAAAAATGGGAAATATGGCAAGAGAGTTACAGGCAAATATTTGCTGAAATGTATTATTTAACTCAGCCACCTATTTCAGCAACACTCCATTTTTATGCTTGATTTTCCTGATCAAAACTGTATTGTAGCAACATGAACTTTCCCTGTATCTCTGTCATATGTTTATGGTGACTGAATCTTGAGTTGCTTATACCAAAATCTGCCTTCCCTTTTTTCTTGATCCCCAATCAGGAAATGGAAGGTTGCTGTGAAAACCATACAGCTTCAATCACAATTACTGACCACCACTTGGATATCACCTAGCAACTATAAATGTTCAGCATAGGCTTTCAGACCGTAGAAATCTTTGAACGGTTTCGAATAATGAATGTCTGAAGGAGTCATAATTTTCCTGCAGGTATTTTGTGAGAGAAGGAAAGAGAACTGAAACACACATGTGCAAAAATATCAAAATCTTTTTGCCTATAGTCTCTGTCAATTAGCAAAGCTCCCTGTGTTAGGTGAGAATACCATATATGAAATTCTATCAAATCCGAATGAAATAGATGATTCAAGTGTGGTGAGCTCTTTAGCCTCATATTCCTCTAGGACACATCCGTTATCCTGTGTATTTGCAGAGAATTATAAATTTTCTAACATAATACGGGTGAGCTGAACATGACCAGAATCTTAAACAAAGATTTGTTTGCTTCTGTACTTCAAAAATAGAATATAATGATGTCTCCAAATGCTGCAAGTTTCCATCCTGTTTGTTTTTCATCTTCCAGTGTTAATAACATTCTGCCGATCAAATTCACATACAATTATTTTTAAAGCCCCTGATGTTGTGGCTTTGCCTTTTATTAACCAGATAATAAATGCTTATCTTTTTAATACACGAAGGATGAATACTTCTCAAATGCAAAAACATTAATTTTAGAAATAAAAAGTAGATATCCTTTGTAAACAGGTGTTGTTTCTTCCCAATATCCATGACGTTTGGCAAGTTTCAAAATAAAACCTGTATCCTTTGTTGTATTTTATCTTCTGTTGTTGATGGGATAAGGAGTGAAATAGGTGAAGATGGAAGGACAGACAGAGTAAAAGGCACCACAATTTACCTGTTACATTACAGCGCAACATATTTACTTCATTTTTCAAGTTTTTATTTTCTCTTGGATGTTTTTGGCCAACTACTTCCTTTCTTGGCTGAAAATGCCTATACCAAGAGGTGGTTATTTATCTTTAATAGCTTCAAAGGTATTTTGACCATTTTTTTCTTTTCTTTTAATTTATCCCTAAAAGAACTGTGTAAGTGATGAGTAAGGAGCTAGTAACAATGTATAATTTGTCACAGAAATAAGTTCATCCCATTATTTTCTGCTTATCAATTATGGGGTTTTTAGCAATTTTGGAGGTTCAAAGATGCAGCTGCAAGGTGTCAGATATTCAGAAGTCATCATTATGGCTTAAATCCTACTTTTTTATCCCTACTCTCAACTTTTAAAGATCCTCCAAACTTCAGTACTTCTTGTCTTAAATCTAAAGGGTTTTTACTTTCTCTATTAACTGTGAAGCTGTTTCTTCATCTTTTTACTATTAAAATATGTATATTATACAAATTCTGGACATCTCATACTTTTTCACTAAGATGTGAATACGCTAATCAGCCAGAAATTTGCTTTTCACACAGCATGTATCACACACAATGCATGTAAGCATTCTAGCTTTCTGCTGGTTAATGACAAATCTTTGCCTTGTGTAAAACATTTTCAGTTTGATTATTTTCTGCGCTTTTTTTGTCACCTTCTCTTATTTTGCATAATTCAAGCCAAACTTCATACACCCTAGCTGCAATTAAAATATACTAAAGGCTGAGTATTAAAGGTAGTGGAAACAGTTCTAACTACTGTGTAGAATTTGGATGGTGTCTATTAGTTCTGTACTTTAATACAGTAGGTGTGTTTTACTGAATCAAAGCTTTAATCTGTGCAGGTGGAATGTATGAATAAAGGTTTAATGAAGAGCGAGGAACAAAAATGGAAGTAAAAAGGAGTTTAGGATGGTCTGTTTTCTAATGTGGTTGAGCTTAGGGATTACAGACGTGTTTTACCTTCAGTTCAAATGAACAGGGTCTTGTTTGGCCAAGCTGAACATTCCCTAACACAAGGTACAAAGCAAAGTAAATAAAGCTTGAAAGAAGCACGGTGGCATATTAATGAATTTTAAGTTTGGGATAGGAGCAAATGCACAAACTTGATCTTGCAGTGTTTAAAAAAAAACCAACCATAAGGTGATGGGTGTACGGTGTTTTGTTTGTGCAGGGGAAGAGAGTAATTTGCAAAGGCAAAAATTATTTGATTAGCTTGGCATAATATTGATATAATATTATAATGAATGAACCATGGAGATAACACGGAAAGTGAAAACAAGGTCTGGAGTCTCAAGAAGATAGCATTTCATCAATAAGCCATTAGAATTGCTGAACAGTTTGTAATAGCAATTAATAATACTTCTTCAGCAATTAAGGATGTGCTTAAGAGAAAAATCACTGCAAGCTACACAATATCCAATAGTTTTTACTAGTACTGTGGAATGATATTTTTTTTTTTCTTCTGGGGCACAGAATCCAGCTGTTTCAAAGGGTGAGGAAACTCATAAAGTTAAGCTTGTAAAAGAAAACTTTATTTTTTGTTCAAGTTGCAAGGAGACTATGAGTCTTCTCTTTAAAGTCCCTGACAAAAAAAAACCTGAGAACATCTTCAAAAGTCTTAAGTGATTCAAGTTATTGAACTAAAGGCTGTGAGCTGCTTAAGCACAGAAGGCTCTGATTGACTTCTTTTCTTTCCTTCCCACCTCCCACGAACATGAAGGAGAAGAGCGGTACTGATAATATACTTGGTATTTTTTTGCATAAATCATGGAACAATATGTACCACAGGAGCGCTGCGAAATTTTTTGACTTTGAAATATAACCTTCAAGGGAGAGTGCACAGGGCACAGTGGGGAAGGTACCACAGTTCACATGATTCATCTCCCTCAGGGGTTCTTCCAGGGAGAAAATAACTTTTAAAAGACGTCTGGGATTTTTTTTTTTTTTTTGAGATCCCTGAAAATTCAGAATCGCCAGGACAAGTGAAAAAAGAAAGAGGGCGGGAACATTCGGTTGGGTAATGTAACATTGTGTATAATTCATGTAGTTCATTGATAAATCCAGTTCTTGAAAGGTGTCTGTACTAATGAGCTTACTACAGGCTGTTGCACAGACTTGAAAAGTGACTGTTGACCTGTTTTCTCGCAAGGTTTCAGCCAGTGACAATATCTTTTTGGGTGATATATTATGAGCAAGGGATTATTTCTAATTGTTGGTATGGGAACTATATGGGAAGAAAAAAGCCAAGGCACTCTATTTCGGGAAGAAAAAAGTCAAGGCATGAGGAGATGAGTGTTTTAAGACACAGAGAAAGTGTCATAAAACATTTTCTTTTTGGAAACTTAGAACATCAGCCCTACTTTTGGGGTATTTTTGAGAGAATTGGAGCTTCAAGAACAAAATCAGATGTGGCTCCTCATAAAACAATTGTTATCATTTTGTTACAGTAAGGACTAGGTATCCAAATAGGACTGATCTTTGCAGGTGAAAAGTAAGGTTCCTCTTGAAGTAGACAATAGAGTCTGCTACAAGAGAATTAATTAGACATTTTTAATGTTATTTCACAAATCTGTAGAAGTCCCTTTCCTCAGTACAGAAGTAGAGGACTTGTGCCATATTCAGAATTCATTATGACAGCAAGAAAAGTAGTTTTGTTACCTGGAAACAACTTCTTGTGTCTTTTATTGTTGTAACAATCAAACTTGGAGAGGAAGCATGATTTATAAATCATTTGAGCTAAAATAACTTTAACAAAAGTCAAGATTTTGCGATCCTTTTCAAAACAGTAGATAAATAACCAAATAACCCCTTCTCCCAAAGAAAAAAGCCCAACCCCAATATAAACTCAACACAGGAATGCACACAATTATAATAAAATTTATTAATATTCCTGATTACCAGTTTACCATCATGCTTTCCTGGATATTCGTCTGGAAAAAAATATTTAATGTGTGGTGGTTCCTCTGTAAGCATAACATTTAATCTTAAAGCCTTTGAAATTATTTCTTGTAATACTACAAATTCATCAGACTAAGACAATATTTATGGGACTTGCTCCAAAACTTTTGAAATAGGCAAAAATATTTAATTATTACAATTAGTTTGGGATCGAAGCCATTTTTTCATCAGGCTTGTAAGAACCAGGCTTGATTAGAATCATGGGTTTACGGTTAAGTTGCATAAAACTGGTTAAGGAAAAGAAGAAGAAAAAAGTGATAACGCTTCACAGCAAGTTAGTTCAAATAACTGCATACTGTCGGTGAGTCTTGACATTCTCATTATTAACCATCTATTTCAATAATTCACCAAGTAAATTCTTGTTAAATTTACCCTATTTTTACTTTCCAGATTACACAGCAGGCAACTTTCAAGAGATTCACAGTTTGTAGAGTTTTTTTAGATTACCATAAGCATCTGGAAGCATCTAAATATTTCATTTAATTAGATTTTTGTAAAAGAAGAACACATTGTGATTATTAAAAAATTAATATGTTTTTAAAGGACGTATACTGATATATCTATTTCTGGAAAAAATATTTCATTTTAAATCTTCACCTTCAAAACAAGAGTACTATTCTAGATAGTCAAAAATTTGGGAAGATCATTAGGTTGGATGATCTCCAATCGTTCCTGGTTTCTGTTGCCATCGGTAGGTCTGGGGAACACCAAGTAAAGGTCAGTGTTGGAAGTGCTCTTCAGCATAACAAATCACTGCGATGGCATTCTCTAGGCTCTCCTCCACAAGCCCTCTTTACTTTATTAAGGTAGCTCTTGAAATAGGCATTACTTTACTTCTAGTGCTTGTTAGCTTGTTTCTATTGTCGAGATAAAAGCTAAACATTTTATTAGACGTGGAGTGTATGCAAAACAGATTGAATGCAGGTAAAAATGGGCTTCTTCATGCAGGGATTAACTGAGCAATAAAATGCCTTCTCAAGGTCATCTTAGCCCTTTGTGTTTTTCCTTTCAGCTTTTGTTGTAGATGGTTTGGGGGTTTTTTGAGTTTTAAATATCATCAGGAGATATTTTAATGGTTGAATAGACAGACTGTGTAGTTTTCAGAAGTAAAATCAAAATAATTTTAGTGTGTTACAAGAAGGGTCAGTGATCATTAATTTCTCCTGAATGACTGCCTGGCATGGTGGCAACTTAGTCACCTTAGTCACTTGGGTGGGCTTGCACTTTCAATCACAGACTTTCAGTTTGATTGTGTGTAGGCAACGGGAGAGAATGACTGGATGTGACTTCTCCGCTGGCTTGGCAAGGATACAGCCAGAGGTATGGAAAAAAAAAAAGGCAGGCAAGTCTAGGGAAAGCTTCAATTCCTGTACTTAATTATTTAAAAAAGCTGCCTAATTGTAAGCTTTATCTCTGACAGTTGTCAGATGTCTTCCTGCAAGTGAAGATCAAAAGGAATAATTAGTATGTAGTCTCTTTGTCCCCCTGGCTAACAGATTCTTTTTTTTTTTTTTTTAGTCTGCTAAAATGTGCATTGACGAAGTCCTTAATGGAAGGCAGTGATTTTCTCAGGTGAAAGTTTCCTTTCATTTTATCTAATTCTGTCTAGTTCTGGTTTTCAGACAAGTGGAAGAGTAAGAAAAACTTGCCTTTGTGTAGTTTTTAGCATAATTTCTTCAGCAAATTGACAAAAGGCTCCTACTGTGAGAGAAATGTTTCAGTATAGTTCTTTTTCTCTAATGTAGAACAAAGACCTCCCTGCAAGTGTAACTTTGAGCTTTGAAAATATCAATAATGTGTGAATCCCTTATTCCTTTCCTGTTTTATTCCTAATTAAAGCCTTAATTGGCTCCCGGCATTGAATATATTCGACTGAATTCTTATCTGAATTATGTAAATATATGAGTTAATTCAGTTTCTGGGTAAAGAGAGTAATACTTCACATACGTCTACCTTTAAAAACTGTGAAAGAGGAGACACTCCTCTCATGAGGACTTGAGGAGTAACTCTATATTCCTATTCTTCTCTCTGTTCTGTGTGGTCTTTTAGCTCCGCTCTTGAGCTCCTCCTAAAATCCACTGTGCCTTCCTTTGTCCCTCCCAAATTGCTCTTTCTGAAAAAACATAGCTTTAACAATGGGCTGGTAGGAGAAACACTTCAACGATATTAAGTTCTACTTCTGTTAACAAATAAGGTTATCCAACTGAACAGCATATACTGTTATTATATTGCAATAAAAGGTGTGTACTGATCAAAACATAAATTCAGAACTATCAAAACAGGTAAAACCTTTTTTAAACAGTTTTTAAACTGAAAGAGGGGAGATTTAGATTAGATATTATGAAGAAATTCTTTGCTGTGAGGGTGGTGAGAGCCTGGCCCAGGTTGCCCAGAGAAACTGTGGCTGCCCCATCCCTGG
>JAOXNO010000033.1:63308758-63341496 GCA_028565335.1 Limnodromus scolopaceus | reverse complement strand
CCTGGCCTTGAACCCCTCCAGGGATGGGGCAGCCACAGCTTCCCTGGGCAACCTGTTCCAGTGTCTCACCACCCTCATAGTGAAAAATATGGAGGTTTGTGAAATAGAATATGGGGGTTTGGTTTGTTTTCTTTTGTTCATGTTTTCCTTTGCATTTGATTGGCCTGAAACGATGTTGTATGATTTGGATACGCAGAAAAATGTGTTCATATCCCACTCAGTCCTAGCAATCCCTCAGGACCTATCTGTTGGAATTTATGGAATATTCTGTAGTAGTCGCTGTGTTGCCAGGTGATTGTAGTGGAGAACCTGAGTCAGTCTTAACAATATTATTAAAGCATAATGTTGCTGTAAAAAAAAGTGAACAAATCACTGTCTTCAAACCAATAATATGGTGCCAAGAGTATTTCCATCCTTGTCATGTAATGATACTGTTGCAGGAAGGGATGTTTTCACAGAACATGAACTACTACCAGACACAATAAATTTGCAGGGGTTGATACCAGTGATATATTCGACAGCTGGAGAAGAACTTCAGTCTCTCTCGACGGCACACTTACATGATAACAGTCCTCAGCAGTTCCTCAGCTGGTACCTTTTGCTGTGTCAATACCTATTTTTCTTCCTATATGCCTGGAATTGGAGAGCTCTTTGCTCATATCAAATATCGGTGGCTGGATAGATCATCTTTAAAAGTCTTAAGTCTTTAAATGGGGGTAGGAAAGCCGCTAGAATTAACCTGCAAGTTTATTTTCCTGGGTTTGTTTGTCTCTTTATTTCATGATCAGCTGTCAGAAACATTTAGATTCCTATTGCAATGACATATTCCTATGTGTCAGCTTTCAAAAAAGAAGTTAACCAATGACATGGGAATGTGAAGCAGCCCCTTTTTATGCTTTCTAACTGCTCCTTTAGGGCACATACAAATATTCCTTAACAGTTGCACAAAATTCAGGCAAAATATTTCAACCAGAACAGCGCAGCTCCTTCTAAAAATGGGACTATGGGGGAAATACATTTCACAGAATCACATGGGGTTGGAAGGGACCTCTGGAGATCATCTCCTCCAACCCCCTGCCACAGCAGGGTCACCCAGAGCAGGTCTCACAGGAACGTGTTCAGGTGGGTTTGGAATGTCTCCAGAGAAGGAGACTCCACCACCTCTCTGGGCAGCCTCTGCCAGGGCTCTGCCACCCTCACAGCAAACAAGTTCCTCCTCATGTTGAGATGGAACTTGTTATATTTAGTCTCTTTTCAGTTTTAAACAGAAGTGAGTTATTGTTTGTGAAGCTGTACAACTTTCTTGCTTTGAGGGAGAGCCTGAAATCCTTAAAGGGAACAATGTGCTTTTCCAGATCTGGTCAAACCCTCAGTTTGTAGGTGTTGCTTAGAGCGTTTATTGGGCTGCAGAACCTGGGTGGCATTGTATGCTTGCTACTGTGGGAAGGAAGATTTAGAGGCATGGTTTAGTGATGTGTTTTGTCAGTGTTGGGTTGGGGGTTGGACTTGATGATCTGAAAGGTCCCTTCTGATCCCGGGTAATTCTATGAATCCTGGTGGCAAGACAGGAACAACTTACCCTCCAAAACCTGTGTGCTACAGTGTTGTGTGACTTAAGTCATATAAGAAACCTTGTGTCTTCTACAGTCTCTTTGCTGGTACTTGTATGCTGTGATGGTTAGAAAGCTCCTGTTGAGATTTTGGAAGGAGTAAGAATTGGAGGGTGACTAAAGAAGTAACTTGAGGAGCAGTGTTTGAGGATGGAGACCAGAAGAGCAAGGCTTTGAGCTGGGGAAGCTGGAAGCTGTGTGTGCAAGAGACAAAGACAGGTTAGGGAAGAAGACTGAGAACCACCATGGAGGTGGGGTGGAAAGGAAAGATGACTAGGAGAGGTCAGGCAGATCCCTTCAGGCAGGCATGGAACGTGTCTCTAGTAGTTGAGGAAAATAAGAGCATGTATCTAGTACCTATTTGAAATGCATAATATTTGCAAATGACAAAGAAATTGGTCTTGCAGTTTTGTTGTTTCTTTTTTTAAAGGAATCATGAGGTTGGAATTCTGCTCAGAGCAGCAGAAAGTGTCCTGCACACAGTTCATAGGGAAGCGCATTCTGACATGACATAAAATTACCTAAATTTAGGACTCAGTTTTCCCATTTTGCAGTATACCTCTCAAGAATGCTAATCAGGAATATGTATGTCTCACTTGTGGAAATTAAACCTTTATATATATAAAAAAGTTTTTTCTTAATTTTTTTTTTCTACTGATCTGAATATTTTTTTTTTCTGATTTATGTTCCCAAGAAGAATTTTACTGGAACATGCATATATTTGTCTAATTCTGAGGTTGTTTGAGTCCCAGTTTAGCAGAAAATTACTTGTGGGTGCACCCAGTCTGTAGTGTTATAAGACAACTATACAGAAATAACAGAAATAATGTACAAATAATACTTCTACAAATAATAAATAAAGGAAACTAACTTTGTGAATATTTAACATTATTCATCATGGAAGCTAATTTACACCTGTTTTTTATAATTCAAAAGAATGGGAAGGATTCTAAGTAATTAAATACCCTTTAAAAAGCTAGTAAAACTATTATTATCAGATAATTACTATTTTTCACTTTTAGTTAATATTTGAACTTTCTTGACTATAGCTGTTATTTTCAGTGGAATAACTCTCTCTGATACTGCAAATGTTGCCATATATGCTTGGCTTCACACACTGCCAACCTCCTGCAGATTTGTATTTTCCTCTTCATAAAAGTTCCATTCCTAATAACAAAATATTTTACAGTAGTATATAATTTTAGTAAAAAGAATTGAGTAAAAGAAGCCAAAACCTTCTTGATCAGTGTGTTCCTTGCACACTGCATAAAGGTTCAGGTTTAAGGAACTATAGAAAGTACAGAAACCATTGTCCTATGGCAATAGCTGTATTACTGTAATTAAAATAAGTGTTCTGTGGATCGGTTAACCATAATTGGTCAGGGTTTTATTTATTAATTAATATGTCTTTGCTAATGCAACATCCTCTAAAACAGTTGCCACGGATCACCATTAGTATCAATTGCTGTACACAAATTCATGCTAATGTGTTTATCACTTACAGATACAGAGATCTCTGTAACAAACTTCAGGCTTTTTTGGGTTTTTCTGAAGCTTAAATTATCTTCCTTTCTCTGTCTCGAGGATGAATGATAAATTAGCTCCTTGTTCATCCTCTAAACATTGACTTGTTGGGATAAGTGTAGGGGATCTTGAATATGACTGGGGTTAAGTGTTTTTCTAAGAATTTTGGAGCAGGTTTTTCAGGCGCTGAAGGGTGGCGATAGATATGATGCAAACAAAAATATGATGTATAACTAATTGTAATTATGCTAATCTTAAATAAATTGTTACTGTTCAATTTTTTAGCAACTATTTATTAATTTAAACAGCTCTCTATGGTTTGGCTGTTAGAGCAGACAGTTATCCTACTAGCCAAGCCTTGGGGTGTAATTTTAGCTTCTGATACTAATAGGAAATTTTGGAAATCCAATGTGTTTTTTCTAGTCCCAAATCTAATCCTTCTCTTCTTATCCCCTACTGGTCTCATTCTCTTAAAATCTTGTTCCCCCTCTGTCCTTCGGAGGATGCTTTCCTTATAATTGCCATGTTATAGTTTGCCTAGAGGCATGTAACTGCTCCCAACCTCCTGCGGCTCAAATTCTTGCTGTAAAGATGTTTTATTTTCCCCCTGAAAAGTGTCTATTTCATGACTTTTGCAACCTTGCTTAAAAGTAATATTGGACAGTAATCCTTCAGAGTGCTTAGATAAGCCCCTCAGGGAATGATAATGATATTGGCCATTTCCTAAATAGCTGAAACAGAGCTTCTGTTTGAAGGAACCATTAAAGAGATGAGTAATCGCTGGTGACAGATCTTCACAATGGTATTTCAACAACTAATTAGGATCGTTGTCACAGTTAGTGGCATGTCTTCTCGGTAAAGAAGCATGCAAAGTAGCCCTTATATCACAAAGTCGGGTGGCTGACAGCCCAGAGGCAGGTGATGGCGATGAGGTCAGTGCACAGCTGCTCAAAATAGTGAAGAAATGATTAAATGTCTGCAACCTCGGAGACAGAGATGTTCTCTCAGTAATTCTTGTGAGACTCTGACATGTCAGCTGGTGCCGATATGAGGAATCTTTCTAGACGTAATTCCTTATCTGGCAAAAGGAAACAGTCACTTACAAAAAAAGTTATTAAGGCAATACCTTCACAGTGTCCAGAATCTATGCAGTATATGTGAAAAACCTTGGGTGGTGAAATGATTATTGTGTTTTCCAGCCTAGCACTCCATTCCAGAATGAAAACAGCACAGAGAGCAGGAACTGGAAAAAATCAAGATTTCACCTAACTCCATATATCTTCCTTTTTTTTAGTGGCAGCCGCAAGTTTGGCCTTCATTAATTTGGCAGCTGATTTAGAGAACAGCTTTTGCATATTCCTGCTTTCTTTAGTGATTATAATGTGCTATAGTTAGAAAAGACTAAACCAATAAAACAATAACAAAAAGTATACTAGTTGTATTAATCATGGTGTTTGGAGGGAACCCATTTTTCTGACCCAAAAAAAGAAAATGTGTTAATATAATTCCTTGAGATTGTAAAACAGGTTACTTCTACTACCAACTTGATTCATTTCAGTACCTTATTACCTTGAATAAACCAGGCCAAAGCCACATTTCCTGTGACAAAAGTTTTTTCCTTAAAAGTTGCTTTACACCACTGTGGAGATAAAACAAAGCATTTTACTAGTTTTGAAATGGGAAAAACTGAAGAGGCTTATAGGTGTTCCCACTAGTTTGGAATGATCAAGGCCTCAGACATGTTTGTATTGCCGTGCAAATTTCTTGGAAATAACTTAAAACCGGGAATCTGCACTTACTCACTTGTCTATAAGGAATAGTTTCTGAGAAATTTTTTAATTTGTACTCATAATAACTGACAAAAAGAAAAAAAAAATAGTCATGTCAAAATACAGTATAAAGCTATACCTTTTGTTTCCTTCAGAATTAAGTTTGGTCAAAGCAGACATTTCTGTCTCCAGACAAATTGAGGTACTGTAATTTTTTTTAAAAACTCTAACAAGGACAAAACCCCAAAACTTTATTTATGGATTTTGAAGGGATTTTGAAAAAGACTTTGAGCTTTTTCTTTTACATTCGATCTTTCTCAAGTTTGACTTCAGATACATTTCAAAATTGTTTCTTTTTTATTTGTGAATGTTTCAGGTTTGGGTTTTTTTTGTTTACATGAGAAGAAAGTAGTCAAAGTTGGTGGCTTCACAAAATAAGAATAATTTAATCGAACAAAAGCTTGTAATCAGCTGATCTCCAAAACTATATGAATTATGAAATTTTAACATCATCCTTTCTAAGGCAATAACAAAAAATACCACATGTGGCTGGAATGGTAAAATACCCAGAAAAAATTCATTGGAAGTTCTTGTTCTTCTCTCCTGCAGCGTTTATTTTTGTTTTATACCGTACTTTGTGAAATCATAAATAATGCCAAAGTAAAGATTTAATTCTTATGGGTATTGCCTCATTTCCAGGGAAGTATTTTTGGCACTCTGATTCCCTGTTCCTTTCCAATAATTGCATTACAGTTTTCTCCCAAGTCATCTGAAGTATGTTGAAGAGTAGAGACAGCAGATATTTCGGATCCTATTCTGCTTCTGAATTACATTTTTGTTTTTCCTCCCATGTAGTTCTATGGTGACAACTGTTTGAAACCATGTAATAATAATAATTCTCAGTGACTGAAAAGAAGAAATTGATCTAAAATAATTTATCCTTATTTTTTTCTACATAAAACACTTCAGTAACCTAGTTCCCCTTATCAACAGTACACACAAATGCCTTGGCACAACTGGTCAACTGTGTGTGAAACTAATACCTACAGGAAAAAAAAGTAGAAGTTTTGCCACTGTGGAAAACATATCATGTAGATGCACCTAAAATTAAACGCTTGGAGTTGATAACATGGATACCACTCAGTATATTAACAATCTTCTGAAAGATGAGGTAATCTCAGTTTCTTTATCAATGAACCGCCAGGTCTAGCCCTACCCCACTCTATTATGAATTTCCAGAGCAAAAAGGAGAACATTAGAATCTCTCTTTCATTCTTCTACAGCATAAGGAAGTGTCAAACGTCATGTTAAAATTGATATTTGTTTTATAGTGGGTGGTTGTTTTTTTTTTAGAGCAAAGGTATAAGTGAATCATGATGGAAAGAAATATTACAACAAAGCCCATTTTCTTCTGCTCCTAAGTTACTGCAAGTCATCTAAGGAAATCAATAAAGTTGGTCATAAATGTGTAAGGTTAGGCACACACGTACCTTAGGCTTTGCAGAAATGAAATTAATAGACAAACTTCACTTTCTTGTCTGTGTGTATTAACTTGGTACAACTCCATTAAGAGAAATGGAATTACTACTGATTTTTTTCTTTATAGTGTTGATTTTCACTTTGAAGGACATGGTAAAGTTATTAAACCTGTTTGAATTTGCAGTGGAACAATGTTTAAATGAAAATGCCAGGTATTCAAGTAAAAATAGTGTAATGAAAAGGGATTGGTTGTTCAAATTTCTGAACTAAGAAAAAGATAGCTAGATTTTTATTGTGTTTTCTTCCTGTGCACTTGGTTACTGGACCTCCCAGAGATTCCAGGGCTTTGAGGGTTTGTGGGTTTGGGGTCTGGAGCACAAGTCTTGTGAGGAGTGGCTGAGGGAGCTGGGGGTGTTCAGCCTGGAGAAAAGGAGGCTGAGGGGAGACCTTCTCGCTCCCTACAACTCCCTGAAAGGGGAGCCGGGGGGGTCGCTCTCTTCTCCCAAGGAACAGGCAATGGGACAAGAGGAAACGGCCTCAAGTTGCACCAGGGGAGGCTTAGATTGGGTATTAGGAAAAATTTTTCCACTGAAAGGGTTATTAAGCATTGGAATGGGCTGCTCAGGGCAGTGGTGGAGTCCCCATACCTGGGGGCATTTAAAAGCTGGGCAGATAAGGTGCTGAGGGACCTAAGCTAGTGATGGGTTTTGTCAGTGTTGGGTTGATGGTTGGACTCGATGATCTGAAAGGTCCCTTCAAACCTGGACAATTCTGTGATTCTAAAGTCCCCATCTCTGACATGAGAAGCCTGGGAAAATTGCTAATTCCAGCCTTAGAACATTTAGACCCCATCTGGACTGGGAGTTGGATGCCTAGAAGAGTCCGGTGGGTTCTGAGGCATGACTTCCTCCAGTCATGCTACAGAAACCCTTCTGCTTTGCATAAAGTGATCACCACCTCAATACTGAAACTAAAGTGCATTTTTCTCCTTCTGTTTCACCTTAATTGTTTTCCCAGCCTTCCAGTGGCATCCTGCACAATTGCTTTGACTGACTTTTTGTAGACATATTGGTAGATTTGTTGAGGGATTAGAGATGGTCACGATGGCAGAGTTTAGAAAACTGATAAATCACACCAGATTTAGAGTTTAAAACAAAATTTACTGGGCTGACATTCACTGATGGCACACACCATAATGAATGGTTTGTACTTAAATCATCATTCATTATCCCTACACAATCTAAGAAGTTAGTCCCTGATAATCACATCCTAAATTAATGGTGAGTAAACACAACCACTGAGGTGATGCTTTATTGCCCTACATGTTGCCATATGTGGAAATAGTCCTTCAGAGCAGAGGTGTGGAAGCAGCCAGGCTCAGAGCTCTCCCACCAGGCAATCTACAGCTTGTGTGCTATAAAACAAGGAAGAGGAAGGTCTGTGGAAGTAAGGATGAATAATTAACAGGTCTCATGACACAGAAGTTGAAGCAGAGGAAACAACAATAGCGAGTTTCAGCCCACGAATTCCAAGTGTATTTAGATACTGAAAGACACAGGTTAAACACAATGTGCGGCAAAAGCTTGAGGAGCTTTTGGAAAACATGCCATGAACATTAAACTGTGACCTTTTCTAAGGCAATATAAAAGTTTGGCTCTACTCCTTATTTATATGCTGTGGATTGAGGCTGCAATCAATAGTGAAACTTCAGTGGAACCAGCATTCATTTTGCAGTGATGTTAACTTTGGAAAAAATAATTTCATTTCTTCCTTCAAATACAGAAGGATTCATCTCTTTGGTATCTTTATATAGTCAGACATCTAAGAGTGAAATACTTCTTATATAAACTAACATTTCAAATTAGGCTTCAATGGCTAAAAATGTCTATTTCTTTGGAAGAGAAATTTCGATGCTCCTGGAGAATGAGTAGGTTTAAAAACTTCAACTACAACACGGCCCTTCAAAGAACAAATCTTAGCAGGATTCCTAATTAAAGTACAAACCTGAATTTAAACAGAAGCCTATATATCATTTCAAACTTTTTTTATCACTACATTTTTCACCTAGTTCCAGCAGTGAGCTGAATGGCAAGCTGTCAGAATAAAAAGTAACACTGGATCCTAAGGACAAATTGATATAAAGATTGATTTAATAACTCAGTACTCCTCTATAATTTGCCAGAGTTGTAGGGAATATTTTATAAGTGTATATAGTTTTTATCTATATTTTAATAATTAACTTTGGTTAAAACAAAATTAACTTGTGCCTTTTGTCTTCTCTCAACTATATTTTCTATTGTATCAGTATCTTGTGGTATTAATGCTGTCTGTCTCCTTGCTAATTCAGTCTTTTTGGTTAATCTGTACGATTAATTCATTTTGTCTGATTGCAGAATGTCCACATATCAGAAATATGGGTACTTTGAGTAAAATTAATGTTTCTGAGTTCCCTTTATAATATTCCCTTGCCATATTGTGTGTATATTATCTCCTACAGAAATTCTATCACTGTATACCTAGAACATATAATATATGGAACGTAGAGCATACAACTTTTCCCGGATGACATTGAATACGTTGAGATTAATGAAAGAAAAGAATTCTGCACATGGTTTCTCATATTCTTCGATTAATTAATATTCCTCTCTAGATTTCAGTAGTGCAATAGAAGCTATTGAAAATCTTCTTATAACCTGAAAGAAATCCTTTCGGACAGCAAGCTCTCTTCATGCTCTGCACACATAATTTCACGGGGTGTAATGTCTTAAGAAGGACGTCCTGTTTCACCCAGTGCGGAATTTGATTTTGAAACATTGTCCCTAGTGACATAGAGTTAAGTTTTTAGTGTTTAGAAATTTAAAGGCTACGTGTAATAAAAGTTAGATACATATATGAGAGTCAGTCATCTTTGCACACAGAAATCGATAAATCTTTTTTTATTTAAAATTAATTTGCCACCTTAGTCTTGGAAGTGTCTAGGCTTCAGAATCTGCTGCGATAGCTGGGGAAAGAAGCTAGAGCTGAAAAATGCCAAAAAGTGAGGATAAGCAAAATTGTTTTTCAGAAAGATGATGACTGTAAACTGAGAGGAGGAAGGTTGGAACTGGTTGAACTGGGGGCCTGGGAGACTGACTGAGAAGATTGGGAGGAAGGTTTAGAAGGGTGTGCTTAGGAAAGAACGTGACCTGGAAGCTGGGTAGGGAAGGGAAAACTGGGCCAGGCTGCTTTGCATATGTGAACTAAAAGGTAATTGACTTCTTGGAGCACCTTGACTGGAAGGGAATCACCCCAATTAAATCAACAGTTGAAAGGTGAGAAATAGTAGATTGTTCAGAAATGGAGGTAAGAAGATCAGAAGAGAATGAGGCAGAACAGAGTATACATTAAATAATGCTGCTGCACATTAAATTATGGAAGTCACTCTGATCATTAAAAACAGGCTCTGCAAAATCTGCAGGTGTAAGACTATTTTCTTTCAAGATGAATCTGTGCTTTCTAATGTATTAACGGGTGTTTTGAGAAGCTTATATAAACCATTCTGCATGGAAACCCCATTTTATGATTGTTTGGAGAGCTCTAGTCTGATCTAATGAAAAAAACCTTAATTACGTATCCATATGCTCTATCTCATTTATAAACAGTGGAGAGAGGAAAAAAAGACATTTTTTGCTGCTGATACTGCTATTGTTGTTATAGCCTGCTGCTGTGGGTATCACTGAAGCAGTTAGTTCCCTTCTTTCCTTCTGTAGTACAGTATGTTAATTCCTGGAATGTGCTCTCTGTTCTGATCTGTGTTTGATAAACCAAATAGCCTTCTCGCAACGCTTGCTTATGAAAACATGTTTCTAAAGATCTACGACTGCAATAAAAACAGCAAAAAACCTTCTGGCTTCTAGCACTTGCACACACTTGTGGACCCACATTTCTCTTGAATATAGTCCCTTAAACAAGAAAAGCAAGCCAGAAGCATAAACAGAAACATACCTATGTGGGTTTCATCTTTGTGGAAGAATAGGCGGCTTAGTTTAGCACCATCCCTCCTAAAAAACAAACAACAACAACAACAAAATCCCCCAAAAAACCCCCCAAAACCAACCAAACAAAAAACCCAACAACCAAAAAACCAACACTTAAGCATGTGCCTGATTACTCAGTGGGATTCAGAATTTGAACTTTTAATAGGAATGCAGTCGTGTATTTGGTTTGGTTGGGAAATTCTTCACCCTTTTTCAGAATTTGATCTTAAACCTAGACTTTCTTTGAACCAAAAATGCTGAAAGATTAAAATAATGCTTCTATAGTTTTTTGGTTTTTTTTTTCCATTTATAAGTGGTGTGGCCATGGAATCACTACAACTCTGGTCTTGCATGCTTTTCCATTCTTCAGGTTTCAAAGCATATCATCTCCATCTTTATTAAGCTGTTTCCTGATAGGAATAGACAGTAACACAGAATGATTTAGTTTGGAAGGGATGTTTGGAGGTCATCCAGTCCAATCACCCACTCAAAGTGGGTTTAAGTAGATTAGGTCACTCAGTGCCATGCTTGATCAAATCGTGAACACCCTCAAAGATTCCACAGCCTCTCTGGGCAACCTCTTACAGTATTTGAACACCCTTGAACTACAAGAAAAATCCTTTCCCTGTACCAAATTGTGTTGCCCACAGAAGCTGTGGCTGCCCCATTCCTGGAGGGGTTCAAAGCTGGGTTGGATGGAGCATTAAGCAACCAGTTGCAGGGGGGTTGCAACTGGATAATCTTTAAGTTCTAATGCAAACCATTCTGTGAATAAGGAAAGAGAAATACTCACTGCTTCACAGTGGAAGAACAGAAGTAGAAGGAAAGAGTTCTCTTCAAAATGTCTGTGACTCGTGAGGAGACGTTAGGGGGTATCAAACTCCTGCTTTGTCCTAAACTGTTGAAGGTGAGTTTGATGCCCCATCTTGATGGAAAGCATAGAAATTACCTAACAGGAAAGAATGAATTGAAACAGATCTTGCGTCCTTTTTATTTTCTTAACTTGAATTTTTAAACAGTGAACCTTTATTTTTTTTTTTAAATAAATAAATCAGTATTTCATATTTATATAGTGACTTTAGCAACATATGACTGAGCATTTTGTTTCAAACTGAGGAGAGCACACATACATACTCTTATCACAAGATTGCATAAAGCAGTGCATAGATATCACTGTCAGAGAATAGAATTGTTTTTAAAAGGAGGAAAGCAGTGCCATTTTCCTCCAGCTTTGTAGGCTGACAAGGCATAAGAGTGCAATAAAAATGGAGATTATCCATTAAAAAAGTGGTCTTTAAGGCAGAGAAACAAATACCGTTTACATTAATCGTTCTCCCACTTATACCCACAGAAGAAATAGCATCCCATTCTAAAGAAATCAAACAGGCAGAGAGGATTATATTAGGAACTCTGATCTTTGTAAAGAAAGTTTTCCTTTGTTAAATCCTTCAGTTCCAGATGACTAAAGAGAAACTTTCTATATATTCAGTAAGAATGAAATGTATCTCATGGGACAGGGACAGAAATCTTAGTCCCAGACTTAAATAGCACTTAGTTCACAAGACTTGTGTAGAGCCCCATTGCAGGTCGATATCTTACCTAGTGAAAGGTCAAACCATTCTATTTCTTCAATACAAACTACTAAATAGGACTGTGTCATTCAGTGGTTTGCCAGGAGTGTAACAGGCTTAATCTAATCATGATTTGAAATTCCTAGCCATGGTTAACCTTTAAATATTTAATTTGAGCCAATAATGGATTTCAGTTTGTAATGCCAAAATATGATACCTGCAAGAAAGTTTTAGTCTTGGAAACATAGTTTGAACTTCTTGTAATTACAGGCTTACAAGACCAGAAAAATAAGATAGAAATATCCCAAATATCTGAGGGTATTAACACGTTAAGCACTCACTTCCCACTAGGTTTTTGAAAAATCCTGTGTTGAAACTGTTACACATTGCAGTGGTCTGAAGTCCTTAATATACAATATCAATCTCGTGCAAAGTTAATTGTTCAGATTCCTCTGAACAAGTATACAAAGGAAAGAAAAAAAATGAATTGAAGCTAAACAAAATAAATCCTGTTCCTTCCTTACCCTCAAACAATACTCAATACCTCTATAAATAAATAATAATAAAAAAATAAATCCAAACCAGCAAAACCTCAAATAGTTCCTCTGAATTGTTTTGGATCAATGAGCTTCACATGAAGTGAGCTCATGGAAAGATTGGGAAGGTCCATAAAAAAGAACAAGTTATTCCAGTTTCTCAAAGGAAATAATAATTTTAAAAAGAAATTAATCTAAAACCCACAAAATATCTCAATCACAATCAAGGATAGGTAAATTGTGAACATAAGGCTATATTTATTTCTATTAACTTTAGGCGAAAATGTCTTCCTATTAACATTACTATTTTATTGATTTTTTTTATACTGATCTGGTAAAAAATAGGGCATAGGGAAATGAGTATCTTCATAAATTAATCCTAATATTAATTTTTTCCTTCAGCTGAAAATTGGCAGATTTACTTACTGATGCCAATAAACACAAAGGCACTTTAGCATTCTTTGAAACTATGTTCTTTTTTGTATGTTCTGGTTACACTTTTCCCAGACTACTTCTGCTAGTGCAATACCAAGACACCTCCTGTGGATAACGGGACGTCGACTGACTGGTGGCTTAAATCACAGAATCACCTTGGTTGGAATGGACCTTTTAAGATCATCTAGTCCAACCAACAAAAAAAAAAAAAAATGAGTCATTGGCAGAAGCAGAGCCCTCACTGAGAAGTTGCTCCTTGTCTACACACCTCCAAAGGGAACAGTGACCCAGCTGCATGTCAGTGCTGGGGCTTTTCTCCCAGTCTGGGAACTTGGGGGCTAGAAGTGATCAAGAAATTACCTTCTTGTAGTAAAAAGGTGGTGGTGCTGGTCAGCTGCCCAGGTGTGAAATTCAAGTGTTACACTGGGGGAAGGAAAGAAGGGCTGAGACAGAGAAGCTCGTTCTTAGCTCAAGACTTGTCTCTTAGTTATTATTAAACTTTCATTGAATTTATCTATCCAAGTCTCAAAGGATTGATCTTACACAACAGAGTATCAGAACAGGCATGTGTGCTCCTAAATTGAGTGAACTCAGGTCTAAGCTTTGAATGTGCTTAATCACTACTTCTGTGAGCATTCCGTCTCACTGCTGTATCTATAAGATTGTTTCCAACCTCCAAATCGGGTGGCAACTGAAGAGATACCTTGTTCTGGTTTGAGGTACGTGAACGTTCAACCTTACTGTGTCGGTAGCACTATGGAATCATAGAATTGTCTAGGTTGGAAGGGATCTTTAAGATCATCTAGTCCAATGAAGCACAGGATTTGTTGTTCCAGGTTTTTAACGTTCTAACAGGAATTTGGAATTTTTGAGGAACTCCAACCCTTCACTAACAGGGTGAGATTTTTAAAGGATAGGAGTGACAGTCATTTACGACGAGTAAACAAAACTATTCAGAAAATATATTAATTTAACAGTTGCACAGTAAGTAGTTTATTTTCAGAGTAGGTGAATTGCACGTGCTGAATGCTGTAGAGATCCAGGAGGATAAATGTTTAAGCCACAGGTTTTGCTGTGGAACAGATAGAGAAGCATGAATGGTAGGGACACCATGAAAATGGTACAGCTTGGATGTTAAGACGTCAATGAAAAGCCCGAGCAGGAGATGATAGCCCAATCACAGCTCTGAGAGATTACCGCTTTCCAGTCAGAGCATGAGGGAGCAGAGAGGGGTTGGGAAGTGAAAACATTAAGAGATTAATTTATTTTTGTTTTACATATTAAACTTGAATTCATAGCTAGTCATCCATGAAATCAAAAAGTCAGAAAGATAAGCCAACATCTTCCTGAAGGCCTTGAAAGAGCAAAGGTAATTTACTAAGACTGTAAAAGATATTAGTTTCTTGAGGGGAAGTCAGGAAGAACTTAAAACTCCTCCATATACATATTTTTACATAACTGAATGCTGCTGGAAGTATTCAGTTAAGTATTATGTGAATGCAAGTTCCACACTTTACAGGTTTGTCCCCCACACAGTAATTATATAGTAGTGAGAGGGAATAAAAAAGGAGAAATATTTCAGTAGTGTGCAAATACTTTCATTCATTCTTCCACATATTAAAGTGTTTTTCCCTTCCTGAGAGCATTTTTATAGTAATTATTATTATAGCAACTGATGAATTTTTATTTTGTTATAGGAGTGTCTCAAGGTAAATACTTATTTTTCTTCCTTCGTATCAATATTTATACATACCACAGTCCCTAATCAAGACTTTGTGGTGCTCAGCACTGCTGAAAAATAGTTCTTTCCCTCTGAGAGCTGAGATCAGCAGTGTGCCATATGGTAGCACTCGTGTAATGAACGAAAATCCTGTAACTGTCCTCCGTTGTCACCAAAACTTTGTCCTTTCCATTACTGCCTAATTAAATCCAACCTGAGTCTGTAAGTCATGGTAGTGTGAGGAAGCCAGAAGCCTCTGTAGCAACTTGTATAACACAAACTGTAGCAAATAATGACAATTTCCATGTCTCTGGGTCATTTCCAGACCCATGTAATGTGCCGGGAAATTACTGAAAAGTGAATAAAACAAAGTTTGAAGAAAAAAAACAACTGGAGAACCCAAATAGAACAACAGCACAAAAAGCCCCCAGAACTAAACATGAGAAATTTGTTTACTCTCTTGGAAAATGAAACTTTAAAAACAAATGCTGTCAGGTTCTTCTGGAAGATGAAAACACATTACAAGCTTGATTTTGATCATGTACAAGGCCACTCAAGAATATCTTAAACTGACATGAAAAAGAAATGTTCCTGTTTTCTTCCTTGTTTTTCTACCAGATGAAAAGAGTGCTTTATTGTATCGGATGTTGATTGTGGTGAAGAACAGAGGTCTAACTATAACAGTAGAACAGGCAACAGCTGATGTTCAGTTTCAATCCTGCATTTTAATTCTGGGTTTTTTTTTTCCCTTTTGAATTGAAAGCCTAGATAATATTTTAGTGTCTGGATTTTTTAAAAAGCAACAAATCCTTTTCAGATTCATCATTTTTTTAGATTCACAATATTGATAAGTATATTCAATGTAAACACGTTCCCAGAAGGCTGTGATGAAATTTCATGCAGAGTAAGTGATCTGAATGCCTGCTTTAAAGATCATCGAGTTCCAACTCCCCTGCCCTGGGCAGGGACACCTCCCACCAGACCAGGTTGCTCCAAGCCCCCTCCAACCTGGCCTTGAACCCCTCCAGGGATGGGGCAGCCACAGCTTCTCTGGGCAACCTGTTCTAGGCTCTCACCACCCTCACAGTAAAGAATTTCTTCTTAATATCTAGTCTAAATCTCCCCTCTTTCAGTTTAAAACCATCCCTCCTCATCCTATGGCTCCCCTCCCTGACCAAGAGTCCCTCCCCAGCTTTCCTGGAGCCCCTTTAGGGACTGGAAGGAGCTCCAAGGTCTCCCTGGAGCCTTCTCTTCTCTAGGCTGAACCCCCTCAGCTCTCTCAGCCTGTCTTCATAGGAGGGGTGCTCCAGCCCTCTGAGCATCATCGTGGCCTCACCTGGATTCATTCCAACATATCCATGTCCTTCTTCTGCTGAGGACTCCAGATCTAGACACAGTACTCCAGGTGGGGTCTCACCAGAGCAGAGTGGCAAAATCATCTCCCATATTTCCCACTATGGCTTTAAATGAAAGCAGCATCCTTTGTAGTTTCTTACTTGAGTCAGTCGGTTTTGTTTGATGCTCGGGAATGTCTCTGATGAGGCACAGCTGAGACACCTAGAAAAACATTTACCTTTTCATTCTACAGGTGTTACTGTCTTGGTTTTCATGCATTTGGGAGAACATTAAATACTTTGCCACTGATTAAGTGCTTTATTAGGTACTTTTTGTGCTAGAAACATTTCAGATCCTAGTGTTGGTTGTTTCATGCATATGTTTTTTAGGTCTATTCTCTATTCTTAAGATAGATAATATTACAGAAATAAGGCAAGTTATTTTTCAATTGATTAAACTTATTTAGAGTGCGTGTTTACCCGCCAAATAAAGTTTGTAGAGATTGTATCTATCCCCATCAAGCACCTTTGCAACAATCCTGGGATTACACCCCTATAACAAAAAACTGGGAGATTGTGCATGGCAAAAGACAGCAAAACAACAAAGGGCCTTGCAAAAGGATATACACAGTTGATTAATTCAGATCATAATTCTGAATTTATTGGTTTACACCAATAAAGTATTTGGTATTTAGCGGTTGATACAGCCAATAAATAGCTAGCACTAGGTGAGGCTGGAGTATTACTTTGCCACCCTTGCTTTGAATGCTCTATATATTTATAGCATGTTCCCCCCCTCTTTTTTTCACATATGAAAACTTGTAAGATTACTTGCTTACTATATAGTACGATTTAATACACAGGTAGAAGTTATATACTCACATAACCAGCTATAAATATTTGGAAAATATGTTTAATCGGTTAAGATGAAGTTAAGATTTCCATCAATCCCTGCTTAGTGTTTGAGTACATTCAGTGCAGGAGAAATTCTCAGCAATTAACCTCTTATGTCCCTGTATGCAACAGATGTAGAGAAACATGCAAAGATATCTAATATATGAATAATTTTCCCACAAAACATACAAATTATTCATATATATATTTTATATTAAATATACAAATTATTTCTACTAGCTACTAATAGATTTATAAAAGAAATGTTTTAATTACCTGCTATATAAAGGGATATTCATATATTGCAGTTGTTTTTAATAACTGTGTTTGTTAAGATCGATAGAAATTATGACTTGCTGAAACATTTTTGCTAAGAAAATATTTGTTTTTGAATTATACTTGTATTGGTTTTGATGAGCAAATGATATATTTAATGTTTTGAAAGCTTTCTTCTGTCAACTAAAACAGTTGGTAACTGATAACCTTTGCTAATAGTCCTCTCATTCATCCAAGGCAAACAATATTTTATCTGGTCATTACTGAAAGTTACATCTAAAACTCTTAAAAAAAAAAAAAAGATAAAAAAAAAAAAAAAAGAGAAGATATAGAATACAATAATAGGAAATGGAGAAATCCTTGATTTCCAAAATGTCACACAAAGAAATATTGCTTTCATGTGGACCGTATCCTACGTGTTTCAGGACAGGTAGATGTTGCATCTGTGGCCTTTGAACCAGTTTTACACTAAGTATTATAGTTAATTCTTATGTATTCAGTATCTTTATATTCTGAAGCACATATATTGTTCACTTCTGCAACAGGACACTCAGGAAGGTGATCGAATTATGTAAATACAAGCTTGCACTGAGAATTCATCCTTGTAATTAAAAAAATAAATAAATTAATTCTCTTCAGAGGTAACAAATAAAACCATAAAGTAGATACACAGAAAAATATTCAGATGCCAAAATGAAGAAACAAGCACAACTCAGTGGGAGGTCTGTTGGCAGGATGCACCTCATAAGGGGCTGCTTTTCAGAAGTTGCTTTGAGAAAAAGAAAATACTTGAAGTCTGAAGAGATACAAGACAGCAATAGCAAAGTATCACCTCTGGGCACGTTTAATTGAATCAGAGCAGATGAGGCACTACTGCACGGCCCCGTTCAGCACATCCTTTAAATGGTGCTGGGAATTTTTTGTTGATTTTTCCTGCTCGATGCGGTAAACAGCCATTACACATCAAAAGAGTACACAAATATGCCACTGATCCTCTGGTCCTTGATAAGGTGCCAGCCAATCAGTGTCAGCATTTGCATAAACAGCTGGAGTTTTTCGGGACCTATTCCTATTCCTGGATGCCTTCCTGATTGTTTGTACTTCATCCCCTCTCCAATGAACTAGGATAGATCTGAAAACTTCCTAGAGACAAATTGATACATTCTTTAGTCACATTTAATTTAAGCTGACTTCAAGATAAATTCAGTAGGGAGGGTGGTCTGGAACATGAAGACGCAGCTGTTCTCTATGTTTTCGTAGGTTTACTAACAGACATGGGGAAATCTCTAGGTTACAGTGATCTGTTCTTTTTCCTAACAGAATTATTGTGTGCATCAGCAGTTTAAGCTGCTCTCTGAGGAGAAAAAAAAATAAAAAAAGAAAAAAATAAAGGAGTATTTCATAGAATCATAGAATTGCCTAGGTTTTAAGGGACCTTTCAGATCACCTCGTCCAACCCAACACTGATAAAAACCTATTTCCTAACAAATTAAAAGTTTCTTAGTACTAAAATCACAAAGTTAGTAATATGACTGTATGAAAAGGATTTGCATACTAGGAGACATTGCTTATTTTAGAAGAAATTAAAGCATATTTCATTATCTATTGAGCGAAGTATTTTTTTTTATTATTCTCATTCATTTATATTTGGTAAGAATCCATATGACAGATTTAGGCTTTGGTTTATAAGATGGACCATACTATACACAGAGTATTTTTTGATAGTCTGTGATGATCTACAAAAGTCACTGTTCCGTGATCTCAAATTGAAAGAAAGATAAAGCCATTTTTAAATTACTTATCTTTATTTTATCTATATTTGTCTATATTTTCCCTGCTTTATTAGAGAGTTGTCACGTTATACAAGGTTAACAAGATGAATAGCCTCTATCCTTAACTCAGATTACAATAAAATGTATAAAAGTACAAAAACCATAAGTAAACTGTTTTGTAACAGTAGCCTTCATTTCTCAAAAGCAACATAATTCTGTTTGCTCAAATAAAAGCAGTGTATTTTGGGAATGTTTCAGAAGCTGGAGAATTCTGTTTTATAAATACCTGGAGCAAGAACGAAACCTTCAGAAGCAGGGAACAAACAGTTAGAGAAGGGTTAGTAAATCTCCTGTGAAGGATGATATTTAATGAAACTGAGAATCAAGAGAATATGCATGAAAAAATTAGGAATATGAAGAGTTTAAAGCAAACTAGAGAAAACAAATTAAAAATTGCGTTAATAAAAAAAAAAATATTATGGCTTGGATGATATGAGTTTACCATAATTTATTGGTTTTGGTCATATTTAATATATGACCGTATGATTTAATATATACCAAACCACATATATGACCATATGATTTAATATATATAAATCACATGGTCATATATTAAATGATTTTTATATATATGATTTATATGAATGATTCTATAAATGATTATAAAAGCAATATATATATCATGTATACAAATCACATGACCACGACAAGTATGGAGGTCATATGATGGAGAAAGACTAGAGAAATCATTCAGAAAAAAATCAATGATAGAGACTTTATGGTAGAAAAAGTCCCTCTCTTTAACTAAAATTCCCTGACTGAAGACAGAATATCCAAGGTGTGCATGAACCTGAAAGAAATGAAAGATTTAGTTTCTAGCTTTTGAGGTTTGTCATGCGCTTTAATTGTCCAACAGACAATAAAAGTCCAATAGATCATCCAATTTTTACAATGCTGAGATGGAAAACTGCCTTCGGTATTTCAACAAAATGTCCCTCTCATAATTTCTCATTCTCAGCTATAGAATGAATTAATTAACTGTTCCCTATTCAATTACACATTAAGAAAGAAAAAAAGAAGTGGGAACAGAGACTAAAAGAATTAAATCCTTTGAAGATTATTTCCACTGTTAACTAATTTTCTTTTTTAGTTTAAAACCCAGACATCTGACAAGTGAAATTTAAAGACCCAGTTCCAAAATCTTTAGGCGTATATCTAATTAAAATCACATAAAATCACCAAAGTTTGTCTTCAGTGAAATGAAATGGAAGCTGTGGAAAGCAAATCCAGTAAAAAGCAATTGCTGATGTTACACAAGTGGATGTTAGTTTTATAAGGGGGTTAGTTGTTTTAACAAGCAATCTCTTCTGAAGGACTGTTTAGAGCTGCTGGTTTTAATTTGATTTCTCATCACTGCAGTTTTAGCTATTTTAGAAATTTATGAGATAAAAAGGCATATTTACAAAAAATATTGACTTGACTACAGGATCAAAGAATGAAGATTAAAGCAGGGTATGGCAGAATGTGGCAGGAAAAAGTAATCAGATTCTTATTCTGCAAATATTCAGTTATAATACTTCAACAATACTCCATCCTAGAGTTTAGTCTAAATTTTCCCTTAATTTCAGCTCATCAGCTAGTTAGATATTTTTGTACTATATTGAGTAATGTCTTATAGAAGTTTTTATCAAACTGTCTGTCCTGACACCTTCTCCTTCCCTCTTTCCCTGCTTCTTCACCCAACACAAATGTTATGGTCACAGTAAGCAATTAGAAGTTGAATTTGGTATTAGTCCAATGGATTTTTTAGAGGCAATACTCTAGTTTTGTTAATTAATGCAGAAAAGACCCATTAGTAACACAGTTATTATTAATAAATAGCCAATCCACTCTCCCCTCCTTTTTTTAGCATCTACCCTTTTTCTCTGGTATTACGCTCACCTTCTCAACGTCCTTCGGGATCCCAAGGTTGACAGGTTCAGTCTTCCTCAAGCAGAAAGGAGCGAGGGGGGATTGCAACAAGTTCATAGAATCACAGAATCACAGGGGTTGGAAGATCCCCTCTGGAGATCATCTCCTCCAACCCCCTGCCAGAGCAAGGTCACCCAGAGGAGGTTGCACAGGAATATGTCCAGGTTGGTTTCGAATGTCTCCAGAAATGGAGACTCCACCATCTCTCTGGGAAGCCTGTTCCAGTGCTCTGCTGCCCTCAAGTTGTCACAGTCACTCCAGAGGTCCTCACTGGGAGGCTCATGGCCTTCACAGTATAGGTTTCTTTCGCCTCTGTCTTGGGGTCTTCTTGGAGAAGAGAAGACACCTTCTTTTTGGTATCCAGCTCAAGATGGAAAGTTGCACAAGAGCCTCCCCCAGCCTCAGTTGACAGCAAGGGCAATTGTTCGTTGTGCCGTGATGTCCTCCATTGGTCAAACTTGACCACGGTTGTCATTCACAGAGCTTCAGGAGAAGCTGGTGAGAGTGGTCACTCTGGTCACTCTGGTCACACAGTGGTCACCACTGGTGAGTGGTCACCTGGCCACCAGGCTGTTGCTCAAACAGGCTGAAAACAACTCGAGCCAAGGCAAGCCCAGGGACTGTCAATCCAATTCAATGTCTTGGGCCTTTAATAAATAACGGCAAAAATTTTACTTACTGTGCTACAGAAGGAAATCTACAGAAAATTATCTGCTTCTTTTCGCACTCTCAGCCTTTTTTAGGGTAAATTCTATCACTTTTAGTAGATTTCTTCTCCTCTAGAGAACTCATGCAGCCTTGTTTTATTCTCTCACTGTTTATTAATCCTGAATTCCCTGTCCTCTCTGAGTTGGCTCAGGTTAGACATAACTTATCCGTCATAAGGCAGCTATCCTTATTTAACTTAATCATTAATCCCAAAGTCCTTTTCCATATGCTGCTTAACAAGCCATATGTATTAGTTTTGCCCATCTTCCTTAAGGCTTGATTCTTTGATTATTTATATTTTAAATTTTCTTTATAATCCATACTGGATTTCAGAAGCAGCTACGTGTATTTTGTTTGATACTGTATTTTGACAGCTGTTTATTAGGGCAATCTGGCTAATTCATACAGTGCAGAAAAAAAGAGATCTTGAACACATAAAATGAAATGAGGCTTTGAAGTAGTATCAGTCTCAAGACTATTTTCCATTTTGCAGGTGGAATCGCCTTCATTTATTGGTCCTTGTAGAGAACTACCTGGGATTTGATAAACATTACTCAGCAGTTGTATTGCAGTGGGTAGCTTTTTTTTTTAATTTAGTTGGTTTTTGAAGCTTTTAACCGCTTTTTTCAACTTTTTTTTAAGGGTGCTTAGTTTAGAAAAATATTCTAGTAAGCCTCTGCTCTTTTGAATACAGTAGTATCTAGGTTCTTCTCAGAGTATCAGCGTATGATACCTGGATTGCAGTCTACTTCCTAGTTTCTTGTTCTTCATTATCTTTCTCACATTAATTCTGATGGCACTTTTCAATGTTATTTTCCCCTTTCCATCATGTACCGGTTTGTGCTTTCCCGGGGGAGTCAATCGTTCTAGTGGTGGTGTGTAGTTTGCTTTATGAAGCAGAGGTCTTGCCATGAATATACAGGAAATTTCTTCCAACTCCCATCCAACGTATTCACTTCCCTGTGGTGATCATTTTTACTTTTCTGTGTTTACTTGATGACTTGTGTCTGAGAGAGGCTTTACCAGTTGGCTGAACTTCAGGTGATACTACATTAGCATACGGAGTTTTACTACGTGACTGAAGCTTACCAAATTCACCTGTGCTGTTACGCTCATATTTTCACAGAAAACAAAATTCCCCTGAAAAAAACATATTTTTTTTTCTCAGTCTCTTGCCAAGTTAATAAAGTAAGATCGTTAGTATTAGTGGGCTCCATTAAAAGCTCATCATAGCTGGCAGGGATTTATTTATTAATATCAAAATACGAAAATATCAAATACAAAAATGCGAAGCAAACCCAATGTTCAAAGCTTCCATTTCAGCTTCTTTTTCTTTTTTGGATGTTAGATTAAGATCATTTTGCAACTTTCCTTAATGTTGCAAAGCCTGACTGAATACACATCCGTTACTGCAAAAGTTAATTTTCACAACCTAACTTGTTCTTTGTTTATTGTTTTTGGTGAGAATTTCTTGAGGCCCTTTGAGGACCATAGGTTTATTTGTTTAATGAACAACCTACTCCTATTTGGATTCTCAAGAAAGAACATTTTTTTCCTATTCTACTGCATATGTAGGAGGTTTATGAAAAATATTTCCTATACGTTTGACTGAGTACAGATTTTATGGAATTTTCTCTTGGTTCTTGAGTGCATGTACAGAGTACATGTACCTGTATCTCTGTGTACACATGTATGCACAAGGGCATCCTTTAGGACTCCAATGAATGCTTGGTTCCTCTATTCCTGTTTGGTTAATGAAGTCTGCCAACCAATACATTTTTTTCCCCAAGACTGGGAGCAATAGTCAGCTTCTGCATACAAGAGATAACTATCTCTCAAATTATAAGCCAAGCTTCTTTATTTTATTTTCCCTTCCTCATCTCCCAGAATTTTCTGTATATTTTGTTGTAAACAAAATATCTTTCCCCTCTTCTAACAATTTCCATGGAATGGTCATAAATGTAACAGCACAAGAATAACTAATAACAGAATATTTTTAGGGTTTTTTGTTTTGGTTTGCTTTTTTAAGTGGAGATGGAAGTTCTTTTTACATTTGATAACAATGTCTAATAGCATTTCTATATTTTTTCTTTGTTCAACTCATTTTATTTGAGGATTTATTTTTTTGCTCTGTTTTTCCTACAAAAATCCCTAACTATATAGTAAAGACCGAGAAATGCCTTTTCAGTTTTTAAGGATTGCTGAAAAGAAGGGAAAAAAATTGATTGTAGGTCAGGTTACTTCACTTAATCCTCACCGTGAAATCCTACCCATGAAAGCCCAGTCCCGAATATGCATTAAGTTTTGGACTCTGCCCATAACTCTTGGTGGAGGCTGAAAGAGAACGAGCCATTTGCTGTCACATTTTCAGAGTCGTTCCTTTGGAAAACAAAGGATTGAAAAGTGAGGTTTTAGGCAGGAAAAGTCATGCGAGTAGAGAAGCACTTATACAAAGTGGCTGGCTGAGTTTTTGTAAATAAGAATAATGAATTAAAAAAAATAAGAAATTAATATTTTTGGAAGGTGACCATGGGATTTTATAGGTGAAAGGGTATTATTTTCTCCAGCAAATGTGATATATGTCACAAGATGGGAACAATTTTGCGTAACCGTTGAGAGCAGAGTAGTTGAATGCACTACTGAATTAGCACAGCTTGGAAAGTTTCCCAAAGTTATTTTGCTTTTGTACAAGTAATTCAAATGCCTAACACTAACATGCTCTGCAGAAAAGCTGGTATCTTGACATAGTGATTTTAGCTGATTTTTTCTGGCATCAAAAGCTTGTAACTCTTTGGGTTATTGTATGTAAAGGCCTTTAAGAAATGGATATGTAATTAATAAAAAACAGACATTTTGATGCTTCAAAATGCTGCTGCTGAACATATTAGCTGATATTACAAATAAAATAGAGGGTTTTTGTATTATTTTTGAGAGGTGACAATACAGGCTTCGAGTGTTTCAATAATTTCTCTGATATGTGACGTATAAGAATAGAAATCAGTTTCTCCAGAGCTGAGGAAGGAACTAGGGCCGTCAGCCTGGTTTTCAGCAGCTGCTTTACCACAGTTAATCCATCGTGCTTCTCACCAGAAAAGCTCTTCTGCAGTGCATTAGACATACATTCTGATTTATCTGGTCCTCTTGCCTATTCTAGCAATATAATGGCTGCTATAGAGTAAAAGGTTAATTGTGGAGCTATCTAATAGACTTTATCATAGGTGAACATAAGCGTGCATGCAGTTCTGGGAACTGGTGATTCATAGGGGAGAATAAATCAGGTTTCATGCGCATTCTGATTTTTTTTCACTGGAAAGAACATATATTAATAAAAATAATTTCAGAAACAAACAGAAGGATATTGACAAAAAAAGATATAAAATTGGCACGGTCCTTTGAATGCAAGAATGGGACCATTTTTAACACATTGGCGATCCCGCCCAGTTTTTATTGATCCGAAAACATCCCGTGTGAGCAGCAGGCCATAGTGACTGAGCAGTATTTGGTACACCAGGAGAGCACACGAGTACCCCAGCAATGCACTTACATCTGCAGTTGGACAATCTGTGTGTGAAATTCCATATAAGTCTCTCTTGATCATTTTTGACAATTTACAGAAATGTCAAATGCTCTTAGTAAGCTGTCCAGAGAAATGGAGTAGCTGGTACAGCTAAAGTGCTTCTGGGGCTTGGGCCAGTAACATAGAATCATAGAATTGCTGAGGTTCGAAGGGACCTTTCAGATCACCGAGTCCAACCGTCAACCCAACACTGACAAAACCCCTCGCTAACCCATGTCCCTCAGCACTATCTGTGCTGTGATGCTGTACCAGGTTATTTCAGGCAAGTGTGTGTATCCACTTTTTTGAAGCCATACATTCAAGTACAATGTTTTCCTCTGTTTAATATAGTTATCATTCTGTCTTCCAAAAATAATATATTACAGCAAGTTCATGGTAACATTTTATACTACCTTGTGGGTCAAAAACTTAATTTATTTTTGGTTTCAAGGGTTTCTGCTTAGCAACTTCAGCTGTATTTTTATTTATCTTGATTTACAAGGCATGAATGACTCCTCCTTCACAAATACGTTATCTCATTGAGCAGACTGCTCAGGACTCTGATTACATTCAGCTGATTTTAACCATCTAAAAATTAAGCACATAAAATAAAGTAGTTATATTTATCTTGCTCGTCGCAGCTAGTCACAGAGAGAGAGAGAGTAAATGAATGACTCATTTACGATGTTTTAGAGGCATTCTTATGTATTCAGAAGAATCTTTTTAAGGTGTTGTCTCTCAATTGATGAACAATGCAATCTAAGTAATCATAATCCAGAAGCTTATTTTTTAGATGCCTATAATGATGAGATAGTCCCCCCCTCCACCTAATTTAGAGACTGTGGTTTAAAGTACACAGTATTCTGAATCTTCATTTCTCCTTGGCTGCAATTTAATTCACTCCTTGGAATATTTATCTCACTTCTTAGCCCTAGAACTGCCCAGAGATCAAGTGTCCTTTCAAGGAGGTTTCCTCTAAAATAAATTGATTTTACTTATTCTTCCTTTATCGAGGATGAATTTGGCATAGTTATTCCACAGACCAAGCATATTTATTGAGGTTTTGATAAAGCATAATGTATGAGCTGTTCTGTTCATTCTGTGTCTTCTCAGAATCCTGGCAACAGTAGCAGGGTAGACCAAAGTTCCTTGTATGAACCCAAGTGAAACACTCTTTGACTTAATGAGGATAACGAACCCAATGAGCATTACCGTAAAGGACAAGCTGTAACGTTGGAGTTGTCTGATCTCTGTAGATATCTGCCGTTTCATCTTACACTCACTGGATGATGGACATTTGCAGAAGAGTGAATTCCTTTTAAAGTTTCAAACCGAATCAGGGCATTTGTCCAGCCTCCACTCTGTCCCTCTTGTACACAGCGTACTGTCTAATGATTAAAGAACTCTTACTTCTCGCCTTTATCTGCCAAATCAAGAAGGAAGTGCAGATACTGTTCCTCTTGATCATTAAAAGATTTGAATCTCAGTCACCTTTGGAAGAACTACCTGTGTTCATAAAGGGCGAATCTTTCACTGATGGAATAGGCAAAGGCAACAGAATATGTCACTTTGTGTTCTTCCCTTTCAGACTTAGTGCTGTGTTTCTGAAATATCTTAAAATGTAGGACTTTTCTTTCCCTCATAGAATCACAGAAGGGTTTGGGTTAGAAGGGACCTTAAACATCATCAAGTTCCAATCCCCCTGCCCTGGGCAGGGACACCTCCCACCAGACCAGGTTGCTCCAAGCCCTGTCCAACCTGGCCTTGAACACCTCCAGGGATGGGGCATTCAGCTTCTCTGGGCAAGCTGTTCTGGTGTCTCACTACCCTCACAGGAAAGAATTTATTCTTAAATGTCATCTAAATCTCTCCTCTTTCAGTTTAAAACTGTTCCCCCTCGTCCTATCAACATGATAACACTGTCTGACATATTTGTTTACTCACTAGATGAATAAAGTAGACTAAAACATCAAATATATTCTTTACCTTCCAAATAAGTTATTTTATTAAAATAAAATTTATTTTAAAATATATTTAAATTTAATTCACTCCCCAGAATTCAAGAGCTAAGCAGCTGGAAAAGTGGATGCCTGCTCAGCAGCATGTCCGGAGTCATTCTTTTAAAAATCATCATAAAGTTATTTATATTTGATCAAGATTGGAGGGCCTTCACAAAGTGCTGTAAAATTTCACCTATGGAACAAAATGGTAAGAATAAATTACATGCAAAGAAGAGGGCAAACCCACTGACTTCATATCATCAACGAAAATCTAATTCTGACTGAATTGCTAGCAAAATATGTGAAAAAGTGAAAGTGATAGCGCATTTAGGACCTGAATCCTGCTCTGCAGCATGTCTTTATCTAGCTGTCTGCAGAATCAGCACTGAATCAGGCTTCTATTTTTCTACAGAAAAACAGGCTGCAAAAACTGGAAAAAAATACAGATTTTTTTAATGAGTGATTTCTGATCTAGCAATGCCAGCAATATTTTTCTGTCCTGTTTTGTTTTAAAACTCTACTTGTTTAGCTTACTCAGGAAAGAGTCATTATATTTAAAACTATTTCCAGGAGAAGAGATATTTTGATTTTTGACTGAGGAGACCAAGCTGAAGTGCCTATAATGGTTAGAAATTGAAACTAATTACATTAGAAGTAAAACACAATTTACATTTTGTCTTGGGAAATAGAGTATTCTTGATGTCTTGGTGCCTTTGTAATTAAATTGGATTTTATATTTAAAAGGAATACCAACCACAGTTTAAACTGGTAACTATGGCCATCCAAATTATTTGGCACATACACAGGCTTTGCTATCCAGGAGTCAGAGGAAATTTTCTTCATGATCCAACTTAGCCTTATAATATATGAATTAACAATTGCTTAGGGAAAAATTTTGATGTTAAGAAAATTAGGGAAAAATCCTACCTACTGAAGTCTATTAAGACTTATGCCCTTTTAAAAATTATTTTATTTGGGAAGATGAAAAATACTAAGAAAACCTTTTGCTTTCTGAAAGAAGCACTTTTGTGAGACCTGCCATCCTGAAATTTTTAACTACCTTGTGAGGCAACCTCATAGCAACAGGAAAAACAAAAGCGATGGATGTCTTTCACATGATCTCATCCTGTATCACAGATAACTTAGCTATAGTTATAGTAAAAATAGTTAAAATATAGTTATAGCAAAAATATACATCTATTTGGTTATACATGGTACGTGTAATAGCTTGATCAGTGTAACCACCTGTATTTTAAAAAAACAATAAAAATTTTGCCGTGTTGTGCAAAGGCAAGACACAAACCTTAGCAGTATATAAATGACTTGATTTTGAATTACATCATTTAAATTGAGATCTGTACATACTAAGAGCCAGAAAAAACTGTGATAAAAGCTCGTGCAGAGCTTTTCCTTCCACTTGATGTTCTATAAGCAGGGACTTAACGACGAGGGCTTTTTAACATAAAGAAAAACAAGATATACTGCTTATTTGGGTGTTTGGGTAGAATCAGGTAAAGGTTACACGAGAAATAAGTTAATGGACTGAAGTTTATAACCGTGTGTATAACTGTCAAATCTCTGTGTAAATTACCTTTCTCTTCTGCTGGCTGGAATGCAAAAATGCAATAAACTGTTAATAAAAATGGAAAGGTCATATGTAAATACCACAGATCTTGAAAATGAACCAGAAAAATATGATAGTTTGCACACAAATATCATTTCATTTTCTGTTTCATGGTGTCTAAAGCAGGATGGGGCTTATGATATGTGTTTTTATCAAAGTATAGTGAGGAAAGATTCTATTAAAAAGAGATTTGCTTTAAATCTGAAAACAAGTATTTGATCACTAATTGGTTGGTTGTTTTTCCAGCTTAGAAAGATTTTTTTTTTTCCCTTATTAAGAAGACTCAAAAATAAAGACCGATTTAATTATCCCAGTAATTCACTAAGAGTGTTTACAGTGCAATATACATTCTGTCTTTTCAGGGCACCTGAGCACACACTTGTTTATGTATTTTTGTTTAAACTGAAATATATTGATAGCATACTTTGTAAAAGAAAAGTTGAAGGATTTTGCAAGAAGCCTGATTTCTTTCTCAGAAGACTGGAATTTATTCAGGTGCCAGCTTCAATGGAGTCATTATTGCCTGTATTTTGTTCCTGAAAAAAATACTATACTTCTATCTTTAACACCTGAGATTCTCCAGGTGATATACCTGAGTGATATGCATTTATTTAATTTGAATTAAATGGAATATATATATGTATCACGATATAGTGGTCCATAAGTTTGTGGGGCTTGATGGAGGCCTGTATCACTCTGGAGCATTCCTTCTTGTTTCCTTCTCTCCTTATATTAAGGATATAGTATAAATGTGTATATGTATCTATACATGTGTACATATATATGTAAAAATGTATAGTGGTCTCCACGTGGTCTAGTGGGAGGTGTCCCTGCCCAGGGCAGGGGGCTGAAACTCGATGATCTTCAAGGTCCCTTCCAACTTGAACCATTCTATGATTTTATTAAATGTACTGGATACTTTCATACTACCTCTTCCCTACTTAAGAAATTATTATTTTTCTTTTGAGCTGTTATGCAGAACTAAGAAGGGATATCAGCTCTAGTATTTATAATTAGTAGAGATTTTTGTTAAGAAGGCAATTTTCTCTTAGAATGAGCTTCAGGCAGTCGATGAGTTTAGAAATGACCTGTAAGATGGGAGCTTTGTAATCAACACATGAATAAAAAACTCTACTTCTTACCTGCAAAACAATGTCTTGATATCAAAGATGCTCTAAAATTAGAGTGATTACTCTCTTATTTTTCTAAACTGAAAGATAAATGATGGCTTTAATCAAGAATAAGCATCAAAAATAAATCATGAAGGACACAGGCTATGCAGTAGGATTACATAGTCACAATAACAAACAGCTTCTTAGTAGCTTGTTTTTAAAGGATTTATTTATTTTTAAATGAAGCTTAATTTTATGTGCCATTCAATGGAGTAATAGAAGGCAAAGGTCACCCTTTGGACACCCAGGGCACTCCATTCTTCTGTAAAAGCAATATAAAAATACGTTCTTCTCTTCAGGTGGAGTTTTGTTTTTTCCTCAAATACTGTAACTTCTGAATTACATAAAATTTAGAACGAGAAGGAGATGGGCCACCAAACCAAAAGTGGCGATCAGACTCAAATGGCATGTTTTGTTTGGAAATATGTTGGCATATCCCATTGTATATCTGAATGGAAAAGGGAGTAGAGCAGAATACAACTTCACTACCTACTTCTATTCAGTCTTTTAGAAGACCAGGTGAAATGTTAGCCTACTATCAAAAGCTTCTGGATGAAAGTGGTCCCCGAATTTTGTGAGGCTGGACATACCTCCCATTTATCATAGAATTATAGAATAGTTTGGGTTAGAAGGGACCTTAAAGATCATTCAGTTCCACACCCTGCCCTTGGCAGGGACACCTCCCACCAGACCAGGTTGCTCCAAGCCCCATCCAGCCTGGCCTTGAACACCTCCAGGGTTGGAATATGCACAGCTTCTCTGGACAACGTGGGCCAGGCTCTCACCACCCTCACAGCAAAAAATTTCTTCCTGAGATCTCATCTAAATCTTGCCTCTTTCAGTTTAAAACCATTATTCCTCGTCCTATTGCTCCACTCCCTGATAAAGAGTCTCTTCCCACCTCTCCTGTAGGTCCTCTTTAGGTACTGGAAGGCTTCTGTAAGGTGTCCCCGGAGTCTTCCCTTCTTACAGCTTCTCTTATGTATTCCTCATCCTTTGAACTCTACCAGCAATGCATAATTATTCTAACTATATATGAAGAAACATAAAGCCAGTGTAGAAATACCTTTGCAGGCTGCCAGTAAGGTGGTGCGTCCACATAGTACTTTACTGTAAGATAAGATTCATCTTGGAGTGTATCAATATCCCAGTGCAATTTTTCTGCTTCTGTTACAAGAACAGGGAGTCCTAGTTTTAACCCCATCCAAGGGAAGTATTTTTATTCCCCCAGTTTTTATCCTAGGAGAGCCTAATGATGTTGAAGCCATTTGAAGAGCTGTGAGAGACTCATAAATCATAAAAAGGACAAAGGAAAAGGCTCAAAGTGTCAAAGGTGTCAAAGATAGTGTCACTTGTATATAGGTGTAACAAAAGAATTCATTGATTATTTAAAAACCCAAAATTAGAAGTAGTAGAAAATCATTCTGTCCCATTAGCATGTTACACAATGGTGTCCATATGGACAAAAAAAAAATTAAAAATTCTTTTGCAAAGTTGACGATTTGTTTCGTGTATGTTTAAATACAGCTTTGCAAATTTGAATGTTTAAAAATGACTGGAAAGCAGCCGGAGGTAATCAGCGTTCATATTTTAATCCATTGGAGCTGCAGTTTCTGCAATAAAAATGCCACGCAGAAAGCATTACTTCAAAAATCTGGTACTTCTGTGCAATTGGAAGCGCCTGTATTTTATTCAGTAAGGTAGATCTGTGTACTGCAAAACCTGAATTGAATTAAATTAGCATGAATTCAAATTTTCTCAAAATAAAAAAGCGGATCTATTTTATGATAAAGAGTTTTAAGCTATGTGTTATACTCCGTCATGAGGATTTTTAGGCTTTACTGCGGAATGTGTGACTCTGTCACCAGCTCCTTAATTAAAAAAAGTTATTCCAGCTCTTTCCTGCGGAAGGCTTTTGAGAGCCTTGAGCTCAGTGACTTTTACAAACACAGGAACTGAATTGATCAAATAATCTTCAGAACCACTGTGCTGTCGTGTTTTATTTTCATTCTCGGTGCAGTTCTTTTCTCTGTGCGCTAAATCATGTGGAAGGGAAAGAGGCACATTCTGTAATCTCAGTAACAATAATTGGATTAAACACCTCTTTTTTTTTGAGTAACTCTCAGCATTTTTAAAATGTTATGCTTTGAAGAGCCATGGGACTATTAAGTGTAAGCTTGCAAGTGTTTTCCATTTCCATTTCTGTGCTGCAGACTTTCAAGCACTGTAGAAAATATTATTTACAAAACATCTAGACAACTAAATGCTCCTGGTGTATAATTAATAACTGCATGGAAGCTGGTGAGCAAGGTACTTTAGACTACTCAGGCTGAAGGTAATTGTGCAGATGGATATACTTCCCAGAGTCAGAAGCTCAGAGATGGGGACTTCACAATCATAGAATCACAGAATTGTCCAGGTTGGGAGGGACCTTTCAGATCATGGTGTCCAACCATCAACCCAACACTGACAAAAATCATCACTAACCCATGTCCCTCAGCACCACGTCTGCCCTGCTTTTAAATATGTTCAGGGATGGTGCCTCAACCACTGCCCTGGGCAGCCTGGTCCAAAGTTTAATAACCCTTTCAGTGTAGAATTTTTTCCTAATGTCCATTCTAAACCTTCCCTAGTGCAATTTGAGGCCGTTCCTGCTTGTCCCATCACCTGTTCCTTGGGAGAAGAGACCGACCGCCCCCTGGCTACACCCTCCTTTCAGGGAGTTGGAGAGAGCAAGAAGGTCTCCCCTCAGCCTCCTTTTCTCCAGGCTG
>JAOXNO010000033.1:63289347-63308072 GCA_028565335.1 Limnodromus scolopaceus | reverse complement strand
CCCCAGCTCCCTCAGCCGCTCCTCACCAGACTTGTGCTCCAGACCCCTCACCAGCTCCGTTGACCTTCTCTGGACCTGCCTCAGCCCCTCAATGTCTTTCTTGTGGTGAGGGGCCCAAAACTGGACGCAGTACTTAAGGTGGGCACTGAAGTACTCAATTGTACTTAAGTACAACTGGAGCACTATTCCTGGACACTTCATGTCCTACAGCAAATTCCACTGACCTGTGTGAACTCTGCAGTTCTATGAGGCCTTGGGACTGCGGAATTCTGCTCCCTGGGTCTGGAAGCTGATGTTGCTGCCAGCTGATTTTAAATCACAAAACCTGTGGTATGGCATAGATGTTAAAATGTAAATTGGATTTCTTTGTTAAAATAAAAACAGAAGTCTGATATCAAAGGAAACAAGCTAACAGCAGCTTGGAGGTAATAATTTCTGTTACTAAACAGGGGGACTGTTCTAGGATAGAGTCGATGTTGTTGAAGGAGATTGATATGTTTCTGTTGCTGCATTTGAAAGACTCATGTATTTTACAAAAGATTTGAATTGAATTTTTTCAGTGTTTGAAAAGAATTCTAACTGGTTATAGGAATGTACCTCTAAGAACTTCTTTAGTACTGAAAATGGATTTGCGGTCATTTAGTTATAGCATTCATTTACAAATTCCTGTAGGTATAGATCATCTGAAATTAATACAAATAATTTGGGCAGGTTTAAGTTTGGTTTTTAGTTTCCAGCTAACAGTGGAGATAAAACAAGTCTGACATCTCTCCCACTTATAAATATTTATAAATTATTTTCCTCTGAAGTTAGGAACATAAGTTTATAGCAATTTAAGATTCATTACGCTAGCCCACTGAGCACAGGAGTTACTCAGAAGGTCTGAAAACAGTTTCAAAGACAGTGCTCAGTGGCAGTCAGCAAAGAAAACTGAACGGCACAAATGATTAGAAAAGGAGCAGGGAACTGGCTCAGAAATACCAACGTGCCACTGTTCCGCAGTGTTTTGCCACTGTCTTTGAGTGTTGTGTGAGGTTCTGGTCTGTCTGATCTCAAAAAGGATATAGTACCACTGGAAAACTTTTGACAGGAGCATCAAGAATAATCAAAACCATGACATACTTCCCGTGGAAAGGACACCTCTGGGTGCCAACCATTATTGGCACCGTAGCTTGGATGGGAAGGATGCTCTGGAAATGAATCTTCAGCTTGTTTCCATTTGCCCTTCTCTTCTTTAGCTGCTGAGCGGTTTGGGAGATCACAGGTTGGATTTCCTTCAGATAAAGTTTGCTGGAAGATTTCCACTCATCGTTTGAGTTCTCAGTCCCTGCAAAGAGTCTAGTCCAAAGTAAAACATTTCTAAACACACTTAGTGAGGGTGTCAGGCCCTTAGCATTAACTGTTTGCTCTCCCGTCCATTCCCAGTGTACTACCCGCTAGTGTCATCGTATCCTTAAGTGGGCAAGGACTCTTCAATTTGGGAAAAAAGACAACTGAGTGGGGAGGGGAAAAGTCTCACAGATTTTTATTAAAGAGAAGAAAGAATAATTTAAACAATTGGCTTGGAAACCATTTTTTTGGTGATTTTCCTGTCAGATGATAACTACTGACTCCATTGCTGCTATTGGTACCAGTTAAAAAGTAAAAATTATGTCAATGCATTATTTAACACTTTTTTCACGTGTAACAATGCTATATGCACAAAAAAAATGAAGCAGAAGACAGTAATAGGGAGAGAGAATTTTATCATGACCATGATTTTTTTTTCTTTTCCCTTTATGTGATTTGTGTTGTTTTATGCTACTGAGTTTCATATTCACCAGGGCTATAAAAAAATCTGATACCTCTGAGGCGTCAGCCCATTTATTCCAGCAAAGCCATTCATTTGAGCAACACAATTTTGGGGGGATTGAGCTTCATTATAGATTCTGTAAACTTCTGTACAAATTGTGTACGACCCACGTTCCTCACTGCCTCCCCTTGCTAGAACCTGAGGTTATAAAAACTACTGAAGCACCAGTACAATACTACATTTCTACCTGACGGTTAGAAAGCTTCAGCTTATTTACAGTGTACATGGAATACCACTGAGGCTTTTTCTTTTCTATTTCTCTTGTTCCCTTTAATATATTCTTCTAAAAGCACGCTTACTTAAACTAATAACTATGATTTGAGGCCTCGGTGCAGTCTAAAACCTTTATGATTCACAATAGCTTTTCTTCTGGCAAGCTTTCATACAAGTTCAGTGCAGCACTTGTGCTCTCCAACAAATCTGCACATAATACAGGGAAATTTCACTCTTTTCCCCCAGCAAACTTGTTATTATGTCGCTGGGAGATGCTTGTGGTGACAGTGACCACTGTGTGGCAGGTGCTCCATGATGTTGGATAACAAAATCCCTACGGGGAGCTGCAGATTCACTTCATGTCGATACCTTCCTGCCAGCTTCAGCTTTTGAATGATAAATGATGCAATTAAAGCTTTTGAGATGTGCATAAAATAACTCGCCTGATTCCTGTTAACCCTAAATAGGTCTGTGACATTATGGAATAAATCTTACTGTTAGTCTCAGTAAGAATACATTTTTTTTAAACCTGATGTTCTTCATAGCTTCGGAGCAATAAGAGGAAAGAAATAAAGGAAAATTCTTAAAAGCAAGCTACCATTTCCAAGAATGCCTCAGGTATTGGTCAAAAGTAGTAAGACATTAAAAATTCCTGGTATCATTTTCTTTAATTTCTCTCTTAATTTAGTGGCTTAATGTTGGGTTTATGTTTGAGCCAGAAGAAGTTTTATTTACCCATTTAGTTGGAGACTGAAAGTATTTAACAGTTGTTTCTATGTCATGAATGGCTTTAAGGAGATCTCGTTCTGCCTATTGCTCTCTTTCTTATTTTGAAGTTATTTTCCAAATTATATATAAAATTGGAAACTATTCCTGTGAATGATTAAAGCAACCTGGCAAAAGTGATATTAAGGGCATCATTTTATCCAATTGGAAGGAAAAAAAAAGGGTATTTAACAGACAACCTAAAACTGTGTTAGCTCTACTGCCCACAATTTATTTCCGGGGCTTTTCATGTGGTGTTTTTTTTTGTTTGTTTGTTTGTTTGCTTGCTTTTTTTTTTCTTTGTGGTTGGACTCAATGATCTCAAAGGTCCCTTCCAGCCATGAATATTCTGTGATCATATGATCCGTGGGTCATATGATTTGAAGCTATAGCTTTTATACTATGGTTTTTATGTCAATTACAGATTTGACTGAAATACATTTAGCAAGAGTTTAAGCTGAGAACACATGAAGATGATTGAGCTTATGGGAAGAGAGAAGAAAGTGGCCACCTCCACTCCTTGGAAGTAGGAAGGCAAGTGTAAAGGGGGAAACTAACATGACAGATTCCTTTCTTGGCTTAAGTGATCAAATATTAAGTAAATTAAATTCTGAAGCCATTGATTTGAATCTCTGGTGAGACTTGTGAGAGGAGGTTTTTCTATCTTTCCAGTGTTAGCTTGTGCCGTGCCTCAGTTCAACGTGAAGAAGATCAGAGTAGAGTTTTAATACCTTTTGGTTTTATTTATTTAAAAAACGCAAACAAAAAGCTCATCGTGCCAAACAGTTCCACTAATACAGAGTCAGATCAAAAAGAAGGAATCAAATTCTTCAGCCAACCACAAATCTTGTCAGAAAAAAAGACAGGCACGTTCATGGTGATCGTGTTGTTGTGCCAATTAACCCAGAATGCCATTTAGTATTTCGCAGGCTCATTTTATGCTTCCAACAGTGGCACCATTTCTGCTGGCAAACTGGTAGGTTCCATGGCATCACATGAATTCTCCAGAGAGAGGCTACTTTAAAACGTTATTTTAAAAAACCTGTATCTTTATAAAAATTCTCAGTGTGTTACAGATAATAGCTATATTTTGTGTGTGTGTGCATATGTGCGTATGCAGGTATATATGTGAGCAGAGTTCTACATACACTTTCTAGAAAGTCACTGTTTATAGTGAGATTTTTGACCTTTCTTTTCTTGTTTTCACACATAATAAAGCAAAACAAAAGGATGCTCTATCCTTTTCATATCAAATCTCAGATTTAACTTTAAAGCACTATGCAGAAATCTAGCTAAATGTAGATGCCTCTGCTGCACTGTTTCTTCAAACCAGCTGTGATTTTGCATTTCTTTTTGCTTTTATAGTTAGCAGTTAAAAAAATGTTATAGAGTTGGATCCGTGTACAAAGTCACCTCTCTCCCTAAATCCTGGAAGCCAGTCCTTCTTTACCCTTAGAAAGCTAGAATGTAGAAATGGAAGCTGGGGATCAAATAATTTTTACTTATTTAAGTGTCTGTTTCGTGACTATTCTATAAACAGAAAATCAGTGACAAGAAAAGTTCGGAAAGAAATTGATTTGACAGTATATTCAAGTAGCATTAAGTTATTGTAGAGCACAGTAATCTATAAAGTTCTACCATTAGGAGAACAGATATTTTAATGTCCTCATTCATCAGTTGATATGTCCTATCTGGGAAAAATTCTCATGAAGGAGGAATAAGCTTACAAAAAGAGTAAAATTTAGGCATAATTTGTTAGTTCATCCATTTGGGGATAGACAGCATTATAGGTGTGCTTATAAAATTAAACTATAATTATAACTCATTTTTTTATCACTTCTGTATGTTTATATTTCTTATTTCTCATAAAGCCTGTTATGATGGTACTCAGTTGAGATGTTTGTAGGAGTCTTTCTCATGATACAGAAGGTGAAAGGTGTTTATTAAAAAAACAATAAATCTTTACTTAATAACTGATGATCCTGGCCCTGGCTTTCTTGTGGTGCAGAGGTCACCTCTTTCATTGACTGTGATTGTATTTGATTCAGCTGGAAATCAAAACCACAAGAACATATGAAATAGCAATGTAAGAAATGCTGAGTAAATGGGATTGTCTTTTACTTTCTTTATTTCCAAAAGAATTGGAACAATAACCTCATCTCAGCTAAAAGGACTGCTATTCGATTTACTCCTGTAATTCAAGTACGAAGTTAAGCTCAAGAACTCTTGCTGAGTCAAGATCTAAACCACTATGTTTCACTTCCCTATTGCTTTTTTAAATGTCAGTCACCCTTAAAATTCTTCAGTTTATCATACATGAAGTATGGACATTACATACTTACTTGCTAAGAGGTTTTCCAGGAGACAGTTATCAATTCCTGTGATGCTTTTTGATCTCTTCCGTAGAAAAGTACAATATAAAAGACATTGGCCAGTACTGTTTCTGCTGTTCATAATGATACTCATAATTTATAAGGTGCTCTCAAACAAGTCTGAGTGTTCCATTATTTATTCTCCATTTGTGACAGATATGATTATGTTAATTTATAAGTGGTTTTTTTTCCAAAGAAGGAAAAAAACCCCAACTATACAGAATACCCTTTTTTCAGGGAGGCAGGTCTGTAGGTGGAGACATTAGACCATATTTCAATTAAAAGCATTTGCATCTATGTATGAGATATAGTCTTTTTATGATGATAACTAAGGATTCATCTTTTGGAAGAGGATTTTCATGGCAAAGGCAGGAGGAGCAAGATATATAGACTGTTACAAAACTAATGTGTGGTTACCACGATATTAGAGGATTTTATGGTTATGATCACTGAGTAGATGCACTGCATGCAGCTTATCTTGTCCTAATTGCAGAGTCACAGACTAAATATGGTATTTTAACGGATAACAGTATCCTACAACACATTTTTCTACAACTGTTACCCTTCTTATTCATCTCTTTAGGACTTAATGGTTTGAGGTCTGCGTGGCTGGTCATTACTACCACTTGTTTTGGGAACTCTTTAATAAGGGCAACTATTTTCTCATCCTTCTCCCCTTTAGCTAAATGCCACTGGTATCCTTTTATTACTTACTGGATTCTAACTAAGGACCTCTAGAAAGTAGAGATGATGGGCAATGTGTAAAAGAAGATGGGCAGGTTTTGCTTAAAAGGGCCTAGAGCTTTAAGAGGGGTGGAGGGGAATATTCTTAGAAAAAGCGTGCTTGAGCTGGAGGTTGAATTCTTTTGTGCTAAGTCATTCATAAAGTCAGGTTCTTTACAGAGCTTTTGATAGTGTAGCTGTTTTACATGTTAGTCCACTACCACATACAACATCAAGCTTGATGTTTTGTAAAGATGTGGTTAATTTTCAAACCATGGGTGTACCTTTGTATCCATGAGACATCATAACACAGATGTATTATATTGAAAAATCAATTAATCCAATATTTTATCTACAGCATTGGCCATAAAACAATTTACAAGGTATAATATAAAGATCTCATGCAATGATACTTCCCTGAGACATCTTGGGGATATCACGTCACTGAGTTTTGGAACTTCCTCTTGCTAAAAAAACAATGCAAACAATGTGCTTTAGCAGGGCAACACTCAGATTATTAATACACTCTAAATTTTACCAGGTGATTTTTATTTCATGTTAGTGACTATAGAATAAACCTAATAATCAATACCAGTATCAGAGAAGTAGGGTAACATAATAGTTTACTGAATCATAGAAAATATTATGAAGTTACAGACTTAATTTTGGCTAGTTTCCCTTAGAAAATTTCTTTCATCACAAAATACAGATCCAATAGAATTAGTTCTGATCTTCACAGTCCATTTGAACAACAAAGTTAAATTCTCTTTGTTCCTTATTTTTGCTGTTTTATTTTTGAATGTCTCCTATGTTAGAAAAATTTTCCTAACACGTTTTGTTGACTTGTGTAATTAGGGTACTTCTCTTGCTTTATATTCTGTGGAAAAGAAAACAGTAAAATATTTAATCTTAGCTAATACCATGAAGAAGCTGGGAGTTAGAATCCTGTGAATGGTATTCTGGTAAAAGATCTATTCTTAACCAACGAGGAAGAACAAACAATACATAAAACCTCTGAAACATATTGTTCTGCAAGAACAAAAGTACTTCACTGCAGATCAAGGAGTAAAGAGGTTCAGTATAACCCATCACTGGGGAAAGGAAAACCTTGAAATAGTAGGTGAAGTAGCAGCTTTTTGTGTGTGCATTCAGTTGATATATATATTATAATTAGTAAGGACTGGGAAAAAAAGTCTCTTGTACAAGAGTGAAGTTTGTTCCAGGAACATGAAAAAAAAAATACAAGATGCATGAGTGGATATTTAATTAGACAGCTGCTTCATTAAGGTAATTCTTATGGGAATCCCTTGCAATAATTTAGTATTTAGTGCATTTGATGATTCTCAAAAATTCTTACAGGATGGAAAACTTAATTTATCCCTCATCTGTCATTATTATAATTTGTGAAGTTAAATTTTTCATTTTTCATACAATCTTTCTGGTTCCTGAATATTCTTTTATTTCTTGGACATATATTTACTGATACCATAACATGCATAGGCTTTCCATTTCCTAGTCAGTATTATCTACCAAAGAATTTAGGAGGAGTTTACAGCCAAGTGGAAAATGTCACTTCATTTGCTCTAAACATCTGGTTCATCAATTTCTTAAAGATCCCAAACTGTCCCTAGTGTTTGTTTGCATCCCAGCTACCAAACTATTTCAAAATACATTTTTGTACTGGGCAACATCTCTCCAATGAGGGTCTAAGTGAACTGGAAATAAATATTTACCCTTACTTCTCACTTTTCCTCTGTATTTTATCCATCTGCTCATACGCAGAACTGCTGTAACAACTGAAGTGCAATAATGTTCTGAGGGGAATCGGATATCTACCTGAAGGCCAATTATTTCATTATTGTTTGTGGATCAATTGAAAATGGCACTCAGAAACTTTTTTTTCTACATTGAACAGATTTTGTGCAATTCTAGGACACGGAAACAGCTGCAGCTTTCTTTCAGGGGGAAAAATGTATGTCTTAATCAATTCAGCACTCAAAATATAAACTCTTTTTTTTGCTTGTGTGATACCTTTTGGATATACTTTAATAAGACAGACTTCCTTGGGATGAGAAGAAATTTAGAATTAGACTATCAAACCACCAGAGTCCATTGAAGTTCTGTGTAATGAGTAGAATTCTCTAAGTCCTGGTGAGTTAACAGTGAGTAGATCAAAGCAAAAAAAAAATTCTTCAGAAGGTGGAATTTATTAAAAACAAACAAAGTCCCTGATTGAATGTTCTGCTTAGGAAATGTTCTAGTTTGACAGCCCTAGAGACCAGAGTCATCTCAATTAATCCAAATACAAGGTATAGTGTAAGTAACAGCAAGGTACCTGTCCTGTATTTCTACAGTAGCAGGAGGGAAGGGATGGATGAATGCTTGGGAGGAACCAGAAAGATAAAACGTGCCTAAAGTTGGAAAAGTTCAGTGGATGTGTGTCGGGGAATGCTTAAAATATAGAAACTATATGCGGAGCAAGGTCTGACAAAAAATAAGGCCTGCAAAAAAAGAGACTTAAAATGAATTTAGATTACCACCAAGTTGAATTCAGTTGTATAACTTTGTTCAGGGAATTCTAAGAGTACAGAGGCCAGGTTTAGACACTACACTTCTGGCTTAAATGGTGCGTGTGGCTCTCAGCCCAATCCTGGGTTCAAGTGCAGAGGAGGAAATGGGCAAATTTGAATTCATGATCTAAGAAGTACTTCTAGAATCCCCTGTATCTCCTAGCAATGCTTGTGCTAACAGCTGTGTAGTTTTCATTGGAGCAGTAAGAGAGACCACTCAATTTTAAATTAATCAGAATATTATACAGGCTATAAAAATGTAAGCTGAAGCGTAAAGGTGAGAAAAACCTTTATTTGTCATGTAACACACACATTCTTTTCCATTGACAAAACTCACCGAAGATGAAGTAGCAATGCTGGTTCTCTTCTTTCTATTATCAGTGTATTTATGATGATGCCCTTTAGAGGCTGAGAGCTTTCCAAATAATAGTGAGAGAGGGTTACATTTCTGGGAGATTCACAAACTCAAGTGTTGTTTATAGTAAACAGAATTAGAGAAATAAGGAAAGAATTTGTTCTTTATAGGCAGCACAGCACAAAAAAAACCTCACCGTGGATAAAGTGAAAATAGTAGTAATGCATATGGTAATGTCTGCAGCAAAATATGCTAATGTCATCTGGTTTTTGCATGCCATCCAAGCAGAGAAGTAGAAGAAAAAACCCAAACTATTGGAACGTATTGTATCAGTACCTTCAGTGCTTTTCACCTGACAGCCTGATCTTCTGGCAGGATGGAAATCCTTTACCAGCAAGTCTTGGGTGTTACAGTTCACTTTGACCACAAAAACAGATGTATAAAGATCACTGCTGTTCCTACCCTTATGGTAATAGATGGAGGTAACACAGCTTGCTGCACTACTAAAGGAACTGTAGCAGATTTCGTTTTACTATCCCTTCATAAGTGCTGTATTTAATTACTTGGATGACATTCCTCCTGCAATGAGAAGGAGATTTTTTACCGTATCAGTGAAGTTACACGAGCAAAACATTTGGCCCGGGACTAGAGGGCACTTCCCTCACTACTTAAGCACAGGCGCTTTGAAAGAAGGAAAATGGAAATCATTATTTAAAAACAGGCTTCCCGTTATCGCAGGACAGAAAGTGATTAATGAATGGAATGAATAATAGGGAAGCTTTAACTGCCGACTGTTTTCATATCTGACTGAGAAATGTCAAAAGATGCAGCGACAAAATTATTCTAAGTCCATTTCCTTCCAGTTCCCCGTGTCCCAGGCTTAGTCGCTGTCAAAGTGCTCCTTGCCAACAGCTGATGTTAGCCGGTATCGTACTGGCCCAAAAGAGCAATCATCATTTTAGCTAATAAGGTTATAATGACTCTTCCTGCCATTACAGTTCACAGTTGGCAGAAGACCTACAGCAGGTGGATTGAGGCTCCTTTCTAACAAGCCATCATCACTGTACTTGTGTCGTGTCAATAAGAAAACTGCTGTCCTCTGTTCCCCACTTCACAGATTTTTCTTCACTTGGATGCCTTGCCTCCAAGTTAAGCATTTTTTGGAGTTGACATTCGTTTAAGCAGTTTAGAGCTGTCCTGGGAATACATCCGGACTCTCAGAATTAAAGTACTGTTGGGAGAGAGATGGGGAAAAACCTTCTATGAATCTTTCTGTAAAAGGATTTAAAATAAAAACTAAAAAAAAAAATAAATGCCTGCTTAAATACAGAGTGGGAATGGTAGAACAAAGACGGTCAGTGAGCAAGACTGGAATTATTGGCAGATTTCCACTGACTAAATTGAAGCTCTTTCAATTTGTGCCTGGTGAGGATTTGGACCAGTATCTCTGATAAGAAAACTCTTTGCGGTGTGCACTGTTATTTTGCAGCAAGTGCCTCATTTAATTTTAGTTCAAAATAGGAATGATTTGGCTGGCATGTAGGCTGTAATATCAAATTCAAGTCACCAGATCATGACTGATGTTACTGATATTTATTCAAAAGCCTTGCAACACCGATATGTTTTCTTTACTGACCCCCTGCTACTCTTCAAAGTCCAGAGGGAATTTTACTTTAACATCCAAAGAGCTTTTTTTTAAACAGATTTCACACATTTTCCACTAGCTCTTTGTACAGACGTTGAAGCGCCAAACACAAGATTGTTGTCATTTTGACAATCGCATTACGTTCTCAGATACACTTGAATTCCTCCTGCAGAGGTGAACAGGCGAGCAGTTATTCTGTGACAACAGCACTGATAAGAGGAGGTGAACAGAATGTCTTTATGTCTGTATTTGCTGGGTACCGTATATATGCCAGTGTATGAAAAGAGCTTGTGAGGCTGCTCTATTTTTCCCCTATTGATTATTTTACCTTGTTTCATCAACTAGAAAGATCGAGAATGGGCCTACTTTCACTTAACAATCAAAACTTATAAATCTGTGATATATTTTTTTTTTCTGTAGGACCCAACCTTAATTAATTTTTTTCTACCTCTACAGCTATCACAATACAGTTATTAAAATTTCATCTAAACTCTTCTCTGTTCTGTTCAATAGCTCTTCCATAACTTAGGAAACAAACAAACAAACACACACTTAATCATTTGTTTTAGTGTTGATTATATTTTAAAAAAATAGTACACAATGTAAAATAAGTAAATAGATTTTAACAAGCTGTTTCACACAGAAAATGAAAAAGCTTAATTTTGAAATGTTAACTGAAATAATGCATTTTACTGGTCTGCAAAAATATTTTTGTTTTCCTCAATTCTCCCTGCCTGTTGATCTTTTTCCTAAAACAACAGTTTTGAATTATTTTTTCCCTCTCATGAAATAATAAATTGAAGTTCATGATAAGGATAATTTTCTTATGCATCATTATTTCATTTGTACCAAGATAGTTTTATTACTACTGCTAATGGGATGGTGATAATGACAGGAATAAAAACTGAGTGGAAATAACACAATTGGAAGGAGAAGCAGGAGAAAACAGGTCTCATACCCTAATTCCTACACCAAGACAACCAATATATTTGCAGTTTTTCCTGCACCTATATAAATGTCTTCTGTTATTTGTACTATCACTTTGATTAGTCAGAAGAGAAAATAGATGTTTTCTTTCTGTATGTAAATCATTATTTCCTTTTATACAAAGCAGTTGAACAAAGAAATATAATTAAGTAACCTTGAACTCGGTGTGACTACCTGCCTTTATGGAAAATGGCCTTGGGTTGTTTTCCTTTGGGAGAGTTATAGAACCACCAAGGTGAAAAGCTCATCCCTCACTCTTAAGGTTATATTTTCCCTTCACTGTTACCTCATTGAGCATCTGGATAAAGGTGAAGCTTGAGGAAGTGACAAGGAAGGTGACTCTTGCTGCAGAAACTGATGATGGAGTAGAGCTCTTTTTAGTCAGATTAATGTCTTGAGTCACTGGCTCAGAGCTGCCCTTCTGTATCCAGAAATGCCGGGAGTTTCTGGTGTCCTTTTATCTATATCCTTTGCCTCAAAATCAAAACAAACAATTTGAGATAACTGGACCTTTCAGGTTTACAAATTAAATAAAGGAAAAAGATGCCAAACCAGCTTCAGCTTCAGCAAAACTGATTTATAAATCAATTCCCAGTAGGAAATATTTGTAAATTAATAAAATCAGATGGCACCGTAAGAGTTGTGGCTTTAGAGATGTACCGCATGGGCACAGTTCAGCAACAGTTTTTCACCCTGTGTCTCCTCCTTTTGACAACATTTGGTAAGATACAAAAAGAATTAAATTACTTGCTCTAAAATCCATGCTAGTAATAATTTAGTAGGACAATAATGTTGTCAAATATATTGTCAAATTCTTTGTCAAAAGATTCAGTGACGTGACAATACAAGATTATTCAGTGACTATCACAAAAAGGAAGTAAATTGTATGCCTTAACATAAAGCTTACTCTTAACCTAACTATGGGAAGTAGAAATTGGCTGTAATAATTTCCCAAAGCTTTTAGAGTTTAAAAAACTATATTTTAAGTGAAATATTCTCAAAAGAGAACGATGTTGACTGGCAGAAATATAAAATGATAGTTTGAAAGAGCATCAGTATGTGCTAGGACAAATGGGCTTATGCTTGAAAATGCTCTAATTGGAAAATCTGATTCAAAAATACAATTTAATGCATCCAAATTATGTCAGAGAATTTTTTTCTTGAAAGTTGTTCTTCATGGAAAATAAACCCACAAATTTAGGTTTCAGAAACAAGAATTATATAGTCAGAGCCAGTCCTTTAACTTACAGAAGTAGCATATTCATATGTCACTCAATCTTTTCATTAATTGGCAAGTTTGACACAAAATGTAAATAATTTCACTCCTGCGTTATTCACATTAGAAAGGAGCCTTACCACAAAGACATTTTCGGTTTATTTCAAGGCAAAGTGCTGGTTTCTTAAGAGGTATTAAAACTGAGAGGTGAGAAATGAAAACAAACATTGTGATCAAACAAAGAGTAAATCTCAAAAAGGCACTTTTGAATACGTATCCCCTGGTGGCATCTATAGCCTTGAGACACGATGCAGGGAGACAAGCAGGGCTTTTAAGGATGGGATTGACAAAAGCAATTTCCTGATTAACAAAAGCTGCCTAAAGTAGTAAGCAGGAAAATGGGGAAGAAAAAGAACAAGATACCCGTACCCACATGGAAGAGTCTCTATCTTTTGCTCTCTATCTCTGTATTATTTTATTTGCTGGGCAACATTTGTAACTATTGAATCCCAGAATCGCAAAAAGGCACCTCTGGAGTTCACCTTGTTCATGGGGATCATGGAGTTTGTCTTTTCCAGCCCCCCTGCTCGAGCAGAGCCACCCAGAGCCAGTTTCCCAGGACCATGTTCAGAGTGCTTTTGTAAATCCCAAGGATGGAGACTGCACAACCTCCATGGTGTATTGGGTGTGTGTGACAAGGTTCTTGCAGGGGGTGTTGAAGCAGGTCTGCTCCTCTGTAGTGCAGAGGTAAAATTATGATTTAATTTTATATTTTCCTACAATTTTTAAACGTGCTTAAATTTTCATAAGAAGATACCATAGACATCTCTGGTCAGGCATCCTTAATGCCTGTGATTAATGAATTTTGCAAGGACTAATTAAATAATAACTAAATCAGAAAAAAAACAACAGTGGAAGTATATGCACTATGGTTTGCCACAAAAGCCTGTGTCCCATGCCCTAGTTGAAAGGGTGGGGTTTGGTTTTGTTTGTGTTCTCAAGGGTTTTTTTGAGTAAATCTTTCATTGAGGGCTGTAGTCTAAGGTATATTTCCAGCTTGGAATATTCACTTGTGATGAAAGCAGTAGTTTTGGAACTTCTGGGAAGCCTTCAGAATGTCCTGAGAACTAATCAAGGTAGATCAAGACTATGGCAGGCAGATCAAGACTATCTGTCACATTAGCCAGGGTTTTATTTCATTCTTGATTCAGATTGCTATGATTAGGAATATGTGGTATTTGGGAATCTGTGTCGTGTTGTCACATATTTTAGCATTGCTAAAGGTTTTATCCAGCTGGGTCTTAAAAAACCTTCAAGGATGGAAATTGTGCAACCCCTCAGTTGCTCGATCCATTCCTACAGTGACTCTCCTCATGACAAGTCTGGGGTTTTTTATATCTAGTCAGCACCTCTCATGTTTCTTTTTATGCCCTTTTCCTCCTGCCATGATCCATTGTGAAAAGCCTGGTTCCCCTTTCCTGATAATGTCTTGTAAGTTGCTGGAAGGTCCCCGACTAAGCCTTGAAAAGAAATAAAATTCCAAATGTAGCAAATGATGTTTAACTTTTGCTCCAGATTTCTTTGCTCCCCAGACAGAATCAGAGTTGTGGACTCTTTTTGTATGTTCATTAAAGAGACTGAGATGTGCCAATATTATCCAATGAAATTTCTGATAATGGAAAAAATACTTCACTTGCTTTCAATGGGTGTCCATATTACAAGCAAGAGAACTGAGGAAAAGCAGCATGAGTTGCTCCAACCCTCACTTTCCAAAATCCTAAAATATAAACAGCTGAAATGAAGGTAACTGACAGTGAACACAGATGAAAAAGTGACTTTTTAGCTTAGTAAAAAATCAGGAGATGGCATGTTGTATAAAGACAGCTATTACTCTGAAGTCAGTTTATGGAAGACTGGAGAAGTACATAAATCTATATAAGATTAGAAATCAAATGGAAATATATAAGTTGATAGACGATGCCAAAAAGTATAGATTTTGACAGATCTGAGTTACTGGGAGAACGACTGACTGGAATAAGAATTACTGAATATATAAATAGGCTTCTGTGTGTGTCAATCTCATATTTTCTGTTATTTTTATTTTATTCCACTGCACAGAATGTCTTGAATGACCAAAATGATCTGAACCATTCTTAAAGACCTATTTAGGAAGCAGTTTACAAGCTGGACTGAAGTCTGTGTTGAGCAAACTTGAAAGGCGTCGAAGTTTGATTTAGATAAGCATGCAAAGCGTGAATGTTTATTTGACCCTATTTAACTTCTTGTAGCTTGTTTTTGTTCTGGATCCAAATGACTCTTTCAAAGCTGTATTGGATGTATCGTTGTAATAAAGAAGAAAATATTAACAGCTAAAGCGTTTGAGCTTGAGTTGGCAGGGAATGATTTTCTTCTGCCAGTAAAATTTGCAAGATTTTGACATTCTTCTTTTTTGTCTCTGTAAAATACTGATGTTGTGTCATGAAGATGAGGAAAAAAAGTAAAAAAAGGAGAAGGCAGAGAATATAGTATATAGTATTGAATGGGTGAGGGTAGTTACCCGGGGTATAAAAATCTCTGTGTTATTTTTTATACACTATGAAAATTGCTAATTGTCTGTGAATCTATAATAAAATTTTGTATTTCTCAAAACTATTTTTTTAACAGAAATACTCACAAAAAGAGCTATTGGAAAAGTTATAAAAGGAATTTTTGCAGGTATGCAGTGACAGGAACGATTCCCGAAGATTCAAAATGTAAAGAATTAACTGAAGATAAGACTTATGTGAGCGCTAGGCTATTTCTGGATGTTATGTTGAACATCAGTTGTGGTTAAAGGCTTAGAAACTATTTTAAGAGATCAAGTAAGAAAATGCTTTGAGGACTGAGCTTGATTAGGATCAGAAAATACAGCTTCAGGAAAAAAAGAGATTTATGTATTGCTGACTTTTAAATTTTTTTTAAGAAAACCACTAAAACTTCTGAGTTGGAGAGAGAGAATTGAGATGCTGCAGTTAGAAATTTTTTGGCAACTTTTTTTTTTCAGACGTAGAAGTTTTATAGAAACTAAGTTGATTCCATGTGCGTTTTGGGCCAGCAGTATGAGAGCTTTTTGTCCATACAGTCACTTAAGTATATTACAAGACTCTGAAACTACCTCACTCTCAGCAGGACCAGAGAGGCATAAGGAGCAGATAGGAGCTGTTGAGGTTAGAGAATGAGCCCTTTAATCTCATTCCATTGTAAGTGGAATGAGTAGGCAGAGATTCACTTGAACGTACCATCAGAAATTTGTATTGAATCTTTTAAACTTTATTATTTTCAGAATTGATTGTCAGTAGTTCTTAGCAATGTGGTTGATATTCAGCAGTCACCTTTCAAGCTCAGTGACTGAAGAGATGTCACATTGTATTATTTCTGTTTCCTGAGTAGATGAGCAAGTGAGCACCACGTTTTTGTGGTGCTGGCCAGTCCCGCTGCTGTAACTGTTGGATCAAATGAACATAAATTAACTTTTTGCCAAACAGCCTTCTGCTTTCTCACTTCCTTGCAAAGAGTGAAGGACAGAGTGAAATCTCACCGTGTTCAGACACAGTAGAGCACATTATGGGGCTCCACAAATTATTGAAATTGAACTTCAGTCGCCAAAATAAACAAAACAATCACAGATGATACAAAATGGTGAAGGCATTGAGGCAGGAAACCCACGTCCTTGTTTCTCTTCTGAATTACGAACAGCAGAGACATAAATCAGCATATGGTTTATCTGGAGGGAGATCTCTGACTATAGGACTGTTGACTATCCCAACCTCGATTTACTTCTAACACTGCATAGTTTAGAAAGACTACAGTATTATTATTTGTTTTTTCATATTTTTTCCCATTAATTAATAAAATATTCAGCTTTCAGAAACAGGTGTGTTTTAGGAAACACAGTTGTTTCCTTGCCAGTTCTAAGCATGCTAACATCGTATCGCTACAGTAATTATTAGTTTAAGAAAAAAAAAGGCCTCCCGGAGGGACAAGGGGTTCAGGTTTAATATATTGTTAAAATAATTTCTGAGTGTATCGGTGTATCAGTATTAGTACTGTGATTACGGTACTTAAATGATGTATACTATGCAATCGTCTTGTAGAGTAGCAACCAGAAGGTCCTCTAAAAGCTCACTTCTGTCACTGTAATGCTGGAGCCTGTTCCCAGCACTTCACTGTGGCACCAGAGAAATCTCTCGTATTAGAGTTGTTTTTGTCGGCTGCCTGCAGATGGGCAGGTTATACTCTGGTGATACTTTTAAGCTAGTTTTGAAGCTAATGGTTACGTGTAAAACCCTTATCCTATTCCTATACTTACACTAGGTAAGAGGGACATTGAGGTTTGAAGACTCCAGAAGGCCCAGTCATCTTCTCCAGTTAGTGTTTTCCCATTACAGGACCCACTGACAAATGATGCAGGCAGGTTCCCAAGCTGGGTGTGAGGTGTGTGCCAGGAACAGAAAGATAATATCAGGATTGATGTTGAGGAAATGAGGACCTTCTTAATTTTGCAACTCTACAAAAGTGCTGTTGAATTTCCAAATAGAGCAACTGTCCACCAAAATGGACTATATGTTAAAGATCAAGCTTCCCTATCTATAATATTTCATGATTGGAAAACCTCACAAATAATTGGAATTGGATTTATGAAAATTGTGTGTCCCGGGAAGCAGGACACACACACATGTTCTTTTGCCCTAAGTTTACTCTTCTTGAAGATTTTTACTACATCTTATGGAAGTGACAAAATGTCACAAATGGCACAAATCCTTTTATTTCTAAACGCCACATCCCCCCCACTTCTGTAATGGAGAAGTTCAGTAGATGGATAACTGCAAGTGCAAAGATTGGGGACTCTCCTGGGAGAGATGAAAGTTGTGCTCTATTAGATCCTGATGAGGACTCATTACCAAGTGGGGAAAAAATTTTAGGCACTCGATTAAATTTTCACACACACTGTGTTTTTAATTTAATAAACAGCTATGTGAGGGCATATAAAATATGTTAATTATTTTGGAAGAGAATGAAAACTACTCTTTCAGAAAATAGTTTTACAAGTTATATAACATCAATCATTTTTTTCCAGTTTGGTAGATTTCTAGGTGCTATATTTTAAATTAAATTGCTGACAGTGAACCCCTGCAAAGGATAAATTTACTTGTCTTTATAGAGTTCTTTACTGTAATCTCTGTATGGCAAAGGAAACACTGACAAAAAAACAGCCACTACATCTCCATTTTTTGATCAAACGTGTTGTTGATATTCAGAAGTGGGTGGGCACACTTCACGTCTAACGAATGATCTGTTGGATAATTTTAATGACAGGTACGGATCTGCATGGTCTGCCATTTTCCAGGCAGAGCATTTACATGCACATACGCACAGCACCACTGTGAATTTCTGCACATCAGCCAGACAGAATTGAACTCAGTTTTTTATCTGCCTTCAGAAACATCCAAGATGTTTTCAGTTTTCTTCTGAAATGCAGCTGACTAGGAGGCAGTGCACGTCAAATTAACAAGGTTTCATCAAGGCATAAATGTTATCATTGTGACTCCATGACTCTTTCCTGTTGTCTACACCAGGTGTAAACATAGTGCTTGCCTTATATTTTCTTTAAAGCATGCCACAGCCAGCCACAAAGAAAGTCTGTGTGTATGTGAGACAGGGGAATCCTGCTGTTCTGACAGTCGAGGATGGACACAGGCACCTGAACTCTGTTGACAGGAAGCTGGATAGAAACACCTCTTGTGTTGGTTTCTGTATTGATTTGGCTTGTGTTTCATTGTGCATAATTGAGCACAGAATCACAGAGCCACAGAATGATATGGGGTTAGAAGGGACCTCTGGAGATCATCTAGTCCAACCCCCTGCCAAAGCAGGTTCACCCAGAGGAGGTCCCACAGAAACGTGTTCAGAAGGGTTTTGAATGTCTCCAGAGAAGGAGACTCCACCACCTCTCTGGGCAGCCTCTGCCAGGGCTCTGCCACCCTCACA
>JAOXNO010000033.1:63244126-63271792 GCA_028565335.1 Limnodromus scolopaceus | reverse complement strand
GATCTCCAGGGTCTCACCACCCTCACAGGAAAGAATTCTTTCCTGAGATCTCATCTAAATCTCCCCTTTTTCAGTTTAAAACCGTTACCCCATGTCCTATCGTGTACAGATCACCCAGGCTTATTACAGCATTCATCTTTAGAGTAAATTTTTTATCATGGAATCTAAAGCTATGGGAAGAAACGTAATATAAATCTAACAAAATTATTTTCTTCACTGTTATAATAATTTTTTTTTTTAATTAATTATGCAGACAGAAAATCCAGCATTTCAGGGCAAACTTAAATTAATCCTACAACGTCTGCCCCATCACTGAAATCCATCCCTTCTGTGCAAAGCACTGAATCCTAGTTGTGGTGAACAGGTAACTAGTTGCTGTCGGGCTGATGATAACATGCTCTGGAAGAATATGGTAAGACAGATGTCAGAGCCAGATTTAATACTGTATTAAAACATTATATGTAGTGGTGCTTTCCCATTAAGGAATCTGTGTAAGTGGATACTAAAATGGGCTTTCTTTTCTGAAAGATGGTATTTAATTGAGAGTGCAAAACTACAGGGACTGAAAGGACAGGACTTCTTGCCCAAAGGATTCTGCTTATGTTAGTGGCTGAAAATAGCTAAACTTCTCTGTATATCTGCATTTCCAGGAGTCTGTTGGCAGTGGCAGACATATAGTTTGTTTCTGCACTATGAATGGCCGTTTAGTTAAATTTTTCAATAATTTCTTTGGCTTTTCTTATCTTCTCATCATCAAGTAGCCAAACAGCCAATCCAAAAGCAGAAACATTCCAAAGTTATCACTTGTGCTTATTTTTTTTTCCCTAGGCAAAATGCAAACAAGTGGAGAATATTTGTCTTGAAAGTAATTTTTAAAGGAATGATGTTTCACTCAGCATTTTTGTTCTTGATGGTCAGCTCCTATCTGTGTGTACAGTGATTAGCAGGCTGATAAACAGTACTTTAAACTTAGAAATACCTTTCAATAAAGAAAATATAACAATAAATATAATGCATTTCCTCAGAAAAGTTCCACATTAAAATAAATATTCACATCTAAAATAGCATTTTATGAGACCTTGGTAGTCATGCTAAGCAGAATTGTGGTTAATGAGATCTTCTAAATCAAGTGTTACTGTCCATTTTTCCACTGTTGGTTTGTGATGCTTCTGAAAGTGCAGAGCTTAAATTGGCAGAAATCAAGCTACAGCAAAATAGTATTTTTGCTTTATGTACTGCATTAGGTTATTTGCTGACACAAGTGTTAAGGTCTACGCAAATAATTCAACCAGATGAAAGGTAAGGAGAAGCATTTAGGTGTAAGCGGGATAGTGTCAATTAGTCTCTTTGGCCTGACAGCTCCTGCAAATGTCATTTGAAGAAATATCAAAAAATAACAGTGAACGGACTATCACCAAGACTGCTGAAGGAAAAAATATAGCTTTTAGGAAAAAGTGCTGCTACTAAATTCACCTGTTACTGGGCACAAAACCCACATGGGGTTAATAGAACAACGGATTAAGAAACCAGAAAATAGAAGAGCATCTCGTAGTTTCCTCCCTTATGGATATGTGTATCACAATTTTAATTTCTCTTACTGATTTTTCACATAAGCTTTTGGTTCTGCATGTATTAAAAAAGTCCTGAGGGTATTTGGATACCTGCATGCACGCAAACCTGCTGGCTTTTCACTGAGAGTCTGTTTCCTAAAAGTATGCAAAGTTGTTTAACATTCAGTTCCTTTTCAGGTTACATATGTCTCACTCTCCCTCATGTTCTTGGTAAACTTTTAAATACTGTGTTATTCTTTATTACCTCTAAGATAAAACTTTTGAACAATCCCATAACTTTGGTGCTTCTTTTTCGTTTAGTTTTTTGTTTTAATTTTTTTAATGTTTCACTGTTTCCTTTATAGTTCCCCACAACTTGTTCAACTTTATTTCCATATTGATTTTGATCACCTAGACTCTTTCCAGTCCAGGGTGCTAGGACTTCCTCCAACTTTATCCCTAAAAGCCATCTTTTGTATGGTCATGTATTCAGTCAATAACTTAAGATAAATTCCCATGTGATTACTGAAACAAGAGCTACACTAAACCGAAAATACTAATAAGCAAGGACTTTCTTAGAAAATGGGCTATAAATTTCTCCTATTTTTCATAGTTTGTAATATATTGTCACCATGTCCAGTTCCATTATTGCCCTCTGTTCTAAAAGCAAATTGTGTCTTATGCTGTTAAATGAATGTAGTTATTATGACAGCTCAGCATGCAGTTTTTATACCAGAGCAGGAAATGAAAGGTAAAAATTAGAAAGAAGTTCTCAAGAAGTAAAGAAGTGTTATTGAAATTTAAATTAAAACTTTTGTCAAATTTAATTCTTTGTCTAGTCTTTTCTATAAATCTTTGCTTTATCAACGGCATGATTTTAAAGAACACAGTGTTTAATTCCATAAAATCTGAAAAATGAAAAATAAGAAAAGGATTTATTTACTTGGTGCTGCCAATGACCCCCTCTAATAGTTCAGTAAAAAGTGACAGCTGGGCTTTAGTTGTTTACAATGGTTAATTACAATCATATTTTTCTACTGGTACATTTTATTTTTGCTCTTTTATTAGGATAGACTGGTTTTGAATAACAACTATTTGCAAGAAATAAACCAAAAGTTTAGGGTTTTTTCATTTCAGTTTTGTTTACTACAAGTTGTTTGTCTAAAAATTTGCATAAAAACAATCTGTACTCAGTTGTGTGAAACATCTGTATTTTTTAAAAATCCATTTAGCGTAGTCATGTGATAACGGTCCAGGGAAACAAAGAGGAAAAAAGAGTTCATGCGAAAAGAAGTATATTAGGAGAAAGAAGAGGTGAGGAAAAACTGTTTCTAAGAGAATCTCAGAGTCAAAGGAGGATGCAGAATAGGATTATGGCAGGAAATGGTCTTTTACTCCCTCTCTGAGATGGAAAAACTGAACCAAAACTGAACAACTGGATGATGGTGTCTAAATCTGGCCAAGTAACAGACTGTAAACAGATCAGAGAAATCTACAGTTTACAAGAGAAAAAGCAATCTTCTCAGAACGTTATTGTAGGTACCTTTTTTTCTCTCTATGTAGTTCTGTTATAAAATGAAGAAGAAAAACCTTTTAAAAATTTACAAATTTGGTAAGTTTAACATGCAATATATGATGATTTCGCGACTGTTTTGGCATCATCCACAGCCTATGCTAAGCCCTCTTACTAAAATCAGCTGTTCAATACAGAAGCATCTCATGCAGTCATTTTCAAGTGGATGTCTGGGCATCACCCACTGTTGCCTGCTATGGTGACTTGGCGGAGCTGACAAAGAACTTGGTTTCTATACATAACTCATGGAAAAGCATCACTTCATCGAGAAGCTCAACATGAGCCAGCAATGAGCACTGGCAACCCAGAAAGCCAACTGTATCCTGGGCTGCATTAAAAGAAGCAGGACCAACAGGGTGAATAGGGGGATTCTACCCCTCTGCTCTGCTCTGGTGAGACCCCACCTGGAGAACTGTCCAGCTCCGGAGTCCTCAGCAGAGGAAGGACATGGACCTGTTGGAATGTGGGAAGAGGCCATGATGATACTCAGAGGGCTGGAGCCCCTCTCCTTTGAAGACAGGCTGACAGAGTTGGGGTTGTTCAGCCTGGAGAAGAGGAGACTTTGGGGAGACCTTACAGCAGCCTTCTGGTACCTAAAGGGGGCTACAGGAGAGTTGGGGAGGGACCCTTGATCAGGGAGTGGAGCCATAGGACGAGGGGTAAAGGTTTTAAACTGAAAGAGGGGAGATTTAGATGAGATACCAGAAAGAAATTATTTCCTGTGAGGGTGATGAGACACTGGAACAGTTGCCCAGAGAAGCTGTGGCTGCCCCATCCCTGAAGGGGTTCAAGGCCAGGCTGGATGGGGCTTTGAGCAACCTGGTGTGGTGGGAGGTGTCCCTGCCCATGGCAGGGGGCTTGGAACTCAATGATCTTTAAGAATGGAACTATGCACTTCCATACACAGTCAACTGTGTGTATGGGAACATCTTCCATGCAACAAGAAGTGTTCCAGGTCTTCTCCTGTGCACAGGAGAAGACAGTCTCCTGACTGTGCTAAATTCAGTGATTTGCAAAACCTAAACAAAAAGTAATGGTGTCCTCAAACAAGCCACAGCTATGTTGCCTCAGAGATGAGTTTAGAAACAGCTAGTGCAAAAAAGTACAGCGTAATAATAGTCAGCACTTACCAATATGTTACCCTTTTCCTTTTCAAAGCACTTTACAAACATTAACTAATTAATTAATATGTATAACTCATCATTAGACAACACTTCAGGAACTCGGTATATAATTCTCTAATGGCTGTTATTAAGAAGTCTCTTTTAGAGGCACTCCAAAAGGTTAATGCTTAGTCTTGGAGAGATCATTAGCCCAGCCTTTCTAGACTAGTTGCTCTTTTATATATTTAAGATATTCCACGTACTAATAATTTTATATTGATTTATGTCTTTGAAGCAGGGGTTTTATATACTTTTTGTTTCCTTGAGAAATTTCTAGAGGAAGGTATACTTTTTATGTAACTTTTCCTATTATTTTCTAGAGGTTTATTTGGGTTCTATATTGCACAGCCTGTAGGCAGACAAGCACAGCAAAAAAGCAGAAATATAGGGGTGCTGCACATTCTGCTTTGTGTGATTCTTTTCAGAATCATGTGGTGTGACTCAGAAATGAGAAAATATTTGATTGTAATGCTGTGGCTTTCTGAAATGCTTGTCAGAAACTTGCTTCTTTCTGTTAATTATAAAATCACAAGTTGCTTGGCTGTAGTTTCCCAAATCTGGGAGACATTGAGTTTCAGCCCTTTGGTGGGTTGCAGTAAGAATTGCAGTAAGTGTTGTACTGAGGAAGTCCTTAAAATCTCTACTTTTATCATTTTATTAGAGAAAAAAAATCTCTTTTCTAGGCTGCTATCTGGGGATTAGGTTAATATAGCTCATTTGCCCTTTAACGTGCTACACAGCAATAGACTGCTGAAGCTGACAGCTGGGACACGACAACATCTTGTTTATCAATCTTTTACCGGTATTTGATTACATTTATGAGAGAGGTTGGCATATTTTGTCAAGGAGGTTTATATTTACGCTTCTTGTCATATAAATAAGGGGAAAATGTGTCAAATACATAAGTGTAAATGACTACCGTTCTAATTTAAAGAATTTTCTTTTTGTTTTCACTGAACAAAAACAGATCCCTTGAGTTACGTCTAATTAATTATTTATTAATAGTGCCAAGGGACTTTAAATCAGTGACACATTTAGCTGGAGCGGCTGGATCTGTATCTTCTCTCAGTCTGAGCTAAGTTTTTTTTCCATTTTCTCCTTCCAGTGCCTCAATTTTCCTGCCTTAGGAATGAGTTGGTTGCTCCAGAACTGAACCAAAGGGCAATTTAGGCAGTTTGACTGATCAGGTGCAGAGGGACCCAAGAAAGAGCTGACTTTGGAGTCCCACGTTACCTTCAGCTGCACTAAATCCTCTTGGAGGAGATCTTTTTCTCCCTTTCCCCTGGAAAAGACTGCTTACAATCTTTCATCTCACCAGAAAGTTTCCCTCCAAAAGAATAAAAAATCAGCACAAATAAAAATATCCCCATTGAGTGACCTGATAAGCATCTAGAAGCGCTTCATTTTGTGTTTTACATTTTGTACAGGTAATACTAAAGATACAAAATCAAAACCTATACATGAATTTGTGAAGCTAAGCGCCTGAACATGGATATTATGATCTTCTTATAGGCTGCCCAAGAAGGTGGTGGAGTCTCCTTCTCTGGAGGCATTCAAAACCCACCTGGACACGTTCCTGTGGGACCTGCTCTGGGTGGACCTGCTTTGGTAGGGGGTAGTACTAGATGATCTCCAGAGGTCCCTTCCAACTCCATGTGATTCTGTGATTCTCAGGAATGCAGACCTCAGTTTCAGATTCCTTTTCCATGGCACAAGCACAGCCAAAGGCTACTCTTACACCCTCAGGATCTGTTTCACTGGCCACAACTTTGGACTTCTGTATTCACCCATCCTGTCTAAAATACTCTATTTTAACTAAAGATTGATAATGAAATTTAAAGAAATAACGTGTTTGGTTTTTTTTCTTCAAGATGCTTTAAAAAGGTTTCAATATGCCCACATAGCATTTCTTTTAACTTAATTTTAAATTGCTTAATTTTAATTTGTTTTATTTTTATTTCAATTTTCACAAACTATTAATGATAGATGAAAGAAAATCTTAAATTAAAATGTATTCTGACTGTATTTTGTGATGGCAGAGAAGTATTTACCTGTAAGTTACATTTGTACCAGCTTTTTAAAGAGAGACATTTTAGGATTGTGGGACTAGATCTTTTTGCCAGCCACTTTATTCATTCTTTCCAAGCATAGTATTCCAGAATAGATCAGTTTTGCAGGTGAAAGCAAATATTTGAAAAGACCAAGGGAATATTTGAAAAGACAATTTAGCATGTGGTCTTTAGCTATTATTCAGCATTTCTAGATTGCAGAGTAAATAGTTCGACTTTTCTACAATTTCTACATTGTTTTCTTAGACCTTTAATCTCGAGTAATTCCAGTGTTTTCATCTATCTTAATTCAGGGGAAAAAAAAAGTGACATTTGGTATAAGATTTTTTTTTCCTTTTTTTTTTTTCCCTCTCTATGAAATAAAATCCCCCTCCTCCTTCCCCTCTCCTTCCCTCTCCCTTTCTCTTTCCTTTTTCTTTTTTTCTTTTTTCCTCTCCCTTTCTCCCTCCTTTCTCCCTCCTTTCTCCCTCCTTTCTCCCTCCATTCTCCCTCCATTCTCCCTCCTTTCTCCCTCCTTTCTCCCTCCTTTCTCCCTCCTTTCTCCCTCCTTTCTCCCTCCTTTCTCCCCCCTTTCTCCCCTCTTTCTCCCTTTCATTTTCTGTAAGGGAGAAAGAAGTAGTAGAAAGACTAAAACTGCCCCATACTTAATTGTTTGAAACAATTATGTCAGATTAAAATAAAATTAAAGCACAGCTACTGACTGCCTTTGTCTCCCTGAAAGGACTCTTGTTTGGTACTAACCTTGCCATTCTTTTATCATACTTGATATACAGGAGGTGTATGTTTGTGTTATGGCATTATCATTAATATCCCCTTTCCCCAAAACTTAGTTTGAGGAGTCCCTGCTCGGTAGCTAAATCAGTCTTAGTCCTGTCAGTACCAAAGACAAACATTACACTTTGGAAATAGGCATTATTTCAGCATGATAGTCCATGACACTGAAGGATGAACAGATTAGTTAATCAATAGAACCCATAATTTGGTCAGAAGCTACAAAAAAAATAATGTCCTGTTCATTAATTCATGGTATTTATTGTAGTAACATTCATCACAATGTTCCAATTAGCTATTAATATACATGTCGCACGTATTAATATAAGATTTGCACTGTAACTCATCATTGATTAACTGGACCATCATTTTAAAGTGCTACAGGAATTATACAAAGTAGCTGTCTTTTTCTTTCAGCTATGCTTAATTTATGCTCATTACAGTTTCCAAGGATGCATTTTTTTCTGCGTATGCAAATGTTATGATCATCTGCTATTTAATAAATCCAAATAAATCTTTTGAAATGAAAGATTCAAATGAAATAAATAGGATTCCATGCACACATAATGTAAAGTTAAAGAGAGGAAAGTATTCCTACCTCCCTGTTAATTTTTAACAAATAAAAATAAACCCAAACACCTATTACTGCAATACTTGGATGTAATTAAAACCGCACTTAAAACCAGAAAAAACCCCAAGAAACTAACAATAATAATAATTAAAAAAAACACAGTAAAAATATTTGTGTGCAAAGCCAGATAATCATCTTTCCCTTAGAAAAAAATAGCCTCAAGTTCAAAAAAAGAAAGGTCTAATAATATTTTTGTCAAATTATATTCAGACATTGCCCTTTTGATTAATGTTGCTAGCTGGTCAGTGGGGGAAAGCATTCATTTTTCTTTGAAAGAAGGATTTGAGGATGGTCTAGAAGAGCTCTTAGTAAGCTAGAAGAACATTAAAAAAACAAAAAGGATAATAAAATTTTCCTAATGTTATTAAAACATAGATTAATGAACTTGAGGAATTTCATAAAATAGTTTTTTGTATTAAATACTGAGGTGTGTCTGAAGTAATCTTTAACATGTAGAGACATAGAGTTTTGAGAGAAAAGTGAAGCTCTAAAATTTCAAATTGATTTTTCGTTTTTTCCTATTTTTCTTATAACACGATCCCTAACTGGGACTTTGGTATTCATGGAAGTTGTGAGTTTATGACTATGAAAGCAGCATCTAGATATTAGGCAGAGGATGTTCTAGGGGACAAGGTGTCATAAATAAATGATGAGTCCTGCCATTTAATTCTGTCATTCCTTTGCAGTGAATTAAACCCAAACTACTTAATTTATTCTTCTGTATCACCTGCTTTTTACCTTGATTGTAGAGGTGGGAAACATGAAGTGGTGTGGTCCGTCTCTTAATGAAATTGCTTCAGCTCATGGTAATGTAGTTTGAATTCTACCTACTTTCTCACTAATACAATGGAATTCCATCCTCCAAGAATAGAAGAGATGTTTTTGGTTTTTTTCCCCTTTGTGATGTGGGTCTGGGTTGTTGCCAGGCTTTGTTTTAGCTGCCAGAAAATACATTATGAGGAAACTTCTTTAGTTCCTGTAACTGCTATTTAGGACTGCTGCTTGGGTTCAGCTGTAGAAACAGGTGTAATACAGCTGCCATCAGAAATTAATGTTTGTTTTTTTTTTTTTCTTCTGGAGACAGAACAAATTATTCTGTGTTTTTTAAATGGTATATTTTTCGACAGATAATACTTCATTCATTAGGTAGCAACAGTAGTGGAAGATGTGGAGTGAACCTCATAATCTATTAGGAATAGAAACCTGTAGAATTCTCATAACATAAAAAGTTCTTTTAAATGGTTCATTTCACTGTTTAGACAAGGAGAGATATTGCATTATATATGACATTTTGTTCATGAAAGAAGAAAGAAATAGGCTCCAAAATTTCTCGGGAAAAGCTTAACCCGTATCAAAGTGATTAGGAGAAATCATAGAAAAAAAAAAAAAGACTATGCAATGTGCATTTCAGCTAATCTTCCAGCAATAATGTTTTACGATTAGCTAATTCTGCTTTTGGGGGCTGGATGGTGACTTAGCTGCAGTGCTAAGTCTGATTACTTTGGAATGCATTTTCAGATATTTTAAATGGAATTGAAAGAACACGGATGACTAAAATAACTTACTTCGTTTGGACACAAGCTGGTGTTCAATTATTTAAAAAGTAAATCTATGAGAAATATCAAATGGGAAAAAAATAATCCAATTTTATGTCTACCAGAAAATGAGAGACCTTTTATGAATTGTTTTATGAAGAAAGCTTAAGAATTAGCAATCTCAAAGTACCATATGCAAAGTAAGATTAAATTGAAATAGTGCTTCTATAAGTATGTTAGAATTACACTGATTTAAGATGACACAAACTTAATATAAAACTTTTTTTTTTTCTTCAATTAATTAAAGGATACATAACTGAATTTTGAACGAAAATCCAGACTGTGGTACCTGTGACCGGTATTATATCAGCATAGTTCTCTTGTATCTAGTGTAAGTGTATCGCATTATAGGGTTTGCATGTGAACTGAATCTGATGCCTGTTTTCAGGAAACACGTGTTGACTGTTCCTGCTAATGTTCTTACATTGATGGGGAAAACTGAAGGCCTTCGGTACGAATGTTACATTTCAGTCAGAAATCTGTCCACAAGTTTCAAAATGGGGTGCATGGTTTCTTTTACTTCCTGTTAATGTTCAAAATGATCTTACTCTCTTTTAAAGGTTTTAGATTTTCCAGCTCTTGATCTCTTTTTCTTTTATCTTTTTCATTTACCTTTTCCTTCTTTATTCTGTTCAAAGCAGGGTCCTAACAAACTCCTCTGTCTTTCCATTTACTCGGCCAATCTACTGCTGACATGATCTGCAGTAGAGTAAAACTCTCTAAAGTCTTTTACAATACCGCTTCCATGATATTCTAACTGTGCAATTAACTTCATGCCTTGAAGGTTTTCTTTCCTTAATGTGTACAAAATTATTTGCTATGTTTCATCGCCCCATATCCTTCAATTTTTTCTTTGAAAGTCCAGTGTTTTACTCAAAGGCTTACAAAATACAACTTTGACACCCAAAAGAAAATATTGTAACTTAATTGTTTGTTCTAGTTAGCTGGATTTCTTACTTTATTTGATTGGAGAGGAAAAGCCTTGGGTTATACAGTGCTTAAAGCAAGAGCCTTTTTCATCTATCTTTTCAATAAACGAGCGGGCACAGGGCTGATACTACAATATTATTTTAATACCAAAAAAGAGCAAATGATCAGATTGTGAAATCATTCCATTGACTTTGACTCAGTATTCAAAATAAAAAAATACGAAAAGCAGAGAAATATATTAACTTTACTTGCATTATTGACTTATTGCAAACTGGAAATTGTAGTTTTAACTTACATTAACTGTGTTTCAAGGCATTTCTTTAAAAACACATTTATAGCTATGAATGGTTATCCTCCATTTTCTGTTATTAAGTTAGTTTTTAAGATGATGTTAATATTCTAAAGCTGTGCACTATTAATACAATAGAGAGTCTTTTGAGCTTAGACTGATGTGCTGCGCAGATGTAAAACCATAAACTTTTCTTTTTAGTGTTGTCTCCAGACTGAACACTTCAAATATAAAATAAAATTGCCCAGGCTCCAAAAGCATTGTAAGTACACTAGATTTTTGCATGGATGCTTTAAATTAATCTTGGGTAACGTCTCATGTGAAATATCCTAACCTTATCTGGCAGTTTTCAATGAAGACAGTAATTTACTTTTATATGTAAAAACCCTCTTGTATTAATAAGAAGAGGACTGCAAGAGGTGTGTTTATTATAAGATAATAATAATCCTGAGGGAGAAGAGACACTTAAAGTAGCTGTATCTTGAAATGCTTCAGGAGTCTGATTGATCTGTAATCAACAAGGCTTGGATAAAATTCATCTGAAAGTAATAAAACACCCACAGAGAGAAACTGTCTGGGAACATTACAAATTACATGCTTCTGGAGACATTTGCTACATATGATATCTTCAACATTTCTGAATTAATTAAAGTTTTTTGTATCTGCTGAGAAGTTACTGTCCAAAACTCTCAGCTCAAAACTGCTATCGTCAAAAAAAGAAAATAAAAGTCTAGGTACAATTTAACTGTGTAACCTACACTATATTCCCACTAACTCTGAACACAAAAAGAAACCTGAAGTCTTTCCAGAGTTTTCAAGAGAATCATAGAATCATAGAATGGTTCAAGTTGGAAGGGACCTTAAAGATCATTGAGTTCCAACCCTTGGTTCCATGGTCCAAGAGAACCATGCTTGGACGACCAATGTATAGATCAAGACTTTTTATGACCAAGGCTGATTTCAAGGATACCATATGCAATATTGATACATTTGTTGACTTACTGGAGCATTAAATATGTCTCATAGAGCTCTCATTCTTGTTTTTCTATCCTAGATTGAGAGGCAAATGAAAAGCAGAATAGTATTTTCTGTGACGTCATTATGTAAATTGTAGCACATTTTAATTTGAATATAAACAGACATTTGATTTCCTAAAAGTTCTTATTTAAAAAACAGGAGTAAAAGAAGAAGATTTCTAGTAGGCAATTTAACAGTTCATTTAACTAATTTGCGCAACAGTTTTAACAATATTGAGCTTTTCCTTCAACTCTACTGGAAAGTTGAGTGTATGAAAATCTCTCTCATGCAGTAAGTAGTGATTTGAAACATTTGGTAAAATGCAGGCTGTTTACACTTCTGACTTCCTTAGTGCCAAACACTTTCATTTGGCTATCTACATTTTTTGTCAAACCCCTCCCTCTTTCTCTTCCTCAGTGTAGTAGGAAAGTACTGCTCTAGTACTAGTTTTGTGGAACACTTTCAGAGTTGTGAAAAAGTAAGATTTTTTTTTTTATGGGTAGTGATTGTTGACTTCTTTGTAGAAGATGAGAACTACCCTGAAATACGCTGAAACTGTTAATCCAAACGTGCAGGCAACTGCATTATCAGTAACATGTAGGCAGCTGACTGAAAGTATCATTGTGATATTTTCTGCAAGAAATTCTTGAGATATTGCAATTTGCGTTAAAAAATGCTTTACAGTGTATAAAATTGAATTCATAAGTGTTCAAGAGCACACTAGCTAAGTGTTATTCTCTTTCTCTCCCACGAGATTCTCTTGGTGGTGCAAATACGAAGTTTAATTTTGATAATAGTAGATTAGTAAAAAGTCTTTTTGCAGGCAACTCACAATGAGAAACTAGAGATTTTGCAAAACATTAAATTATAATCCCTCTTTCCATTCAAAATTAGTTTGGCTGGTTTTGCTTTTTACTTTTTTGCTCCAAGGTCTTTGTAAAGTATTTATAACAGCACCAAATACGTCTTGAATGTCATGTACATCCAAGCATCTATACTCAAAAATAACATAGTTATTTTTAAAAACTCTTGGCATATACAAGACCTACAGTTCAAACAACTGTCAGTGCCTCATACTTGAGGTGAATTTTTCAAGTTATCAGACATAAAAATTTTTACACTGAAAGGGTTGTTAAGCATTGCAACAGGCTGCCCAGGGAAGTGATGGAGTCCCCATCCCTGGAGGGATTTAAAAGCCGGGCAGACGTGGTGCTGAGGGACATGGGTTAGTGATGGGTTTGTCAGTGTTGGGTTGATGGTTGGACTCGATGATCTGAAAGGTCCCATCCAACCTCAGCAGTTCCATGGTTCTATGATTCTGTGAATCATAGTGAATCATAGTGGCAAGACAGGAACAACTTCTATGATTCTATTTTAAAGGTGTCTAAGAAAAATGATTGCGGAATATATACCATTCCTACTATGAAGAAATGTTAGTCACTTCTCAGTGAAGCAGAAGAAAATTTAAAGAACTCGGGTGAGGCATAAACAGATACACCACTACAGGCTGGGGTATGTCTGTGTGGAAACCAGTTTTGCAGAGAAGCTCCTGGGGACCCTGGGAGACGACAAAGAGTGCTGTGTCCGAGCATGGGTTCCCTGGTACAAGAGAGACGTGGCGTGAGTTCAGTGAAGGGGTATGAAGCTGATGAAGAGGTTGGAGCATTTTTCATACAAAGAGAAGCTGAGAGAGCTGGAGCTCTTTAGGCCAGAGAAGGTAAGCACCACAGGGGAATCTTATCAATGTATGTAAATGCCTGAAGGGAAAGTGTGGAGAAGATTCTAGGACATTGTAGTAGTTTTGTATTTGATAGAAATTTGTGAATACCATTTCTCTTGGACAGTATACATGGATCCTTTATCTTTTTAAAGTAGATATTTTACAGTAATTGTGACTTTTTTAAACCTCTGCACTACGTCTCAAATATCAGTTCGCTTCCCTGCACAAAATTTTGAAAATTAAATCAGGACGGTTTTGATTGCAGCAGTGCTGCTTTTTCTAACTGGTTTAATACAAAGAAGTGGCTTGAACAGAGATTCTTTAAAGGACAACTAGGGCACTGAAATTCATGGCAGCAGCAACGAAACCAACAGGTTTCTATGTAGATGCCTGCAGGCAGAAGAAACAATCTCTGGCAAGGACCACAGTCAAGTAGTGCTGCTGACAGGGATTGCCCCTGAAAGTAATTTTTTTTTTTTTTTTCCATTTCCAGTTGTTTTTTTTGTCAGTTGCTGGCAAAGATCTGTGCCAGGAAGAACACTGTGAGAGAAAGTGAAGCACTCTGACAAAATTAGAGGTGGATAAGTGCCAACATATGTCTGCTTTCTGAGGACTGAGGGAACTACTATGCTGGCACGTAACAACAGAGCTTCACAGCAAAAACATTTACAGAGAGAAAGGGAAAAAGCCAAGATAGCAAAAATATTATAAAGGGAGTTCGCCAGTGATTTTAATATGATTTAATTTGCTAATTGAGAAAAATGCTGGTGTAATTTACCCAGCTTGCACATGCTATTGGATCTTAACAATCCTGTAGAAAAAGGAATATCCATTTGACCCATATGAGTCCTATTAACTTGAAATCAAATTCTGATTTCTCATTTTGATGTAAACAAAGTTTAGACATATAATGATAAGCGGTCAGGATGTGTTACTACATTGGATAGCATTTTTGCCCAAGGTTGTTTCCTGTCTTCTTGGCTTCCAAGATACTGGGCGAGATCCAGGCGTTTTGGAATCAGTCAGGAAAGAATGTATCACATGCTTCCAAGTTCAGCAAAGAAAACTCCTCCTGTATTCACATGTGCTGGGGATAACTGGCTACAGAGCATAAATGCAGGGAAAAAAAAAGGACCTTGGTGTTCTGGTTGAGAACAAGTTGATTATGAGGCAGCAGTTCATTGTGAGGATGAAGGTTCACCAGTTTTGGGGCTGAATTAGCAAGAATGTAGGCAACAGGTTGAGGAAACGAGATTTTTCTCTATTCAATATCTGTGGAGCTGCATCTGGAATATAGTGCTCCATTTTGGTCCCTCTGTTATGAGAACCACAGCAACAAACTGGAACAAGTCCAGTGGAGTATCACTAAGGTGGTTAGAGGGTTGGATGGTACACTGTACAAGAAGAGGCTGTAGGAGCTGAGACTCTTGTTTAGGCAACAGAATGAAGCAGTAAAAAGAGAAGAGGTACCTAACTAGAATCTTCCATTACCTAAAGGGACATGAAGGAGATGCAGCCAGACTATTCCCAGAGGCACACAGCGTAAGGAAAATGGTGACAATTTGCAGCAAAGAAAATTCCAAGTAGATTCCAAGGAAAAAAAAAATTACTAAGTTGGAATTTACATATCTCTGGAACAGGTATCCTGGAGGAGCAGTGGGATAGTCATCCTTGGTGATTTCCAAAACTTGACTGTAGAAAGTCCTGAGTAACCTGCTTTAACGTAGAGGTCAGGCTTGGTCTGAGGAGGAGGTTGCATTTGAAGACTTCTAGCACAAAATCTGTATTTTCATATAATTGTAGATAAAATTTTCTCATACTATTAATAATTTTACTGTACTTTTCTAATGTGGACATCTATTGCCATGTTAGCTTTTTTTTTTAATTCAGATATTAGTTTTCTCGCTGTTTAATTTGATGATATCAGCCCAATTTCTTTAAAAGAGTGTTTTAGTTTAACTTTGTTTACTACTTCTAACACTCTTTTTCTTTACTGAATACGTTCAAAACATTTGAATCACAGAATCAAAGAATAAGGCCTTTTGGAAAAGGCCTTTTGCACTACCTTTATCACCAGGTCCCTTCCCTCTCTGAGCCCCTTCTTCTACTTAGAGAAGCCTTTCATGTTGCCCTTCACCTCCTCCGCTGGCACCAGCTCCAGCTGAGCCTTGGCTTTCCTCACTCCATGTCTACGTGAGTGGGCAACGTCTTTGTCTCCCTCCTGTGTAGCCCGTCCCTGCTTCCACCATCTGTCCACTTCCTTTTCATGTCTGAGCTCAGTCAGGAGCTCCATGTTCATCCATGCTTGCCTTCTGCCATGCCTGCTTGATATTTTGCCCATTTTGACCACTCTTATTCTCTAGGAAGCGATACTCGAAGGGCAATAAACAAACCAGGCCCAGGTAATAAATGACTATTTGCTTTCTTTTCTTACACAGTGATTACTCACATTTTCTAAAATTTAATAGGGATTTTTAATTAATATTCAACACATTTAAATGTTTAATTTCATTATGTTATTTATTAATTGATCTAATTTTTCTTAGACATTTTTGAATCTTATGCTAAGTACTCTGAATATATATACATTAATGTATTTATAAGCCTCGTGCATTAAATCTTAGTAAAGCAGAAGGCATGATTGCCTCCAGAATTGTAAACAAATAGAAAATAATTCATAGGGACAACTCACACGTTTATCTACCCCAACTTGATGTGCCTAAACATAGAAACTGAAACTGGTAGATGCTTGTCTTACTTGTTTTTAACAGAATCCTATCATTCATATTTCAGTGCTTACCCTGTCTTATAACTCATTTAATTTTTCTTAAATTTCTCATTCCTTTTTGTTCTGTTCCCCATAGAGATGGAGAACCTTCCTTTTTGTGACAACTTTTAGCATATATGAACTTTGTTATTTTTGATCCCTTCAAGTTTCCTTCGTTCTAAATAAAGGAAACTCAATTAATTCAGGCTTTTCTTCTGGGGATTTTTTTTCCTAGTTTGCTTATCACTATTACTGCTCTCTTCTGAACTTTCTCTAATTAGTGCCCACCTTTTCTGAAGCACAGTGCTCAAGTTAAACATGGTTCTCCAGTTGAGACCTTTGCATTACAGAGAGGTAATATGTTTTCGTGCTTTACATACAGTATTTCTGTAGCATAATGTATTGGGTTTGTGTGACAAGGTTCTGAGTTAGGGGGGAGCTACAGGGGTGGCTTCTGTGAAGCTGCTAGAAGATTCCTCATGCCCGATAGACCCAATGGCAGCTGGCTTGGAGATGGACCTACTGTTGGCCAAGGCCAAGCTCATCATCAATGGTGGTAATGACTCTGTGGTAACATACTTCAGAAGGGGGGAAAAAAACCACCGCCTTGGGATATTGCAGCCAGAGAGAGAAGTGAGAATCTGTGAGAGAAACAGCTCTGCAGACAGTGAAGAAGGAGAGGGAGAAGGTGTTCCAGGTGCCAGAGCAGAGATTCTTCTGCAGCCTGTGGTGAAGACCATGGGGAGGAAGGCTGTCCTGTGGAGGACAGCCCATGCTGTCTCCCATGGAGCCCATGGAGGTTAACAGTGGAGCAGATACTCACCTGCAGCCCATGGAGGGCCCCACGCTGGAGTAGCTTTGCTGGCAGGACTTGTGACCCTGTGGGGGACCCACGCTGGAGCAGTCTGTTTCTGAAGGACTGCACCCTGTGGAAAGGACCCATGCGGGAGCAGTTCATGAAAAACTGCAACCTGTGGGAAGGACTCACATAGGAGAAGTTCATGGAGAACTGTCTCCCGTGGGAGGGACCTCACACTGGGACAGGGGAAGAGCGTGGAGAGTCCTCCCCCTGAAGAGGAAGGAGCATCAGAGTGATGATCTATCACAACCCCCATTCCTCGTCCTCCTGCACCACTGAGGGAGAAGGAGATAGAGAACATTGGGAGTAAATTTGAGCCTGGGAAGCAGGGAGGGGTAAGGGAAAGGTGTTTTAAGATTTAGTTTTTATTTTCTCATTATCCTACTGTGATTTGATTGGCAATAAATTAAATTAATGTCACCAAGTTGAGTCTGTTTTGCCCATGATGGCAATTGCTGAGTGATCTCCCTGCCCTTAGCTCGACTCATGAGCCTTTCATTATATTTTCTCTCCCCTGTCCAGCTGAGGAGGGGGGTGACAGAGTGGTTTTGGTGGGTAACTGGCATCCAGCCAGGGTCAACACACCACCCATAAAGGTAATTATTTTTTTTTTTTTAAGTGCTCTGAGAATTTCCACTTGGTTCAAAGGGGGATCCCAAGGAATCTTAAAGAGAAATTTTTGGATCAGATTGAATTTACTCATGAAGTTTCTGAAAACCAGTCTATTCCAGCCATTTGTTTTCTGGTTATGAAACATGGATGATACAGGGTTCTATCAATGATGTACCAGCAATCAAGATATTGCATAGAAAGAGTTGGAGAAGCTTGAGAAAATAAAAGGCTTGATATCTGTGATCACACAGCTGAAAACAAGTTTTCAAAAAATGCATTTGCTCTGTTAAAATATGTGTAGAAGAAGTATGTGGCAGTTAACTCTCTCACTCTTTTTGTCATGGTGAAGTGGTTAAATGTTGTTGCAGCTACTGACCTCAGTCAAGAGCCTGTGATGAGCTGCCTGCACTAGAGGTTTGAGGTGAGTACATTTAGGAAGTTGCAGAATAACATTAAATTTACTGTAAATTTACTGTGACAGTAGCTTCAAGAAAGGAGACATTTTCTTGGGAACAAATACTGAGTCTGCAAAAGCGAGTAAAAGAACATTTCCTTTTCAATGAGGCAAAGCATCAGTCACACGCTGGAGATTAATCTGATCTCTGAAAGTTATTTGCATCTCCAGGAAGTGATACTACACTTAATATAATGAAAATTGCCTCCTGAAATATACTAGTTTTGAGGGGAAAAGATTAAATTTGCCTAGAATCAGAGGACTTGAGTACAGACTGACTGTTCCACCAGGCGGATGTATAAATTTAATGTCTGCAGTTTTAAACGCACACCCATATCTAGACATGAATTGAAATGGGAATGTCTGGGAAAAAAAGATAGAGACCTTTAATCTCAAATGGTGGCTTTTCATTTCTTCACCCATGTATTTTACGAAGATTTTAACTCCATTGCTTAGTTTGGATGCTGTAAACACATACTTTTATTTGCATTTTACTTTTACCAAACGTGAGCTAAGAGTGCTTTTAAAGTAAATAGCTACATGCTAGAGAACAAACTTAAATCCTGGTGGTCCCCAAGGAGCTTGTCACTGATTATCATGGAGAAAAAAAGTAGGAGGAGCTTGACGTGCTGCCTAGTGGAATATTAATACAAGATACCATATTATGGAGCCATAAGAAAAAGAAAATGAGATCTCATTATTGCATTCAGTGTGGCATTTTTTTCCTGTATAGAGGGAAGATTTAGAACTGCATACGGCGTCTTGAAAAGGCCTTATTTGGACTGAAATATATAGTTCTGCTGTTCCGATTAGTAAGCTTAGGATGTGAGTGCAATGACAAGACACTGAAATAATAAAGGTACCAGACATCTTCTATTACAATATTAAAGCGTCTCTGAAAAAGAACTGCAGCAATTGTAAATTATGGGAAAGGCAAAAAGAACTTCTTAATTAAAGGATGATGGTGGTACAGTTATAAGTAACAAATGAGGATATGCTGATCATTAATATATTTATATTAAAGAATATTCCTAGCCATTAGAGCAGGAAGAGTTTGGAATGGAGTCTTATAAAGTAAGAATAATGGAGAGTAAAAAAACTGTATTACTGCTAATATTGAGCTTGATAAATATACGAAAATAGGAGATGATTTTGGTATCAGGGACTACACTCAGTGATCAGCATAGTCACTCTTACTTTGCATAGAGACTGTTCCGTGACAGCCTCCACTACTTTTTGCTTACTGTATCAGGGAAGGAGTTAACATTAACAGGTTTGTATTCAGGACACCACATGCTTTCTTGTATATCTGTAAAGAACAATCCAAGGGTGTACTTCTGGCCGCTCCCCATTGTCTTACACCACCGTGTCCACCTTTTACTGGAAGCTGGTAGAGTTTAGGAGAGGAGATGAGGTCTTTCCTGTGCCAGGGAGTGGTTCTGAGCACATTGTATTTACTAGTAAAGCATAGCCTATCTTTCTTAATTTCTCAGATAACATTAGTTGATGGTAATGCTACTTACACATACAGCAGCAGCAATAGGATATTATCATTATTATTAATTATTCATGAGGGGAAATAAGTGAGCATCTAGGGTAACCTGGGACTGCTTAACATGCTGAGGTGCAGATTGCCACGTATCTATTTAATCTACGTCCCAAGTTAAAGTGCCGTGAACCAGTTCTGCTCAGTCCAACAGAGAGAGAGTTTCACACGCTGAAGACAATCTTTAAAATGCTACCCCACTGATTTTGACTGACGTTTTATGAAATCTCGCCGCTTGATACATTTACTGACATTTAACATGATTTATTCTATCGGCTTTTTTACCTGTAATCGGGCTGTAACGAGGGAATAGCAGCCCTGTTTTTTTCATGCAGTTTCCCTCCCCTTTGTTGCTGTACAGCAAAGCAGCCAAACTCCAAGGAACCTGCTCTGGTGTAGAAGGGATTCTCTTATCTTCATCTGTGTCCATTGTCAATATTTTTGTGCTTTATTAAATTTACCCAGATTTTATCGTGGTGAGGTGGGCTGTCTCAGTTGCTAAAAATAACGTTGGGAATTTTAATCTTCACTGTCATGTTGTGTGCATCCCAATTCATAGAATTTACACAAACAAATTTATGAATCGTACATAATTTGTTATTCGTGTTAGATATGAAGGTATATGTATATGCTTATACAGTAATCTCTTACTCATATTGTTATTCATAACAGCATTAAACATTCAGGTGCTTTTGGGTGTTCCAGGAGCTATCTCATCAAGCTAATAATTAGGCATTAGGGATAAACTCTTGTCTCCATGGCCTGAAGCACACATTTTTTATTCAAAATTATGCCAGAGATGGTTCACATGCGTCTACTCCTTTTGAAAGCGAGAGTAGATTGACTATAATGTACACATTAGAGAAAAAGCTGGAGTACAGAGTGCTTTTTCTCTCACTCTTTTGGTGGTTTGAGATGCTGTAACTGGAAGGACATGGAGAAAGGGACTGGGAGTATTGATGCAGAAATCAGAGACTGGTATAAGTAGAAAGAGCACGTTTGATTGGAATCCTCCAAAGCACTGTTGGACTGAGTACAATGAGTTCAGTTCGTACCCAATTTATAGAACGTGTACTTGGGAAAAATATAAATATATGTTAATGGTTATAATTAGCAGTAATGATATTTTTATTTCTAATAAGGAAATAATATCCATATTATTATATTTCAAATATAAACCAATAACTTAAAAAATTAAAAAACCTATCCTGACATGAAAAGCAAAATAGATATTAATTTTCTCTTGCAATGATGCCTGAAGCAAGACAAGTAATAAATATCTACCATAAATACAATGGTATTTCAACATGTAAAAGCCAAGATAATGAAAAACTAGGGTTTCATCAGCTAAATTAAAAGATCTAGAATTTATTCTTTATGTTTTAATTTTAGTATGCTTTTGCCTTAAGTGACAAATCTCGATTTTTTTCATTATTATATTATTTATTTATTTGTGTCTTAATTTAGTTGTTTAATTTAGAACACATAGATTGCACAGAAATATGATTACAGAGCATGCTCTCAGTTTTTGTGCGTAATTGCACAAATGCATTTAAGTACAAAAAATAAACATACGTATATAGGCTTACAGGCACTTTCAGATATGGAGTTATGCTAATACATGCATGGCCGTGCATGTGATCGGCAAACGATTTCTGGTGTGCAGAGCTATCACTATTTCCTTCTATGCCATTGCTGCTTTTATGAGCAATCTCTACAACTGACCATATATTGTGTATATGGGATACTCAGGTCTTAGTTCCTTTAAGAGCCGTGCTGAACTGGGAAAACATGAAATTAAACTATGCTTATACTTGATATTTTTTTCTTGAGAAGGTACTAAAATAACTTTTGATTTCTACCAGATGCAGTTTGAGTTCAGATGTCTATAATTCTGAGGAAAGCAAATTCAAGATTATATTTCTGTTCTTAATATCTCCTCCATATTAATGCACATGGTGACTGTATAAAATATTTTGAGTGCCAAAGATTCGTAATATTTACAATAAGAAATGTATATCTTTACAGGAAAATCAATACGGTCATCAAGAAAACTTTTTTTTCTTCTGATGTGAAAACCACCATTAAGGTAATAACAATTTATTTGGAAAATGCTATTAAACAATAATAATTAATAATAATTAAAATGCTTTTAAACATAATAACTTGACCTTTAATTTATTATAAAATAATAGTGTGTTTCGTTTTACTGTGGTTAAGAATAGGCAATATTTTAAACGTTCATTGGTCATACAGTTCTGACTCCTATTTTGATTCTGGCAAGACTCTACCTGAGATAAATAAAATAAACAATGTGCTTTTTTTCTTACATTTACATTATAAGTATATTAATTTAGTTCATACAGACTTTCTGTTCCTATTTTTGAGCAACTGAATCCTAAAATAAAGACTTCTTGAAAAAAAAACAGCAATAAACTGTGAAAGATTTTTAAAATGTTGATTTTTGGGAAACCTTGTTATTTTCTATGTGATATACAAGGAAATCTTGAAGTACATTTTAAAACAATGTATTTTACAGTGAGTAAAGTGAGTATTTTACACTCACTTTAAGGCACGTATACCTGGAAAAGACTGATGTGATTTATGGCTCAAGTGCAGATTATTTAGGTCATATAAGGTCTAGTGATAAAATGTCATGGTTTTTTTCATAGTCTCCTTAATAACTACAGAGGAAGCTAAATCTTTTGGTTTTATTTCTTCTAACATGCATGGGTAAAAATGAAATTAATTTTAAGTTTTATTTAGATATGGAAAGCACAAACAAAACCCCCCAAATCTGAGTATTGACTGGCCTCTAAATGTGTCAGATTTTTTGTCCATGGGGTGGTGTGGAAGGAAGGCAAAGGAAAGACAAAGGAAATTTGAAGGCAAAGGAAAAGAGGACAGAAAATAAAACACGTTAGCAAGAGGATTAAGTTATGAGCAAGGTTAATATCAAAGATTGTCAGGTCTTTCCTTATAGGCACATGTGTCTCTTTCTCCTCTGTCTGGGAAGATTGACTGAGGACACATGAGTTCCTAGCACACGTGGAATAAAAGACAAAATGCACAAAAAGATTATTATTAACGTTGCTGTAATGGATTATAAAAATTAGGGAGCTGTAATGTACTGTTCTAACTGCCATAATCCTATGCATAACTTAAAGGTAATTTTTTTTTTTTTTTCCCTTTGCAGGCTTTCTAGCATAGCAACAATTTTCCAGGTCAAGAAACTTTTCGTCACTCTACCAACATCCTTTCATGGATCTGTTCAGTTTAATATCCTTGCAGTTATTCAACTTCAAGTAGGATTTTCTTTCCTTCGCTAATTGATGCGGAGTGGCTCAGTCATTATTCCCCAAGGTCAGACTCTGCAGTTTACACTGATTTCACACACTTTGCCTTGTGCTTTGAATTTTTCCTTCTTTGCGTTGTCTTATGTGACACGTACACCTTCCCTCAGCAGCTCAGTCTACTATTAATTCTGGGCAATACATAGAAAGGTTTTGCTTGCGCTTGACTAATGTATTCACTATGACAGTTATGTAGAAGGGTTTATATGGACATAAAGATTTTGTTCTTTTCAGAAATATTTTTTCTGTAAATTGAGATTTTTTTAATTATCTTTTTAATAACAGTACAACTGCTTATTTAATTTTCCAGTTCTAACAAGTGAAATTCCATTACTTAAATACCTGTACATACATAAATATGTGTATGAAACGTTAGAATATTGGTGAGATAGTAAGAATTTAATAATGCTAAGAATAGGCAAAAGTTTCATGTTAAAATTATGTGTTATAGAGTCTTACTTTATAGTTGTAATTGGTTTTAATTTAATTGCTGAACTGTCAGACTCATTAAAAACAATAAATTCTAAGGTTAATTCTGGAATCCTAAAATATGTTTTGAACGTCACTTATGCAGGACCATCAAAATGATTTGACAAGTGGAACAATGGAAAAATCTACCTTTTCAGTAGAACATCAAAACTAGAGGCATTTAAAATTAGTCTATTTTATCACTCCCAAGAAGTGAAATTGTGTTATTTAACATTTAAATTTTCTTTTTTCTTTCTTTTTTTTTTTTTAATAGACCGTATTTTGATGTCAGACTACCTTTCATATGTCATTTTCTCCTCTCACAAAATATGTAGACATTCAAATTAAGGCATTCAGAAGTTTAGTGTACTAAAATTTCATTTCAATTTCATTCTCTTCAGAAAAAAAACAAGAAAACAAAATCACTCGCCTATCTACACCCTTAGCATGTGGAGTTTTAACACAGACCCTATGGACTGGTGAATCCCTTGCCAGTCTTTTACATTCTGAAGCAGAAGAAACTTTGGTGGTCTTACCCTTTTGTGAGTTAGCTAGAAGTTACACGTGTGAAGACTCAGACTGAAGATTCTTTGCCATTGCTGACACATGAACTGAAATAGCTGAAACAGTGTTAAAAAATGAGCAAATAATAGTGCGCTGCTTATTCATTCCTTAGCAAAAAAAAGGAAACACAGAATCAGGAAATGCTCAGAGGGTAAAATCTGATTATTATTCTACTTTGGAAGATGTATGGCTATATTCTCCACCCCATAATTGTTTGCAAAGGTTTGGTCTTTCCTGGGCACCACAATATTTTTAGTTAGAATTTCTGTAATTGTGGTCTTAATCTGTAGATCCTTCGCTGAAGGTTCTCTGAAGCTGATATGATCTGGGAGGACAGTTGATTTCCTACAGAGTCATAGGATTTTGGTTCACCAGTGAAACAGGTGATGGCTCTCTCCCAACCCCTGTGCTTGTATTTCCCCTCTGCAGCAGTAAAGTGGAATTGTGTTCGTGCAGGCTTTGGCCCAGCATTGGTGTGAGGATGGAGGTGAATGGAGGAGGATCTGTCCCAGGGCCCCAAATCTTGGAAAGGCTCCAAATTTCACCAGCTGAGATACAGCTTATGAGGTGCACGGTTGAATGCAGTTGTCTAGCTTTTCCTTCTAGCTACATGGGAGAGGAAGAAATAAAAAAATAAATAAAAATTAAGATAAATATATTGTGCAAAAGACACTAGTATATATATTAGTAGGAAAAACCCCTCCATTTAAATATTTTTCCACAATAATTTCTGTTTCATTTTGACTGGTTGTGCACTCTGGCCCTGTCATGAGGTGGCAATTGCAAAAGAAAAGGGAAATGGAGACTGTACAATTGCTGATTGAAAGGGATAAAAATACAGCGCAAATTGGGACCATTGATGAGAAATTCAAAACTCCCATTCTGCTCTGTTACTGATGAAACCGTGGGGTTCCAGAGAACTTTGTCATATATATTATTCTGCGTTGTTTATAAACTGACAATCCTTATGGTTTCAGTGAAACTGCATTAGTTTAGGTTCAACCATCTTATTTTATTCTTGATGTTTTGTCACTGTGAAACCACAAAGTTTTAATGAAACTCCTGTGCTATTGTTTAAGACCCAAGAAAAGAAGCCAGACTTTGTTTATTAGGGATGTGGATGAAGTATTTCATGTTTCAGTTGGTCATATACAACGCCAATAAACCTGCGGTTTCACGTATCTATTCCTAGTCAAGTGGGCAGTAGTTTCCAGGGAGTTTATCTGTCCTATACACTGAAATATATAAACTCAGTCAGAAAAAGAATATAAAATTCATAAACAATATTGGACACAGAGTGGCCTAGGAAATGGAGTTTCATGTATAATTTTTTTTTACTGTAAGTGGTGAAACAGTAGAAATCATAAATAATACAGGATTTTATGTTTTGCATTGTGAGAGTTTTATAGAGCTCAAATGGAACATAATAAGGAAGTAGCAAAGCTCTCCCTGGGTACTTCGTAAGTTGTAGGATGAATTCTCCTCACTGATGCCAAGTAAGCTTTTTTCCCCCCACTACAATATTCATATAAACAGCAGGGATGCATTTAATTTCTTAAAAGCTATATATAACTGCTAATTATAAATGACAAGAATTGATTGATATATACCTGACCTAACATAAATTCTGTTTAGAAGGATTACCCTCTGTTGTCCAAATTCTAGGTTTTCACAAGTCCTTTCCTGCCTTGCAATTACATGTGTGTTTTGCGGGAACATTTTCTAAAAATTAAATGATGGGCCTTCAAAAACACAGGGGATAGAGAGTGACATTATGCAGAGAGACAAAGTATTTAGTAAGACGACAGGACAGACTGCAGTGATAAAGCACAGGGCTCAGTCACTTAAGCTCTATTTTACAGGTGACCAAACCCTTTTATACCTTTCTACTCCCTACTATACCTTTCTACTCTTCCTTTGTTCCTCCCTCATCCCTTTCCCCTACACATTCTCCATCAATTTGCCCAGCTCCAAGGTCCCCGTGCAACACCCTGGACCCTCAGGTTTGCAGCTTTATCATCTGCAAGCTCCTGGTTTGCCTGCAGTTTCTTGATGGCTCATCAGTTAGAGTGACTGACCAGGTTTATTTCCAGTTATTGTCTCACGTTTGTCTGTTTGCTCTGTTTCTCTGCATATTTTTTTTTATTATTATTATTTTCCCCTTCTTCTTGTCCTATTTTGACAAGGTCCTTGATCACATGGATACAGAAATAAATGTTCCCACGTTCCCTATGCCCTCATCAATAGGTGACTCACCAGCTTTTGTTCTTCTTATTGCCTCCCTTATCATTCGTTATCACATGTGTGTCTCACTATGTTAGTTTATGGCTTCCCTCTTTCCTTATTATCCCCTTTTGCCGTACAGAGGTCCTTGACAGTATACAGGAGGGAGGGAGTAGACACTCTCTCCTTCCACATACACTTATACTTAGAATCTCAAAAATTTAACTTCCATTAACACAACGTCTTCCTCTTAGCAGAGCAGCAGTCACCTGGACAAGCAAGTGGGATCACAGAATGGTTTAGGTTGGCAGGCACCTCTGGAGATCATCTAGTCCAACTCCCTGCTCAAAAAGGTTCAGGCAGGCTGCTCAGGGCCACAACTTCACAACCTCCCAGGGCAACCTGTGCCAGTGCTCAACCATCCTCATACTGTGTTTTTTTAACCCTCACCCTGATACTTACATGGAATTTCTTGCATTTCTATTTCTGCCCATTTCTTCTTGTTCTCTTACTGAGCACCACTGGATCTCCTTTGTCATCTTTACACTGTCTCAGCAGGTATTTATATGCATTCATAAGATCCCTCTAAATCTTGTTTTCTCCAGGTAAACAGTTCCAGCTCACTCAGCCTCTCTCACAGATGCTCTAGTCCCTTAAAAATCTTTGTGGCCCATAATGGGGTATCCTGCTGTCACTTTAGTGAAGTAGAGATATTCTGTGTTTGAAGAATGACTTTTTTTTGGACTATTTTACAAAATCAGAGCAAGGAGAGACTAAAGCAGGGAGATAGGAGGTAAAAACTTCAAAAGAGTAAAATTTGATAAATTTTCATTTTAATCCACAAGTGGTTAAATGTACTGAGCCAAGTACTGGTGCTGAAATGACGCAGTTGAGTCTTACTCTGATTGAAAAAATATATCGGTGTACTCCAGAGTTCAGTCTGAAAACTGTAATTCTAAGTCTGGGGCAATTAGTTGCTTTCCATGGTGACCTCTGAAGGCAGAAACAAATTTTTGTCCTTGTTTATTTGGCTTCCCACATCTCTCCCACATACCTCTCTCTCTATATATATCTTTTATTTTTTTTTAAGTATTACTGGAAGCTACATTTAGGTTTCCAGTTTCTATGGTGAAACTGGGAAAGATAGCATTTTTTTGGTCAGTCTGTGAAGCAGGTCTTAAGGCTCTGAGTGCACCCACAGACCTCAGCTGGCCTCATGCAGCCTGTCTCTCTCTCTCCCACTTGGTATAAACTCCAACAAAAATCTTGGCTATTTCCAGTAAAGAGAAGACTAATTTCTGCTCTCAGACAGTCGGTCCTTTGTGCTGTAGAGTTCAGAATTTATTCCTGTATGAAGAGTGTCTATTAAGGCTCACACATTATTATTTTTTTTAAATAGAAGCTTGCTCTTCGGTCCTAGTGGTAATAGATCCAATTAGTGATGATGGTCCTTGCTTGTTGTGTGGGTGTCTATTTTTGTCAGTTAGGTTGACGGTTGGACAAGATGATCTT
>JAOXNO010000033.1:63229997-63243233 GCA_028565335.1 Limnodromus scolopaceus | reverse complement strand
TTTGTCAGTTAGGTTGACGGTTGGACAAGATGATCTTTAAGGTCCCTTCCAACTTAGAAGATTCTGTGATTCTGTGACACTACCTTTCCCTTTTACTATACAGACATCCCGAGGAAAGGGCTATGAATACAAGCAATATGGAAGGCTTCGAGGAATTTACCATTTGCAGCTTTCAGCCCTGCTGTCTCTGAGGTATCAGCAGACCTATATGGAAGACTTAGATGTTCTGCTGAACCATTCTTCGTCTATATGCTTGGCCATATGGGCAGCACGCTGCATAACATTCAGAAGGCTCCACATTAGATGGTGTAATCCCACAGAATATATAAAAAGCCTATGTAAATGATCGCTTTTCTGAGCATTGTAACTCAATGTGGGGAAAGCCCTGTAAAGTAAAATAAATTATATATGACATTCAAGAAGCCAGAGATATTTGATTACAAAATCAATAAAGAATAGGTACATCCCTACTCATCTTTTCACATTTTAAACCATTCTAGATGAGTAAGTAGACTTCAAAATGAGAGTATTTGTAGGGAAACTAAGTATATTTTAAAATGTCAAAATTAAGCACTTTTTTTTTTTTTAAACTACTTTCAATTCCTCCCACAATGCACGTGTATTTTTTTCACAATTAACATGATTCTGATCAATGTTTTACTTTTCATAACTGGGTGGTTTTTTAATAGAAAAGAGTCCTTTGGAAAAATTTTTTCCTTTTATTCTCTGGTTTGGGATGTTAAGTGTAGGATATGTTTAAGTACACTGTAATTATCAATTCACTTCTGACCTCTTCACTCATTCCCTCTTCTGCAATGGGTGTTCTTTAGCAATATTACTTGTAAAAACTGCTTTTGAATTAATGTCATTTTTCTTTATCAAGAACTGAACAAATTTCTATCTTCTCTCCAGATGGGAATTATGTAAAATATAAACTCCACACTTGTGCTCCTTTGTTTACATATGAAGACTTTACAAAGTCTAATGAGGAGATCTAGGTAGGCCTCAAGGTAGTTATGTTTGTTTTTTAATAAAGGAGTAGCAATTATAAATTTTGAAACAGACTAGGGAAAGTTTTGTAAATAGAGTTTGGGGATACCATGAGTTTCAAAGTGTTATCTCATGAATTATCAGAATACCTTTAATTAAAATACAGATTTGTAGTAGAAGAAAGGTTCCTTATATGTTTTCTCCCTCAAGCATACACTGTTTAAGTCGTGTTATTTAGGCAATCTGGATTTAAAACTGAGGGAAATTAAATGGCATTTTTAAAAATCCAGAGGATTTGATATAACATCTCTCCTCATATGCAGGTGATCCTCAAAGAAGTTGGTTATGTTATGAAATAGGGATTTGTCTTTGATAGAGTTCTAAATGAATAGAGGAGAGCTACCAGAGTATCACACAATAAGGGCATGTATTCACGAGCAGGAACAGATGGATGTTAGCTCTACCTCCAGTTAAAGTTTGTGGCAAATCAGCCAATCTAAACGCATGTAAAACTGAATTAAACTGCACCTCTTACCAAAAATCATATCCCTGTAGTTTATTTTTCCTATGCCATGTAGTTGTTTAAACTTACGATTTGATACTAGAGAATCTCTTCTTTCAGTACCATTAAACACACCAGATTTGTAATAGTAACAATTAGAATAATGATAATGTGCAAATCATTGATAAATTTGTAATCTTATGTTATAGAAAGATGATATTTCTGTTTTATGACCATTTTCTCAAATTGCTGAGATCTGTTATGTGTCATTACTTTTTCAACTGGCCTTCCTCATTTTCATTTGAAATTTCACCATGTTTTCCCAAGAACATAGCTGTTTTATCATAGTATTTAATAGTAAATTCCTAGTGAAGACCAGCAAGAAGAAGAATAAGGATATTTTGGTACCAATTGTGTTCTCAGAAGAGTTAGGAAATCTTTGACTCCTTATGGCTTTAAAGGGTAATTGAAGCTAGAATTTTTTCTCAGTAGTCAACCAAAATTGGATCAGATCTAAGACATCCAGCTCATGAGCAGAAAACAGATGGAAATCTGTTGAAATCAAACTGTCTTGAAATCAAACAGAGTAGCCTCTAATAATGAAATGCTTTTGTTGCTATTATCCGATGTAGCTTGATTGTGGTTGTCCATTGGATGGACACTTAACTACTTACTCTGTCTGGCCAATAAGAGTTCTGCGAATGTGGTAGGAAAGGAGACAATTCATTCTGAAGCAAACGCTTGTCAGCAGGAGAGACTCGGTGTCTAAGCTCTGTTTCGTCTCAAGTGTTCTTGTTAGTTGGTGTGAGCAGTCTGAAGTGACATGAAATACCATGTTTGTGTAAAGGCAGGGTTGCTAGATTACTTAAAAAAAAAGGAAAAAGAAAGAAAAAAAAAAAAGAGAGCTTTGAGTGTCACAAACTTCAGGCTTCCCAAAGTTCAGATTTTATTCCCTCTTTCAGTTGGTCAGATCTTTGGAATAAATCACACACTGATGTTTCTAAAGCTTTCGTTTACAGAGGAAACAAATAACTATGCTATTTTTTCCACAAATAAAGGCTTAGGAGAATGATAATGCCAAGAGAAACTGAAAAGTACTTTCTTTTGTCTTTTGTAAAGTCATCAGATGAAAATGATTTGTGAAACGGCAGGGCAGCGGTCTTCACTGCCACTCAGAAAAGATTATCTTCTCTCAGGTTTAGTGTTTGGTCCTTGAGAAAAATTATCTTGACACCTGGTAAGACCATCTGTGCTCTTAGTTCTGTTTCCTCTGTGCTCTTAAAATGCCTTTGGATGTCAGCTTGTTGAATGCAGAAATATTACTTAAAAAAAAAGTATAATAACTCATATGTCCATGGTCATACGTAGCCTAGCAGCCCAGTAAATACAGTACTGCATTAAGCTAACAATAGAGGCCACAAGGTTTATCAGACTTTTTTAAAACTTGCTTTGGCCTATCTGGAGCTGTGTTTTATCTTATTTAGCTGTAACAAAAATTACCTAAGACCCAGATATCTGTTATTTACCTTGTTTTAGCTGTTGCAAAATTGTGGCGTATGGCCTATTACTGTAGATATTTTTTAACTCATAGATAGTAATAACAACTGTTCTTTCTGTACAGAATGAACTATCTATGAACCTTAAAAATATGCAGCATAGTGGAGTGTTTTCCATGGTGTGACAGCAGAAGCCTTGAAAGTACAGGCGCAAGGTATTAATAGAGTTCCTGGGGTTTTAAGCAGGTACCCAATGGTCACTTTCTGGTTATTAAAGAGGTGCAACCTTGGGAACTGCATTAAAAACAGTAAAAGAGGAAACCTAAGCATAATACAAGTATTATTGGGAACTGATGGGAGGTACACCTCTATTATCTCATAAATGTTCTACTCAGTCATTGAAAATTACATTTACCTGTTGTCAAATAAGTTAGAGACCTGTGGCCTCATGGTTAAATCCTTTAGGGACAAATTATTCATTCAAATCTTGACTTTAAATTCCACAGTTTATGACTAATTCAAGTTCCTGGGTACAGTCTGAAAGAGCCTCCTAATTATGAACTACTTTAGAAAATTAATAGAATACTCATTATCCTCTCCATTATGGGAGGAGCAGGGGACTCCAAACAATTCTCTGTACAACTACGTGCATTGTCTTCTTATGCTATACCTTTGAACCTCATATAAGGGTAACTACACAGCTGCAGATCCAATTTTTATGCTTCACTAAGTATTAAACAAGTCAGGAAGTTTCAAGTAGGGAGAAAATACTTTCTTTTATTTTCTCAGTGGCTTCCACCTAATAATTTAAAGATTTATTCCAAAATAAAATCCAGAAGAGAAAAGTATTTTTCATGCCACATAAAGCTAGCTTGAATAATTCAGTATTTTTCTGGTTTATTTACTGTATTTTATGCTTAGGAGTGACATATCCTTTAGAAATGTGCTCCATAAAACAAACAGACAAAAAAACCCCAAGTTTTGCTCAAAGAAATTGTGTTGCATATAGGGGAAAAAAACCATCATAAATTAGGTGTATAGGTGTGCTTGCTGTGCTCTGACAATAATTTCCATGATAATCAGAAAGACTGTAGCTGTGTCACTGCAGACATTCCTTTGGAAAAAAAATCATACTCAATAGATAATCAAGAAACGATATTTAACTCACTTTCCACTAAAGGCTTATCCATCCACTCCAGCACAACACAGACTTCAAAACAGCAGGTAATTTGTTGAATTACAGTACATGCTGTCTCTCTGTTCTATGAGAATCCATTAAGATCAATTAGTACTTCTATTTCCATAGAGCCTGTCATAATCGTTTGCTCAAAGTACTTCACAAAGGTTAATATTGAGCATTTTCAAGTCACTTAGAAAAATAGAAAAAACTTACTAAATAATCAGTAACAGTCTAAAATTTAGGTTCCCAATTATCTTGGAGCAAAGAACAAAGCACGGTCACTGGGGATACTTAATAGGATAACTTCCCAAAGCCTTGGTCAAATGACTTCTTCCTCCCACCAAGATCGAAGGTGTTGGCAGAAGCACCTGATTAAAATTCCATCAACAGTCTGAGAGTAAGGTGAGCATGAGTAACTAATTCAGCTAATGAATTCAATTAATTTTACTTTTCATATCACATATGTGAGTACATGGGGATCTTTTGATGGTTTTGGAGTATGTGGTGGGTTTTTTTCTGTTTGTTTGTTTGGTTGGTTGGTTTTTTTAGGGTAGGCATGTTTAAGTACTATAATGCTTTAATATTTTGTGAGAGCTTTACTCAATACCATGCCTGGAAAATGCAGTGAAATACCAAGACTTTCTTCCCTTTCAGTAGCTGTAAAAAGGTGAATTCTTGCACGGCTCTCGGTAAATATTGTCTTCCCAAAAATGGTGTAGTTCAGAATCAAGAGACTACTGAAAGGATTTTTTTCTGAATCTCTACATTTCTTTCACAATTGATTCTATTATAGCTCTCTGGTATTGCCAGTGAAATTTCTTATTATATGAAAGGTAAAATATTTTAATTGTAAAACTCAGATACAGAGACAATGAAATCACACTAGATGTATTAGAAAAATGAGAGTATATACAAACAAATACAGAGGAAAGCAGTGGTTTTAGCCAGTAATGTCATAGAATACTGTGTATTGTCACACATTTTGTCTGGGTTTCTAAGTAATTTTGATGAATTCACAAAAAAAAAATACACTAATACGTGTGTGTTTTCCTTTTGATACTTGGCAGGCACTAGCTCATAATTTAGAAAGTTCTGTGAAATATTATGTATGTATGATAAAAATATTCATGTATCTTCGCCTGACCCATCAGTTTAAGATTCACAATTAAGCTACACAGGTGCAGTATATTTATGAAGCTGGAATATTCTGTCTTAAAATGATGGTTGCTGACACTGCACTCTCATATGCAATGTGCAGAGGTACATTTGTTGAGCTGAAAAGGGGAAATTTTAAGACAACTTGTATATTCCATGCAAATTCATAAGCTTGCTTTCTGAAAAAAATCTACAGGTATGGACCTGTGACCACATGAAATTCATTAACTTTACTAAAATTCGGTTGTACTGGCTGCCTCAATTGTAGTAGATTTTGGCTTAAATTAGTAAGGAGATAGCTAAATTTATGACTTGATGTTGCTGGTCTTGTCTCTGTTATAAGATTTTAGAGCTACTATATTCACATATACGTATTAGTCTAATTTCTTTACTTTCTGTAATCTGGATAACTTTTGAAACACTGCTCATAATCTTCGCTGGTTTAATGGTAAAATAATTATTGACTTCAACAGGAACACAGTTTGATAATAATGCAACTTTCAGCCTTCCTCTCCCAGCTAAATTCTGTGTCCTTCTTAGGTAGGTGTTTCTGCAGACACTATGACTCTAAGCTCTGTACCTCAACTTTAAATATATCTGCCATCTGACCTACTCATCTAAAAATCTCCTGCGAGTAAAAGACCCTTCTGATCCATAATTTAAGGGAGTCTTTAGAGGAAACTATTCCGTTTGTGTCTAAATGATCAGTGATAAGGAAGGGACAGGTATTTTAGATTGCCTCTGGCAGTGAAAAATGCAATATAAAGCACTGCAATCTTGAAGAAATACATATAAAAAGCTAAAATATTGTAACCATTTTACTACTAAAATTTTCATGTAACTTCTGTAGGTAGTGTATAAAAATGAAGTCTCTTTTTCAGGGAAGTCCTTCAAGATGAAAACAATCCTTTTCAATGATGAAAAGCAACAGCACAAAGCCGATGAAAAAAAAAACAAAACAAACACACAACTTCATTAAACAACTGTGGCTAATGAAATTAATGCACAAAAGCCTATTAGTTACTCCACAAAGGTTTTTTCTGCTGCCATGCAATTTGTATAATGAATCTTTTCTAATGGAGTAAGACATTATTTTTTTCTGGGTATTTACATTGACCTTACTGAGATAAAATTTACAAAAGCAGTGGAATATGTGGCGTATATCTTGCTCCAAAGACCACTCAATCTTCAGTTGCAATAAGTAGAAACTTATCTTGAACCATGCCGTCAAAAACGGTTCTGGTTTTAATGTAGACAGAATCATGGTTGCAAATTTTGGAATGAAATTTTGGTAGTTGTAAATGAAATTTCTAGGAGAAGGGAAAGACAAAGGAAATGCACTGTATAAATATTTTGTCATATTATCATTGTGAAAGCAGCTGGTAGTGAAATAGTTAATGATCACTTAAAAGCTATATAAAAACTGCTTTTAAACTATTTATAGTTTATGACCTATAACTTGTCATGGCACCGTCTCTAGTCTAAAGCTAAATAGGTATATCTGGAGGCATGAAATTGCAAGGAGAGAGAAAAAGAAAAGCATATGTTAGTTCAAGAAGATACTTGAATTCACTAAGTGTTGTGGTTTTAAATCAGGAGAGGCCATGCTGGTTCTCCTGGGTCTAAAATGACTGAAGCAAGCTATAGCTACCTACTTCAAAAACCAAACATAACCCATTTTTTTTTTTCTCCTTGTTTGACTGACTGTCTTTCTCGGTTAATTGCCATTGGCTATTTGTTTTTTTCTTCAGTGATTTTTCAAGCCTTTCAGCTCCATACAGAATCTAACAGTTTAGTTTCGGTAAGTTTAATGAACTAACAAATTGTGGGTAAAGCTGTGATGATGTGAGTGGTTCGGGGTCTTTTTTTATTACTTTTCTTAATCTGTTTAAAGCCCTGTTTGGTGATAAAAGGCATTCTCCTCACTCTCAAAATATGGATTTATTAAGAGCATTATTTTCATCGACTGTGTTTACCTCAGTTTGAAAAATATTTGTCCCATTTTAAGTAGACTGTAAATGCCTGTTGCCTTAAACAGTGAGGAATCTTAGCATCTGTCTTAGCATTGTTCTTAGCATCTGTCTAGACAGAAGTCAGAATTGTCATTTTAAATTGCTTCTCAGATTATCACTTTTATTTCTGTGTATAGATACTGATGCCTTTCTAAAGGGTTGCTTCTTAGAGTTTATTTTGTATGCTAAATTTGATGAACTGAAAAATATTTTCAACAATCAATTTTAATTTTAAGTCCAAGTCATTTCAAGAGAGTGCGAAGGACTAAAATATAGTCATGCTATAGATACCAATTATAACTTGTTATTCACTGGCCTTTGCAATAGATTGACATCCACTGGAAGAGGTGTTCAATCTTTGTTCACTCACTTTAAGTGGCAAACATTCATTTTTCCTGCTCCAATTCCACCCAGAATTCCAGAAAACTGAAATAAGATAAAAATTTTACCACTGAAACATGTAGCAGATCTCATATCACGCAGGAAGGATGACCACAACCAGTATTAAGGGTCATAGAATCATAGAATTGTCTAGGTTGGAAGGGACCTTTAAAATCATCTAGTCCAACCATCAACCTAACTCTGATTAAAAAAAACAAAACACCCACAACCCATCACTAAACCATGTCACTAAGCACAATGTCAACCTGTCTTTCACACATACGCAGGTGATATAGCTAGCTATCCCTTAAAAACAAGAGTCCCACAGAAAATCTGAAAAACAACTCATAAACTTAATGAAAGGGGTTTATATTTGATAAAATCATTTTATGTCAACATTACATCATTTCTAAATAGTTTTAAAAACGCAGTGTTGTAGTGTCACCTACTAATCTTATTTGCAAGGTGAATTATTTAAATCAGAATACGTTATCATTATTATAGAAATTTCCTGTTTGCTGTCCACTAAACAATGGAATCTGGTTTTCACAGGCCATGATGTTAAATGCATATGCAGAACTGTTTACTACAGAACACACTCCCAACACGCTTGTGTTTCTGTTGATAAAATTACCACGTTGTGCACAGCATAAAGACAAGCCTAAGAGATATGACTTGGAGTACTGAATTCAGCTAATTGCTACATTCTCATTTTAGAAGCAGCAGGAAATCTTGAATTTCCAGAAAGTATAAGAATTGTACTTAGATTTAAGGAGAAATATTCTGTGATGTTTTACATAAAATAAGTGGTGGCCTTGTTATTTTGTTGATTTTTTTTTTTCCTGCCAAAGGAAAAGAATTAAAACATTAAGAGATGTACACATCTCACTAGGAGACAAATCTTCTTTTGAAAACTGTTTGGAATAACTAAATTTTATAATTTCATAAATATTAAAACACAGTCTTAAAACATTTTTGGAGGGACAGGTCTATTCTACATTTTAATAGAAATACACTCTCATAAGAACTATCCAAATCCTTGGGGCTTCAGGAGGAAGGGAAGGGCTCAGGGCTTCAGCACTGGGGCAAGGAGATCTCAGGATGGCAGCCATCAAGGAAGAGAGAACTAAATATGCAGCAAACTTTCTATTTTATATTGAATGTGATGTTCATGGTATGAAATAATCCTGTTGGCAGCTTGGGTCAAATGCCCGGGTCTCACTCCTCCTCATCCCCTCACCTGACAAGGCTCAAAAACACTGAGACCACATAGCCTGGCTAGCTATAAAGTAAATATTTTCACAAATTCAGGCACTAGAGTCTTTCAAAAGTGCAGTTTGCGCTGGCATCAGAAGATAAATTACTCCTCTGTCGCTCAAACCAGGACACTGATGTTTTCGAAAATCAATATTTTCTTCCATGCGAGTTGTTAAGCAAAGTGGGATGACACCGTTTCCTGGATGCTGAACATAATTCCTCCTTCATCACGCACCTCCCATTACTGGCCATGGCAGCACCTGCAGCACAGTCTCATTTTCTCCCCGTTTAATATGAAGGGAGATAAACAAACAGTAATGTGTCTAACTCATCATTCTCATTTGGAACGGTTAGCAACAGGTCCAGAAGTTCCACATAATGCTCAAGTTCAAGTAGTGCTTTCTTTCTGGGTCCTTTTTAACACTTCTGATGAGCAGGGGGTGTTTTGAGAACTTCATCTGGCTTTGTGTTTCCACTGTAAAGTTTATTGACCGCTGGGTTGTCAGACTGGTTGCTGTTACTTTACCCTGCAGGTGTCATTGTAACCCAGCCTTTTTGCCTTCTCTTCTTTCCAGCTCCTCTCATTGTTGATAACAACATCAGGGCTACCATAACAGGAAAAAAAACCAGAAATTGAACCAGTGCCTGTACACAGAAAAGATGCTCCTATTTCCAAAGCCTACTCTGAAGGTCTGAAAGTAAATCCTATGCTAATGGTGTCACCCTGGTCACTAGATATTTTATTTTTCCAGGTAAAATCAGAATTCAGAAGAGGTCAAAACAGCAAACAAGACAACTACAGCAGCAAGGATAAACTCTTGTTTAGACTGTTCAGAATATGAAAAAAGAGACTGAGCTGAACCAGTGCCGAAAGTGGGTTTGTATTCAAAAAGAAAGAGGGGCTCAGTAGAGTTAATGATTCCTTTTTTCCAAATGGAGATTTTTAGAGTCTTAACATTTCTGTTATAAAGACTCCCAATAACTACAAAGATATGTGCCATTATAGTCTAACCTGAATTGTTTGTCCTAAATACGACGTTCTGGTGACTTAAACCAAAAGATTTTCTTCTGTGGCCATTTCTAATAGTCCATCTGACAACAAATCCTGAAGGGAAGCCAAAGCTGCTGTCCAGCTGAAGAGAATTCATGGCTGCCTGAGTATCTAAGGTTCGGCTTCCACACTGGGAGACTAGAGGAGAAAAATGAGCGTAGACTTTGGATTTTTTTTTTTTTCTTTTTAATGACATTTTTACATGGATTAAGAAAATAACACTTGAAATTGCTAAATTGGACGTTAGTGATTTTTTTTTTCCCCAATATGACTTAAGTATTAGAAATCCACAGCTTTCTGTAAAATTAACTAAAAGCTTTAGCAGTCGTTTTGGTGAATTTACTGTAGAAACAAAAAAAAAAATTAATCCCAACAGCAATCAACAACCAAAAATAATTAAGCACACAGGGGACTAGACAGCAGGGTCTTGGCAGTGTTATTCTCCTATTGTTTGTCCTGCCAAATAAATTCAGGCTTGAGGGGGTTTGGATTTGTATCAAATATTTGGAAACAATCCTGTCCGTTTCCTCACTGCATCTGATTTTCCACGTTACCAAATAGGGCATAAAATCCGAGAGTTCCTCTCTCACAGTGAGATTTGTTAGGTCTCACAAATTAGAAACGGTGAGAACATGAATGATTTAGTTGCTTCTGAAAGCAATATTGCCTGAATCAAAAAGAATATTTAAACATACCTAGCAAAATGAGTTTCATTAAAAAAAGAGGTTTAATGTAGGTAATCAGTTTTTGGAAACAGTCTGGAGATCTTCCTACTAAAATGCAGAATAATATGCATTTCTGTATAGAAATTCATCTAACGGTCATAAACACAAAAGCAAAGTTACCAAACAGACCTTTTGAGCTGTCTCCCACGAGTGGTGTAGTCCTGAAATATTAGAATAACCTTATCAGAGTTAGAACTTTTATCTGCTACTCCCTCAATATTAAAATCTTATACTATAAAGAAATAAATGGGTAAATGGAGGCTAGTACAGAATTTGGCAGTCTTCTGGCTAAATAAGAAAACTTGTCCAGGAGTTATTATTGATCTGTTCTCATCTCCATGTTGATTGTTAAGGAATGTCAAAGGCACTAATCACATGGGGAAGGCACTCATCTTCATTCTTTTTATAAAACTAAATAAAATGTTATTTCAGGTGAGAATAAAATCAAAATGCTGGAGACTAAATTAAATTCTTATTCCTGTTCTTCCCTAGATGAAAACGATATAAAGTCATCCAAGTATATGTTTCCATAGTTATATATGAAATTTTATATTAATACAACTTCGAACATAGCAGTCTAGCTAAGATTCTGGAAGTTTGAATGAAATGAAAAAAAAAAAAAGTAATGAAATTAAAATGTAATATTTGTTGTTGACTTTAGGCAATTATATTCTGCATTTTATGACAAGTCAAAGCTATATAATTTCTAAGTCATTAAATTATTTTAAAAGTGTTTTGGTGCAAGATAATCAGCATGATTAAGCCTGAGGACAAAAGAGGAACAGAAGTTTGAGGTGCCAAAAGAAAATATAGAAAGGGAAATCTGTGATTTGAATAGCAGTATTGTTTGGTAACCTGGCAAAGGAGTAAATAGCTTTCCATTTCTGTGAAGATAGAAAGATGAAGAATAGCTGCTGTTGAGTCAAATAAAGATTTTCAATTCAAGGAAGGGCTTCACACATTAAAATGTATTCCTGTAGAGCAGGATATGAAATACCAAGCAATTATAGCAGAGATCAGGCGTTTTTACATGCTACGTGGCTCAGCCATTAGTGCCAGAGGTGATTATAAATTCCTTGTTAGACAGAAATATATAGGAATTGTAAAAGGTTTTTGTTGCCGACAGGCAGATATATATTTTTCTAATAATTAAAACATGTTTTTAAAATCTTTTTTTATATATTTAATTTCAACTATTTACTTGTCATATTAACACCAGAGTGGCTTAGAAAGCAATGGAGTATGCAGAAAGTTGGAAAAATGTAAGGTTTAACCAATTCCACAGTTCCGTGGCAGAGCTAAAATCCAGTTGGCCCTTTTAAAATTATTACTGTTCTATGCTTTCTACCCCCAGAGGAGCTTTAGAAGGGAACCATCACTAGAGTATCCAGTTTAAGGGGTACGTAAATGTTTCTGTCTCTGCTGAAGTGAGGCCTTGGTGATCTGTGTAAAATAAGGTAAATGAAGTAAAAGTAAATGAAGAAAATAATACTTTTTATAGAATCGTTTTTATAGAATTCATTCAGAATTCAGTTCCAATAGATTCTTCATAGTGAATTATAAATTTGTAATGTCTAGCATATATATCTCAAGACTCAAGGCTGTCATAATAATACAGTTAACTTGGAAGCTGTATGAATGGATCCCTTAAACAGTTATTTCTGTCTGTTTGCTTTCAAGACTTTTGTTTTCATTCTTGGAAGGAAGAGAAATAAGATCTTGTAACAGTGTTGTCTCTGATAAAACTTAGGCAGAGTCAGAAAGCGCCACGTTTTTAAGTGATCTAAGAACCTGTAGCAAAGGTTCGCTTCATCTCATTTTGATTTAAGATTGCTTTATCTTGCCAGCAGTGTAGGAGGCAAATGAATAATGATGAATGGGCTATGATGTCATACAGAACTAATGGCAATCCAGCTGAGCAGTTTAATTACTATGGCACATGAACAGTTTTACCTGTCATTGCAGTTCTGACCTTGCAGTTTCAGGTATAGGCAAATAACTTAAGAAATAGAACACGCAATCCAGAAGTAAGGTTATTTGTATCCTTGACATGTGACGGAACAGCTATAAGCGTAATTGAAATATATGATGCATTTGGCATTGATGCAGATACCTAATTTTGATGGTGTAAGAGAATGACCGATGTGACATTTTGCTCATTTTCCTCAGCTAGAGCTTGTACAATTTCTCAAGAGTAAATGACCTTAATAGTATTACACAATATAGTCCCGACTGTTGTGGCAGCCCAGTGTGAACGTGCAGTCAGCAAAACAGCCCTACAAAAGGTTAGTTTTGATTTACAGGAGGGCAAAACCAACAGAAAGTTTCAATGATAATGTCCAATGGCATCCCTCTGCCCCTTCTCGCTCTTTTTTTTCCTTCCTCCTTTCTCTGCCCATGTCCTCTGCTTTTCCTTAAATATGTTACCACAGAGGTGTCACCATCTTGGGTGATGGGTTCAGCTGTGCCCTTTGGTGGGTCCATTGG
>JAOXNO010000033.1:63159983-63213598 GCA_028565335.1 Limnodromus scolopaceus | reverse complement strand
GTCATTTTATTGTCCACCAGGACCCCCAAATCCTTTTCTTCGGAGCTTGTCGCCAGCAGGTCCGTGCCTAACCTGTAGTTACATTCATGTTGATGTATTCATGTTAGCATTTAAAGAGTGTGTTTTACTGTACCCAGTTCCCAAAGGAATAATTAATATCTCAACTTAGATCATCTTTGGCAGATGAAATCCTGTTTTTCACATGGCATCTTAAGCTATTACTTTGCACAGGTGTTAGAGGAGCAAAAGGTTCATCAGTCTCGATGTCTGGCACATGTGAGTGATGCCCGGGGGACTTGAAAAACACCGTTGGAGAAACCTGCTTTCACTCACTGGTTACACACTTCCAACTTGTTAATGGTCTCATTAGGCGTACTACACAGAACGTGTGACTTATTAATTGCGGCCTCTCCTTCGTGAAATTGCATGCATAGATTTGTTACTCTTGGAAGGAGTTTCTTAGTCATCAAATCGTTTTAAAGCCGTGAAGTTGTTAGTGGTGTAGTGTCATTATATTGTCACTAGAGACACTGCTGTAATATAAGATTTGCCTTGGTATTTTAAATGATGCATTTTGAATAAAACCACAAATGCACTGTCTAGATTCTATTTTAAATATGTTTTCTCAAAAGAATGAAACAATTTGCCCATTTTTTATTTAATTTTATTATTAATCACTTCTAAAAAGTTGACAGTGCATTCAAAATTTTTTTTGCAGTAATTTATTTTTTTTTTTTTTTGGCACAGAATTTTTGGCTAACAATGGGCTAATTTTTCCCTGATGAGTATGTATTCCTTAAAAGTTACATTCAAGATCAGTGAATAATATCCTGGGCAAAATTTGAAGGCAATATGTGCTTCTCCTGACACGTGTTTATCTATTCAACATATCCATCTATTCAGGTAAAAACATTTTTATTCTTTCTGTATTTTTAACTACTGTAGTTGCCAAACACAACCAGATTAACTTTTAGCATTTAAAAATATCTTATTTAACCGAAGGGTAAATGTGAGAATTTTCAGCCGCAAACAAAAAGTTTGAGAAAAATTACAAGAAACTTATAACTGAAATCCTAAGGGGTTTATATCTTAAATTTTTAAGTAGCTTTACCTGCAGTTGTCACTATGTACTCCAGATAAATATAATTTATATAAATAAATATACAGATAAAACCAACAGTTTGTTTGCCAAAAGAAAACAAACAAGAAAACAAACAAACAATTAAATTTCAGGTTCATGTAAAACAGTAGCGTTTTCTCTTTTTTTTTTTTTTTATCATCTCATTTTAATACTTGGTACAAATGTGTCAACCACTTTTATAGAGCAGGAAGAACATAATTTAACCTGTCAAAGGGTGAAATTATTTTGAGAGGTTTCATGAGGGCGATTTCAGCAGGGGGTTGGAAACAGTTTAATATAAGAGTGTCTGCAATTAATAGAGTTGTATCTAGCTGGAGGGTTAATTTGTTGGGCTACTGTTGTCTGTCTTTCTCTTTAACAACCCCCCATGTTTTGGAAAATTCCTTTCATGAATCCCTTGTGTCCTCAATAACATAAAAAAAATTGGCATGAAGAGTTTACAGCACAAAAAGGTATTCCTTTCTGTTTTTCTTTTCTAGTTATTAATGAATTAAGGCTTTCAGGTCAAGGAGGTTTAATTTAATCTCAGGAGTGTGGATTTAGCAATAAATGAGGACTGTTTACACCATATTTCTGATCATTTAAATTATTTTAATTTTTTTTTCATATGAACATTGAGAGTTTGTCTCTCAAACAAACAAAACCATTTTTTTCCTATAAGGAGTGGTGATTAATTTTGTATAAACAAAAAGATTGTTTTGCACTACAACAGATACATGTTTTTTATGAAATTAATCAAACTTGCAGAGAGACAAAGGAAGAGTCTCAATGGAGTTCTCAATTAATGGATTGTGCCAGTTCAGATTCTTAGATGAGAGCTTTTTTTAAAGTATAAATTAGGTCCCCCAAATCTCTCAAGCATGTTAATATTATTCCTATTCCTTATAAAGTGCAAGTTCATTAGGATAATGAAGTCAGGTGAGTAGCTCTGGAAGGATTTGTATCAGAAAATTTAGATTTCTTAAAGCCCTGTTTTCAGTCACTGCTCATTCTACACTATATTTACGTCATATTTAGTGGCTACTAAAATGCTCCTTTAATATGGTACCATTGATAAAATTCCCCTGTGTTAAAACAGGGACTACAAAGAAAAGGTATGTGGGTACTGCTTTATTTCCTGTTTACTTCACCACTCTCATCTCATCTCTAAAGCCCACATCAGAATTTTGCTCCTGACAAGAATCTTTGTATTTTCAATCAGCACACGCAGAGTGATGGAGAATTCTGACTACGTTCAGCCACAACACAAGGAGTGGATCCATCCCACATGCTATCTAGAAAACGTAGTTTGTGCCAGTGGGAAGAAGTAATTGGACAAATGAAATTAGATACAGGAAGTAATGCAGTTCCAGCAGGTAAAAGAATTAGTCAACTAGCAATGTGTGGTGGTTTGACCTTGGCTGGATGCCAGATGCCCACCAACCCACCCTGACACTTAGCAGAATGGGGTGGGAGGGTGGCAGGGAGAATAGAAGATGAAAAAAAAAACCCTCCCTGGTCAAGATAAAGGCAGTTCAATAAAGCAAAAGTGAAGACCACTCATGGAAGCAAAGGAAAACAAAAGATTTATTCTCCACTTCCCATCAGCAGGCAATGTCCAAACACTTGCTGGGAAGTAGGGTTCCAGTATGTGTAGCAGTTGCTCCACAAAACAAATGTTGTACATTACAAATACCCTCCTCTTCCTCCTCCTTTCTCTAGCTTTTATTGCCGAGCAGACATCATCTGGTACAAAATATCCCTTTGGTCAGTTTGGGTCATGACCTGGCTATGTCCCCTCCCAAGATCTTGCTGACTCCCAGCCTACTGGTGCAGGGGACAACGTTGGAGAGGCAGCCTTGATAATATTGGTGTGCTACCAACACCTTTCCAGCTACCAACAAAAATCACAGCACCATGGGGGCTTCTATGGGGAAAATTAACTCCACCTCAGCCAGATCCAATACATGAAGTTAAAAATAATATGATATTTCTTTATAAGACTACATAAACTAAATCTTTTTAGCTCTTTTTAGCTTAATTCTAAATTATTTAGAATTTTTGAGGCGATTTCTAGAATAGCTAGAGGGTGTATGTTGAAATAGCTGATAGGAAAAAAGTAGGTGAAAAAGATGAACTTAGTTTCAAGAAATCTCGAATTCTTAATTTACTGTAGATAAAGTAATCTTCAGTTGGAAACAGCAGAGCTTTATTTGTTTGATCTTTAAATTTTGCAGAACAGTGTTGAGGAGGTCTTATGTTGGTCTTGATCATCTTCTGAAGGCATGAATAGAAAAAGCTGTATGGTCATAATGTTGGTTAGTACTTCCTAATGTGTCTTTTCAGGCAGTGATATAATGCATTAGCCATTAATTAAATTGATTCTTCTCCTATTCCCCCCTCGCTCTCACCTTCTTTGTAAGGGTAGAAAATTACTCTATGGCTACTCAATGCATGGACCTATTGTTTTCCCTTTTTTTCTTTTTTTTTGTTTCAGTAGGGCAAGGAATCCTGAGCATAGAAGGGAATCCTGAAGTAGGAACTAGGCATTCAACTTATTATTTCAGCATTTTCTAATTTTCTGACAAAGGCTTTTTCAAGGAACTCATCCTGACTTCCTGCTGTTCGAATGGCCCTCGGCACGCTTATATTGCTTCTTGTCTTTTGCCTTCAATAATTCACAGTAAGTAACAGTACAAAAAAAATACTGCTAACACTTATTTGTCACTTCATTATATTAATCATTATTTTTATCTAGATCTGTGAGGGATCTTGAAAAGAATGCACTGTGGAACCAGGGCAAATAGATTTAGTAAGCACAGATACTTAAATAATGATTTGAATAATAGGACCTACATTTTTTTTATGGTTTTACCTGACAAGACAACTATTTTTCTGTGATGCATTTAAACAGGTTCTTTTTTGAGTGAGGGGTTAGTTAGCTGATACCTTTGTTCACTTGTATGAATGAAACCAGAATATCAGAAACCATCTGATAATCTTGAGCTCATTGTTACATAGACCTTAAGCACTGAAAATTGGGTTGAACAAACAATTGAAAACGACAGACTGCCAATGAGATAATGCCACTAACTTAACAAGAATAATAATAACGATGGCAACTAATAATACTACAGGAAACTGTGAAATTCATATTATCTAAGAAGATCTACCAAAATTGTGTACTTCAAAATGTTTATCTCTGGATGAAGACAGCGCAGGCCCAAATGAAAATAAAAGAAAAAAGAAAAGAAGGAAAGTCAATAGAATGAAATGCAGAAGAGGCTTTTACAATGGAAGACAAAAGTGTTTGATGTTGAAGCATACATCATAAATACATCATACAATTTTTGGAATGCATAGATTTACTCAAGTAGGTAACAAGTAAGTCTGTTATTACAGTCATAAGAATTTTTGTTTTCCAAATACAATTTGGGGCTTGTTTGAGTAATATGGAACAATTAATTTTAAAAATCTTAGTGGTCTTAGTGTTTCTCAGCCTTTAATGAAGATGTTTTTATCACCTTACTAGAAAGGTCATTTCATACCTCAGGGCCTTTCTACTTATGCTACTTTACTGTTCTGCCAGACAGCAACAAGGAACAAAACATCTTTTCAGTGCAAGTGCAGATCAGACAAATGAAAGTACTTTTATATACATAACATCTGAATGAAATATGACAAGTGCTATCACTCTACGTTTTGTTTGGTTGGTTCTTTTTGGGTATGGAGAGAATTTTGTAGGGATAGACTTCTTTTCTGTGTTTCTTTTTATTCAGTCCCAGTACTGCAGAAGAAAAAAATCAAAGCAGATCAAAAGCACTGCTTAAAATATTCCATAAAGTCAATCCCTTAAATATAATTATAAACCAATTTACTGCTATATACTATATTCTGTGTACTATGTACTATGAAATCTCTATGTACCCCAGATAAGGTTGATTTTTATGTGCTTTATGGTCAGCTAGTGTGTTTTTACACACTAACTGTGGTCAGTTAGTGTGTTTAGCCAGTGTTTTGGGGACTGACATTCTGCCCCCCGCCCCCGCCATCACTGATAAAGAAGGTTTGATTTTCTGTTTTGTGTGAAAAGACGTACCTTTGAAAGCTTCAGCATTCAAAGACAGATAATCAAGTTTAAAGGATAATCAAGTTTAAAGCTTTTTTTTTTTTTTTTTTTTACTGCGATATTATCCATCAAATCACGATGACCTTCTTGCAATTTCCATTAAAAAAATTCAATCTCAGCCTCTCATATTCTGAATGTGAATGTAAACTCTTGTTTACAAGGAAGCAGAAATTGAAAATTCCTCCCATACCTACTGTAATCATTGGAATTGTAGCAGTGATTAGTAAAAGCAAAACCTCCTCTGATACTCTGAGAAACAGCATACGATAATAGTTACAAAAAAATTTACTAGGTCCATAAATTATGATTTTTAATGTTTTCTGATATGACTAATTCTTCTTAAAGTAATGTATTTGAAATCCTGTGTCTTTTAAGAGAAAGTTCGTGGCTTATTATTTACAACATACTATCAATAACATTACTAAATTATATCTGGTTACATAGTTGCTAATGATATTTTTAGACACCTATTGTTTAAATAGAAAAAAAAAAGATAAAAGAATAACCTTTTATAGTACCTTTATAAAGGTAAAGCATAGGCTTTGTGTAATAAAATTGTTTCTCAGTTTTTAAAAACAGTGCTGTAAAAGCTTAAAGTCTTATATTTTTAGTAACCTTTTGATTAAGAATGATACCTGAGTGACTGAGAAATTGCAGTTCATTGTATGAGAAAAGGCATTTCAGTCTTTAAGAGCTGAATAGAAGTTATTAGAATTATATTCTAGACTTTTAATTCCTGATTTATTACATCTGCAAATATTTTTCTACTTTACATTTTTTGTAATTTATTAATATATTTTTTTATTCCATTAGCTTTTTTCCATATTGGTAATCTTAACATTTTTAAATAGTAGAGAGAATAATTATTTTGAAAGCACGATTAATATTTTTGATAAGCATGATCTTTGAGAAAAATACCTGTGTTTCAATCTATTTCTGAAGAAAACCTGTGTTGTCAACCGTTGTTTTCTTCAAAGATTTGTAGATTGCATAGACAAACCTTGCATTATTTAGTAGTTGTTACTGAATGTTAAAAACTTTGCTCAATTTCTTATATCATTCTGGTTTATATAACGCCATAACATCAAAACACTGTGAACAGTTATTTGGCTGCTGCCTGTATCATACACTAATTTTTGTTTAAGCTTCACTGCCTCATAACAGCATCCAACAGCAAGGGGAGCTCTAGGACAAGTTGGAGTAAACTGAGAAACTAGTGAGAAATTAGAAATACTGTCAGGGAAAGACAGAGTTTGGAGACAGGATTTGGAATGGGGGAGGGACATAGCTGTTATTCACCATAAGTGAGGCAGCCAGAGGTGTTTACGAAGTATATGAAAAAGATGAAAAACGTGTAGGAGACGAAGAGAAGGAGCCAAGTGACTAAGTAGAAATGGTCCAAACACTTTAAAAAAAAACCCCAAGCTCACAATGCGGGATGTGCCAAACAGCTAAGAAAACCTAGATATGATATAGTGTGTAGATCGTGGCTGGAATAAGTAGTAAATCAGATGTAGATTGATCTATCCAGGATATAACAGCACCTGTGAATGACAAATATAATTTACTTTCAAGTAATGCTGAAGAAAACACTACAGAAAGGGGATGTTATACTGATTTTCACTCAAAGGCAAGAAAATTGTATTAGATCATTTTGCCTATGTAGAAATAGTCTTTCATAAAGACACAGAGACGGTTCATTTTCACAATTCTTTGTGTTAAGCTCAACTTCTGACCCAAATCTGGAAAAGTCTGTGATCTAGCAAGCATTAGATTTATAATAGCCTGTTAATTATCATTAATGTCAAGGTTCTAATTGAAACATTTTAAGAACACTTTCTGTTATTTACATCTATATATAACATATAAGTAATTGAAAAATAGAGCACTGTGAGATATTAATTATACAAATTTGTTTGGCATGCACTAATTTTGGATTTATTTCACTCGTCCAGCAAAAGAAGCTCTATTTCTAGCCGTTACTATCTATATTATAGGATTCAGCAAGAGTGGTTTTTTTTATCAAAGGCTGCCTAGTTCACACAGATCACATAGATGTGCATATGAGAATATATAAGTAGAGATATTGGCTGCAGGACTTTAGTGGCAGACAAGATTGTTTATTGCAACATATTGTTTTAGATATACTCTGGAAGAAAGAGGCGAGTTTTTTTCAAGGCAAGCAAGACAGTGGATGGCTACACCAGGAGCAGAAAAGAGTATATACCTCTATCTTTCTTGTCTCATTACCTGGACCATCAATTAATGCTGACAATGCACATTTACGCTGTAGACTGCTTTGTTACCAGCTTGTAACAGATTAAACTTCTGAGTCTGATGCAGTTTAAACATACAGAATTGAAAATCTTTAAGTCCTTCTCAGAAAAATTGGAGAAACTAATTAACATCCAGAACAGAACACAAATTGGTAGACTGTGGTTTGTATGAAATCTTCTAAAAAAGTTTCGTACACCCTGTCCCAGGCCTTTGTGCAGAATAAATGGATGTCTATGTTCTCACTCAGACTTCATAGTCCAAGCTGGACAGGTCAAGAACTTTACATTTACTTTACATACTTGAAATATAAACTTTTTTTTTTCCTTCTCAAGACACAGTACGTTAGTAATTTTATCAAGTTTACTGGAAATCTTCTGGAATGGAATGCACGATGTCATTGAGCTTAAATAGAAGCATCCATAGAATAAATAGAGGTGTTCTGATAGAAATCAGATTAAATTAATGTGAGTTATTAAGTGTTTTTCCAATGTATTTGAATGTCCTCCCTACAGTGGGGCTGACAGATCATGACTTATTTCAGTGAAATTTTTTAAATCAAAGTGCGTACAATTAGGATACATACTAACCTTGCCCTTGCAGCTAAAAAGATTATGATAAAGATACTAAAATTAGTTGAGCATACTACTGTGTTAATGACCAAGCTTGCCCTTCTTATACTGTCTGTGCTTTGATTTATATTAAAAGGAATTTTTGCCCAAGAAAGGAATGGTTTGATGTCTGAAGATTACATAACTTGATTTATTTTTCTTTCTTGGCTATGAATACTGAATTTTGGCAGAATGAGAAAGCAAATTTGGTTAGAAAATAAAGTTACAAGTAATGAATAACCAACCAAATAACAAATATTAATCAAAATGGAAAGTAACTTATCTCACATCCAAGTTAAATATTTATTTAAAGAAACCCAACATCCTTTGCAAAATATTGTGTACAGTGATATATAAAGAAAAAGGAATGTCCTGTCACAAGGCATGAATGACTTTAAAGTGAAGATGAGAGTTTGTTTGCAGCCTGTGGGAATTAATAAAGAGAAACGACTAGCAGTAATCTTACAGTACAAAAGTGTGCATGGCAAGCAGGATCAAAAGGTTCAGTGTGGTGATTTTTTTTTTCCCAAGGAAATATGTTATAGAGAAATGTATGTATACATTTGCCTATACTATATCACTTCCTTACAGCTAAAAAGGAATAGAACATTTTGGCTTAATACTTCTATCTACTAGAAGTTTCTTAGCTACTTGTATTTGCAGACAGATTGTGGATTGTGACATAAAAGAAAATGTTTAGGGTGAATTTATCTGATATGTTATTACATATGTAGAATTTATATCCTGCAAAAAACAATTAGACCCATGCTGATTTGTACCAGATGAGAATAATTCTGAGAGTCCAGTTCAAAATGATCAAATATACATGTAAGACAGGTGTAGGTTCAGTAGTAGTGGTCCAAGGCAAGGGAGGATGTCCTAGTTACAATATATTGGCTTGGTATAATAAAAAAATCTGGGATACAGTTATATGAAAATGCACTACATCATAAGTCATCTGAGGTGTCAATTGATAAAGATCTTACCATCTACTCTGCAGGTCCAACTTATCACAGGGTTGGTTACGTTTGGCCTCCATGAAGCTGTGATGAAAGTATCAGAAAACATTCTCTTAGACCAAGGTTATTTGTTTTGGTTGATTTTGTTTTTTTGACATCCTGGTGAGAATACAGAAAAGATTAAGATTTGTGAAAACTCCCTGATGAAATTTTGATTCAATAGATTTCATAATAGATAAGCATATACTTTAGCTTCTGCTTGTTTCCTGATCATAGGAAAGATGTTTCTAAATAGAAGTGGTACCAAGTGCAATTCATCAACTTAATAAGAAACTCTCATCACTCTGGTGTGTTGATTTAAACACATTTCAAAAAATCAAAACACTGAACATTCTTGTTACTAAATGCCAGCAACTGATGACTTCATAAGTCTTTCATTAATTTATTTTAAATTTCTTTTGACTTCATTCGTCATTAACCTTATATTTTCATGTGATTCTATTTCAGCAGGAGTGCATGGAAGAGAGATTGATATTTTCACAATATTTTTTGATATAACAAACTGAAAAATCTAAAATAATCTTTCAGTCATGGTTGCATGCCCAACCTGATACATCTAAACTTAAACACAGATACATTGAGTCACAGGAAGACTGTGACCCATCCCTCATGGAGGCAGCTAAAGGCTATCAAAATGTTGACAAATATTTTTGTTATGAAAAATAAACTGAATGTGACAATGTGTGAATACAATCAAAAGTGAGGAAGTTGAAGAGGAATATGACACAGCTCTTGAGCTGTGTTACCAGACTCAGCCATGTCTGTTTCTGAAATTCACTGTAAATATGAGGGGGAAAATTTGAAAGGCAATTTTGAATTTTAATTTGAGCCTTTTAAGCTTTATTTAAGCTTAATTAAGCCTTTTAATTTACGCAATGTATTAATGTGATAATTTTACTGGCATATTAAAAAGTCCAGATTTTTTTTATCAGGGCCCATTTGTGTCATAGACAACTAAGACAGAATGATTGGTTATAAATTTTTACATCGTCAACTATTCGGAAATTGAAAATATTAAAAAATGTAAACCAGAAAAAACTAAGTTTGACAGATCTCCTTTTAAAAAATTCCATCATTCCTGCTCTCTATTTCTACATTGGGGAATTTGTACTAGCCTCAGAGTCTTTAACTGAAATAAAATCCCATTATATGTGAAAGCTACATTAAAAAGGTATATATCATGAGGTTATTTAATTTATTTGTCTATGTGGCAGGGGGTGGATTTTTTGTTTATTTAAAGCCTGATCCCATTTCTTTTCAGAACAGGATTCAGTCAAGAACTGATGAAAAATGTATTTTTTATTTTTTTTTTATTTTCTCACCCACATAAGCAAGTAAACAATCTCCTGGTTTGGAGACTGTAACTGTAAAAGCAACAGACACTGCTGCAATCTAGGTGGCTGTAACTGAATCCTGAACTAGCTTCACTGGTCTTGGAAAATGCTATCTTCAGGCTCTCTGATTTCCACTGAGAGGCATTTCTACAGGAAGCTGGTTCCTCCTGAACCTTTTCAGGGTTCTTATACCCTCTGCTTGGGTGTACCTTTCCGGTTAGTTCTCAAGTGGGGAGTTCAGGATGCCTCTTGTCCTCTCACAACCTTTGTGCTTGCTGACATCTCTCAAGGGAGACTTCTCTGCCCAAACCAGTTCTCATGGCAGAGTGCCTTGCTGGCATTTCAGTGTCCTGAATTTGAGCAATCCTTGGAGACCAAGCCAGTAGGCCCTTTTAACATTCCTGATAAATACATATAAGGTCATCTCAAAAGGTCCATACTACCAGCCATAATACTGGGGAAAAGGGGAGGCCAATTTTTACTTAGTCATGAGTACTGTTAAGGAAATGGTTACTAGATTTGAAATTAGAAATATAGACAAATAGGTAGGATGGCCTGTGTAGGGAAGCAGCTGAAAGAAAATATTATTTGTGATGTTGTTAGAACTGGGACGTGCATAGATAAGTCATGTCTCTAGGCAGAGTCTTCCTGCGTAGGAATGATTTCTTAGAGCATTTTTCCGGGGCACAATTTGCTTCAGTGATGAAGCTGTTGTCAACCTCTGAAAACATATTCCTACCCTGGCATGGAGATTTGCCTCCCTCTTTGCACTGTCTACACAAGTACTTGGAAAACCACACTGTAATATTCCATAGTATGTAAATACTACCCTCTCCCCAGCCTTAATGGAGAGCTATTTTTGAACTGAATCAATGCAGTAATTTTATTGATAGAGTAGACTTCCAAAAAGATGTTATGCACAGAGAGCAGCAACGTGACGCAGGTAAGGAGCAGCCACTGGGAATGAAAGGGTTGAGAACTTTTAAAGAGGGCAACTCACTAAAGACAACATATTATGAAAGAAACGCTCAGAAATTTCTCATCTGTATCTTTTTCACTCATTGAACAGCCCACTGAATGCAAGTGTATTTCTGTGTGTTTCCTTCTGCTTTCCTCTATGCAGTTAGAGGGCTGTGTGCAGCTCCCCAGTACAAGAAGGATAGGTACGTACTGGAGCGAGTCCAGCACAGGACCACAAATATGATTAAGGGACTGGAGCACCTTTCATAAGAGGAAAGGCTGAGAGAGCTGGAACTGTTCCAGCTGGAACAGATTTAAAAAAAAAAAGGCAAAATTTATGTTATTGGAAGGAGTTGTTATTAACTGTTGAAAGGGTGAAAATGTTTATCTTTGTATACAAAATTAGAATATTTAAAAAGGCTGAGATAAAATGGAAATAGAAGTCTTTGAGATGTGAAAATTATTACATTTTGAATTCTTTTTGTTTTTGAAGTCTCAAAGTTCAAAATGTAACTTCATTTTTTTCTAAATCATCTTTCAGCATACTGAACATGAATTTTCCCTTGGTTTCCACAGGTGACTTTCCTAAATAGGAAAGCCGATCAATTATTGCTGTGCTAAATTAGTCAGTAATCAATAAAATGGCCTTTCTTCATATCCCATAGTACCTAAGAGACTTTGAAGAGCCGTATTGATAGCTGATGGCAATGATGGCAATTCATTGTGCTATAGCAAACATCATTCCCGTCTGTGTCCATTCCTGCTTCCCTCAGCAAAAACCAATACACGTATGAGACACAATTTCCTCTTACAAAACTCTGTCAGCTTTTCCCCATTCTATAATAAATCTACCTATTCTTTATTGTATTCTCTAACAGCTTAACTAGGCTCTCTGGGACACAGTTTCCTGGCCAATATTTAAAACTGTTATTTTATTTTTTTTTAAAAGGCATTATATTTACTGTCTTCCATGTCTCTGGCATTTTGGCTTGTGAGACATTTTTCTGAAAAGTAATGACAAAGAAATATTTACTTTTTCCTATTAAAAATTCTGTATATTCTCTCATCTTATTTTTTTTTTTCTTCTGTAACTGTCTTGTATTCATAGAAAAGGGTCTTGAAACTCATAATCAAGCATTTCTTCATTTAGAAAATATTTCAGTCTTAAACATATTGTAGGTTTCTAAAGATTTACATATGTATAGTTTACAAAGAAGCATAAGAACAATAGTGGTAACAGATTTTTCCAAGTCTCAATGACTCACAGGTCTGACTCACAAGTTCAGAATGTGAGAAACAGGTTCTCAAGGATCTAGTTCCTCTCGATGCTTGGTTTTATTGTTTTGTTTTGTTTTGTTTTGTTTCTGGATTTTTGGGTCCTTCTCAATGTTTTTTATGTTTGGGTTATTTACAGAAAGCTTTTTACTGTGCTATTCCAGCTTGCATTATCTTCAGTGTTCCTCTGACAGTATATTAATATGAAAATGACAGGCCATGAGCCTAAAACTCTTTAAGAAATGAAATAAATTAAAAATAATTTATTCAAAGTCGAAATTTTTCTATATACATATTTCTGTAGTAGTCAGTGGGACCACTTACTCTAGAAAAAAAATATGGATTTAGATATCCCACAGTTTTATATAGTACTAGATTGAGTGGAAGATGTTTCTCTACACGTAAAGTCTTACATAAAAGTGGGAATTATTACCAGTGTTCACCAGCTGAATGTCAGTTAAAAATCGCTAAAGAAAGACTGCAGTGAAAAAATGCAGCAAATCACTTCATCATCTACAACCATAAGCCTGAATTATTGTATGGTAATGTATTATTTCTTAGCTACTGTAAAAAGACATTTTCTGCAGCTTAAATTTTGAAGTGGTTACATACAGCCAGCCTTATTATAAGCCTACTCCCTCCAAATATATTTGGTCTGATTTTCTTTTTCCTAAAAATTTGTACCTAGGCAAAGGGGAAGGTTAAAGTTTGAAGACAATTTGTGAAATGCTTTTTGAGCTACATGCCAAAAAAATGTAGCTTATTATGAAACGATGACCTTTGCCCAATGTTCTTTTTCTGCCCAGTGCTTGAAAACTCCTTATTATTAGACCTTTAGGTTTCTTCTGTACTTAAATCTCTGTTTGACATCATCCAGAGACTATTCTTGAGTAGAAGTATTTGAAATTAATCAAAGTGAGGTTTATATTTTGTATCATCCTTGTTGCCATTTCTTGGATAGTTGCATGCTTCTCAGTGCTCATATGAGAAACATTTTTTGGAAAACAGTAAGGAAAATATTCGGGGGTGGGGGCAGTATTTTTTGATGTTATTTTCTTTAGTAGGAAGACAATCTGGCAGATTTTCATTCTTTCTTTTCCCAAAAGAGAAGGAATACGTGGCTCCAGCTCAAGTTAATGTATTTTGTTTAAACTCATGAAACAGAGGCCTGTGTTTCTGAAAAATGCGGGTTCCACCTTTGCAGGTGTATGTTACAATTTAAATGTTGTGATATAGTTTAATGTTATAGTGTAAGTACATTATTTACCAATGAATCCCACTGTGAGTGTAACTTCTGTTTTTCCTGTAATACCAAAGATACTTTCAAATCATAAACCAAAGTAACTAGAGTTGGTTCTGTTAAAGGGGAATAAATCCTATTAGAAAACTTTCACTTTTGAAGCTCTCTGCTTTAAAACAATGACAATTAACCAAGATTTCTGAAAGAGAAATTGTTAGAAAATTTTATGAGAAATGTATGCAATGAAACAATTTTCTTCTCAAAGTCTTCACTCTACCAATTAAGTAACTGAAATAACATCAATTTATATTTTCATAGTATGATCATGACATCTGAAAACTGCGTGAAAGGGAAATCAGTTATTGAATGTCATTTATTTGTTCTTTTGGCTTTCCTTAAAATACAATTTGTAGGTTTGCTGAAGTCTTTTTTATTAATGCAGATAAATATGAACATAAATTCCCTGCTTTTCTCAATTTCTTCCTTCTACCTGATGTTTGCCCTGTTTCTCCATTTTTCTTTACATTATACGGTGGTGAAAGGACTGAGAGCAGAATCACAGAATCACCTAGGTTGGAAGGGACCTTTTAAGATCATCTAGTCCAACCAATGGGAAAAAAAAACAAACCAAAACAAAAAACCACCACCAACAACAAAAAACCCACAGCACCACAAACACACAATGTTGAGACCAACAGAAAAATTAGTGGCTTTTTGTGCCTAAACCTGGAACCAGTCATCACTCCTGTTACCTTCTTGGCTGGACCACCTGTACAAAACATATCTATTGCTGTGAGGGTATTTATGAGAGATTACAGACAGAAGAAAATGTAGAAAAGTTTCACTGTGGAAAATAAAAAGAAAAAAACCAGAAAAGTGCCTGTGTATGAGGACTTCTCCACTAGTAAAGGAGAAGGTTATGGAGAATAATTGTTCATATAAGACTTTATGAGATGTTTTGAAATATATAAAGGCTATTTAAATCCTAAGGAACCATTTCATTACCAGCAGACAGAAGAATGTAATCTCTTTCAATCTTGATCTCCATCTGACAGCTGGAAAACTGTCGTCACTGAAAATAAGAGAGAGTAATGTTAGCAGAGCCACTTTGTGTGAAAAGAATATGGTCTAGTGGGAGGTGCCCATGGTCTAGTGGGAGGTGTCCCTGCCCATTACAGGAGGGTTGGAACTTGATGACCTTTAAGGTCCCTTCCAACTCCAACCATTCTGTGATTCTGTGAATATCTAAAACTGTCTGAGAGGGCATTTGATCAACACACATATGACCAAGAACTGGGGATGACCATCAAATGTTCCAGAAGAAGGTGTGTGTATGCATGGGTGTATGTTTGTGTGTGTGGTTAAAGATGTTATGGGTAAGTTACAGGAGGCCATTTAGAAGGCTGTAGGCATTATCAATTCATAAGACTTGAAGTGAGAGATTTTTCCCTGCAAATTTAACCACTGCTTTATGCAGGCACAGAAACAAACCCAAGCACTGAAAACTGTTTCCCACCTGCATACAGGGAAGTTGGTTTAAGTTTCCAATCATTTACGATTTATATTTTTGTACATATTATGCATTTATGACAGTTGCATATTTTTGTCTGTCCTAAATTCCCACTGTTTAGTGACTAGCAATGCTAGGTTTTTCAATGTTATGACTGGGAATTTAAAAGAATTTTACACATTCTCTACCTTTATGCCTAATTCAAGTGTCTCATGAGAGAATAATAAATCAATGTGTTTTATCCAGTGGGATGTGTAACCAAATAAGAACAAGCAGTTCTATTATAGCTAAGTGGCTAATAGTCTAAATTACTACTGTCTGTTTACTACAATACTATTGACCTTAAATAGTCTGACTGTGTCCCTAACTCTTAGATTGTTAAAAAAAAAAGAATAATTACAGTGAAGGAACATGTTTATTTTAATAATAGAATCCACCTCCGATATGTTCGTGTTAAGCATTTTGCACCTGAATCTCAGCCTTGTTAGCATAAATTTCATTAAGTGCTCTTCTTCTTTTATGCCAAAGAGAGGCAGAACGTATTTTAGATTAAGCAGTAAGTTTGTACTGCCGATTCATAGTAGATGATAAAAATGCTGAAAATAAGCAAGTCTGGAATCAACAACTGGGAAAAGAACATAATGGTGATGAAAAAATTGAGAACAATGATGACAAGCTTTTTGTCTACATAACAATTCTTCCACATCACAAAAGATCAAGAAATATTAAAGAAATGGGTCTTAACATCAGTGGAACAAAAGCAATCAAAGGAAATAGTTAGTAAGCTTATACTAGTGGGGTTTTTTCTTTGTTTGCGTATTTTATAATAGCTGTGGTTTTTTCTCCAGTCTCCTGAAAATTAATGACAAGTTGTTTCTAAGTTACAATTACTGACTGTGTTATGTTTTCTGTGGACAGCTATCTGAAGTTGACAATGCTTTATATGTAGAACTTTCCAGTCACTTGTCACAGTGTTGAGGTTTTTGTTCATTTTGCCTTTTTTCTGTGAGAGTGTACGGCAGTTTTCCTAAAGTTTGTGTTGTGAATGAAATTTGGCAGGCATTTGATCACAATTGCTTGAATTTAATCAAAGGCAGCAGGAGGCCTGAATGCATGAGCAAGGAGCTCCTGACTGAACTCACACCCACAAAGGAAGCACACAAGAGGTGGAAGCAGGGGGAGGTGACCCAGGAGGGACATGGAGGATGGGGTTAGAAAAGCCAAGGCCAACCTGGAGTTAAATCTGGCAAGGAATGAGAAAGGCAACAAGTAGGATTCTACTGTACGTAACATTGAAATATTCATTTTTATTAAAATAAATGAAAAGCTGGGGGGGGGAAAAAAGCTGACAACAATATTATTCTGTCTGAGAGGGCCTAATTGTATCCTTTCTTCTTTCCTTCTCTTTTTCTAATTGCCTTGAACAAATTGCCTCTACTTTGTTTCTGAATTGTTCCTCCTGCTTACCAATGCTGCCAAGAGTCTAAGAATTGAGTTGGGTTTTTAGAAGACTTTTAAAAATGAAGAAGGAATGCTGTCCCACAGGATAAGCTTGTGGGATAGGATAGATTTTGTTTGAAAGATACAATCTGGAAATGTAGCAGAGGGAGAAGTTATCTGGTATTAGATACTGTGTCATATATACATTGAGAGAGACAGTAGTCACTTGAAATTTGGAAAGCCTGATAATTTGAGAAGCAACAAATACTGCCCTTTTGCAGCTGTGCAAACTCCCTGATTTTACTGAATATAGAGAAGATATAGACAAAAAATTTTAAATAAGCAAACAACTGGCCAAAACCAGAGGAGGAATATTATTTTTAAAAATCATTGAATCGTTGACTAATTTATATTTTAAGGGAACTGTGCGGTCATCTAATTTAGCCTCCTCCTGAGATTGGGTCTAGCTGAAGCAGGTTGCTCAGGGCCTTGCCCTGAGAATGAACACATCCAGAAATGAAGAGAGTGATACTAGTGAAGAAGAAATGGTAAAATTTGCAAGATGCAAATACATTCAGAAACATATCCTGGTTTATTCCTCTGGTAACCCCACAAAAATCTAACTGTATTTTTGAATAATGGCTTCATTCTTTCAAGAAACAAGGTTGTTATTTTTTGAGAGACTTTAAGTCAGAACTGGCTATATATATTCTTTTTTCTTCTTTTCTGCTCCTTTCACTATTAATTACATTTTAAGAAGCAACCTGATTGTAGTCAATACACCAAAAATGTTGCTTTCTAACTTTTGCTCAGTCATGTATGCTTTTTGCTATAAGTCAGTATATTAAAATGGAGAATAAGATGTTAAACTCTCCTTTTTCTAGATATTCCACTTCAGCAGCAAGCAGCAAAACATATTTAGTGGCATTCCTCAACACCAATTTGTTTCATGAGAAAAATGGCATTGATTTTTCTGACAAATATACCTCTCTTTCCAATCTTTCATAAAAGTCAGTACCACTAGGAAAAGAATTGAAGATGCAAAGCAGAGCATACACAAGTGTAAAATAAGGTTATCGCTTTAATATTTATTCCAGTTTCATTAAATTATGGAACCATTTACTTTCAGTGCTAGGTGACAGAATCTGTTTTTTTTTTTTTTTATGGAAAATGTGAAGTGTATTATTTTGAAATCTCCATTGCTAAAAAAAAAAAAAAATATTGTTCCCAGTCTTACTCATTTAACATTTTCTGTATGGCAAAATGAAAAGTCTTCTGTTGACATGGAAATTTTTGATACCCAAAATACAAAGCTTACAGTAGAACAGTGTACTTCTTTAGCAATTCCTGCAAAGCTTACAAACCTTCAAGACTCAAATTTTAAACACTTAGAAAAGAGAAATGTTTTGTTGAGAAACTAAAATGACAAATTACTGATTGCACTAAGATCATGAACATAAACTCCTTCAGACTGTAATGCTTTTGAGCTCCATAAACTTCTTTTTTGTCATAATACTTCTACCTTGCAATTTTCAGTCTTGAAAGTGTTTCAATATCTGCTCAGCCTAACTTTGTAAAAAACACCTAAATATGTTATAAAATGACAGTTCTTCAATAAAAAATGAAGCTTCATAGCTTGCAGAACGCAAAACAATTTTATTATGCAAGCTGTTTCTACCTTCTGGTCCCCTTTTTTTTTTCAGCTAGGCAAGGTTTAAGAAAGCCAAAATCTGTTCTGTCCCAAATTTTCAATTTACAGCCTGCAGAGAATCATAGTTTATCTAATTTTGCTTGAAAACAAATGCATTCCCAGCTCATCTGATAATAAGCAAACCATTTTTTTCAGGAGAGCATGCATATATAAGATGTGAAGATGATCTCTGGTAAGCCTTTAGCGTTCAATAACAGAGAAGCTGTTGCAGTAGATCAGTAATTGTATTTATTTATTATTAACATAACAGTAATAGTCTATTAAACATTTGATTTTCATATAGTGTGAATTATTTTATTGCCAATTACTTTAAATGGTGCTGAATTAATTTATACCAAGAAGGTGGATCAATCAGAGGGGTTTTAGGATGATTTTTCTTTGTTTATTCTAAGGACCAGAGAGTCCTGTAGAAAATTGAAGAGCCAGTAACATGCAACTTTGTTATTCAAGACAAATCAGTGTCCATATTTGGAGAGAGGTGTCATCCGACTGATTAAATACTTCAAATATATATATCTTTATATGTTCAGGAGGAAAGAATACAAGAAGATTGTGAAAAATTTAATTAATCAATGTTGTGGTAACAGTATATCAGAAGATTCTGGTCTGCCTGCATGGCAATATAGCCAAAAAAGTGATATTAAAACCCATTAAATAATAATTCTTCACAAAACTTTTAAAATATGGAACTTGCTAAAAGGGTGGTTTTTTGACAACTGTAATTTAATTATGCTCAAAAAGGGGAAGATGTGTTTATGTTGAGTATCGAATGGATATACGTATGTGCATGTGTGTGTGTAAAATTCATATTCACTGTAACGTGACTAAGGTTGACTTTCACTTTTCTTTTTAAAGAATAAGTGCATCATTATTGAAACTCAAATGCATAGCAGAAGTATGAATATGTTTGACTACTTATAAAATGTTGCAGCGAAATACATTGTGGAAGCCATTTAAAATCTTTTTCTTTAGGCTTTAAGCCATTTTCTTGCTGCCAGATATGTTCCATAGATGCTTACGGAAAAGTGCTCTACCATTCTCTGAAATAGCTGATTTTAGTTATTCTTAGAGATTGGCTACTAGTACAGACAAAAACACTTGGTCTGATCCAGTATGAGAACACAGTCAGTTTTTTCATGTTGCTATAAAACCCAGGTCTTACAGTGAAATCTTTATTTCCTCTTGCTTTATTAGCATAAAGATTAAGTTTTAGTATGTTATTAGCTTCACTGATTTCAAAAGGAATTTTACTTACTTAAAGTTGTCCTTTCTGCTAATATATTTTTTTTCTTATATTATATTCTGAAAGACTGTGCTTAAAGACTAGTGTCTTCCATTATTACTGAGACTAAACCAACATACCACCAATATATAAATAGCTAATGAAGTTTGTTTAGATGCTTATTGTTTAGTAAAGGGGTTTCTATATAATTTTTTGAATACAGAAATTTTGTATTTACAGAGAGAATTACTATGATGATTAAAAGAACTGAAGACTTTTTTAAACTCGATAACTTCCTCAGCAGAGATTATAACTTTCTGTTTGAATAGCTGTTGATAGACTTCATTTGCTAATAAATGTCTAATTCCCGTGAAGCCCACTGATACATTAGGCCTGTGACATCCAGCGGCAATTAATTCCACAGTTTAGTAGGTAAGAAAAATACATTTTTTCTTTTAACCTGCTGATTGAAAATTTCATTGAAAGACCACTCTTCTAATCTTGTAAGAAATAAAATCATGTCATAATAATAATTCTGTGTATGTCCTCATCCAACTCTTTCCTTTTCTATTCAGATGAAAGCTCCTAGATTATCAGCATTTTCTTCCAGAATCTATATTTTGTCATTTCTAACTTCTTTGATATATCATGTCCTTCTTAAGGTGGCCAGAAATGAATGTAGTATGATGATGAATCTGCACATTTTGCTTATGTGTCTTATTCTGCATTCTGTTCCATTCCTGAGGCTTCCTGACATCCTGTTTGCCCTCAGAGCTCCTCATGCATGTGCTTGACGTGACTTATAGAGAATGGTGGGTTTTTATGTTGAATGTTTCTCTCTGCAACAAAATAGCTTATTTTTATGTATATGAAATGAATGAAAACATGTCTTTCAATTATTTTGGTGTGATACATACATACGTGTATATATATATAAGATATATAGTATAAAAGACAGTAGGTATCTATTTGGACCAGCAGAAAAATCTTGAAGGAAAGCATTTATGCTCCTGAACCTTTGACAGTGTAATGAAAAGGAAGCAGTTTGGCTACACCATACTTTCTAAAAGCTGCAATTCATTAATATCTCAAAATATGAAATATTAGCAATGGATAATACATTTGAAATAGTGTTTAGAGATTTCTGCTTTGTGAGTAAAATAATGTATAATTTAAAACAGAAACTTTTACTTGTTTGATAAAGAATGTGTACAGTGTTTCCAGTTCAAATTAACTGCTATAGAATGACACATGGTAAAACACAGTTGTAGATTGGTGATTTTGTGTTGAAATGCTTTAAAGTTAATCCTTTGTTACAGGATGAAAAATGATTTCATCAGTATCTAGGTCATCTCTGAAATCTCTTATTAGTAGTATAATTATTTCTATGCTTATATAATACATGTTATGGGAGCCAAGCTTAAATAGTGATTTCTGAGATCTATTTTGTAACATAAAGTTGTTTTCGTCACTGTCCACTGGATTAAGAATTGCAATGTTGGACTTTTTAACATCATGAGCCTTTCTGTGTTGTTAGATAATGTTATTCAATTTTATTAATATTTTCTATATTTTGGAGGAATATTTCTACCCAAGGGTATAGACTTTACATGTTACATTTCATATATACCATCTGAAACTATTTTTCTGTGTTGTATTAAGATTGCAATTCCAGTCTCCTGAATCATAATCATATAATTTATGTAACATAATTATATAACTTTTGGTGCCCTACAAAGTTCATGATCCACCACATTATAGCTTTGTCTAAAGCATTCGTAAAAATGTTAGAAATAATGATTTCATCAACAATTTTTGATCTTTCTAACACACATAAAATGCGTATCTTTAATGCCAGACATGCCAGCTTTCGTTTTTTCCTGGAATTCATAGCTTAACCAAAAAACTAAACTGCCTCTACAACCATTCTTTACAAATTTAGTCAGAAGATTTTGTAAAACACAACCAAAGAGTCCAGAATTCTGATATATGAATGTCCGTGTTTGATTCAAAATGTTAGCTATTTCACGTCAATGATATATTTTCAGAAGCTGGTTCTGAGGAATCAGTGGTTTTAGCTACTCTTGTCTGTGAAAGCTGATTTCCCCTCAGATTCTTTGTGTTCGGAATTATTTTTACTCTTTGTGCTCCATTCTCTCTCCCCATACAGCTGTGTAAAGAGATGGTATTAGGAATGGGGAAAAGCTACCACGGTTTAATATGGAGATATTTGAGCTTTCAAGGCCATTTGGATTGCATCAGAGGACACAACTCGGGTAAAGAGAATGAAATATGATGAAATCTCATTCATAGTTTTTTTCAGGCTTTATTCTCTCCTCACTACTCTGCCTCAATATTTCTTCCACCAATACCAAGCTTTATCTTGGGGAAATTAGTTGGTTCCCTCTGAAAAAACAACCCTGATGAATGAAAATATACATAGAGTGCTTGATCAGAGACCCAGAACCAAGGAATGTATTAAGATCCTAAGTTATTGAACATTATAGATGAATATAAATCTTATAAATGAATACAGTTCATTTTGTTCATGGCAATAAAAATCGTATAAATGAGTACTGTTTAATTAATTTCAAGTTTCAGTTTTCTCCACCATGTTGATCCCCCAGTGATAAATTTATCATTTCATATACCAAGAAACAGAAATTAAAGAAGAAAACCAGAAAAAACATGGCATAGCTGTGACTTATGAGAATGACTTCTGACTTTTGATGAGAAAACAGAACATGCAGCCAGTTTTTGTCTTATTCTAAAGCGTAATCACTTAAAGTTGATACTAGGCATCTTCAATATTCTTTTTCCCTTCAGTTCAGACCATCAGAAACTAAAATAAGAGTAGTATTACGGCAAAAATACACCCCTTGGTTGGATTTCTTACTTTTTACATTGCCAGTTTATAAGGCAATTAGAAAAACGATGTCAGAGCAAGACTGAAACAGTATTAGCATTAGTAGCTTGAAGTCAAACAAAAGATACAAAATGTATTTCTCATTGTTTGGGCATATAAATAATAGGCATCTACTCCATCTGAGATGACTGCTGTGGATGTCTCCAAACTATATTTTAATTTTCACAAAGTATTTGTCATTTTGTCTTCTCCTGCATTCCTTACATAGCTGTATGGAATAGTACACTAGTAATAGAGTACAATATAACTAAAGATTTTTCATATAGATCTCTGAAATGTATTATTAAAACAGTATAGATGAATAAAATTAAAAAATAGATTAATAAAATTGTGTATACATTGCATGTATTTATATATTTGCATAGTCATATCAACATGCATGTGTGCATTAGTATGTAATACGAATTTAAACATAGCAATGAAAGCTAAATAGGTTTAGTTTTTTGAAACTCTTCTCTTTTCTATGCCAGGACTTAACTTCAAATTATGTAATTCCCATGGGTGTAGACAATATTAAGATATATTTCAGTGTAAAGGACATTTTCATCAGCTGGCCTTAGCTGCCAGAGACTTTAGAAACACTTTCAAGTGAAATAGAAATTACTGAGTTATAGTTTTGGCAATGGACATAAAAGCATTTGGTTTAAGAATCAGGACTTGGTTTCTCCAGGCATCTGTCCTGCTTCTTCTTCAGGATTATTCTGGTTCTATCAGCCACCTCTCCCACCCGCTCAATCTTACAGATACTACTACTTTTTCCTGTACCCTGTTCATAAAAGCACTCAACAGGTTTCCCTTTGTTCCTCTGGGAATATGGCTATTTTTTATCTATTTATGCTTAGCTGTTATTATTAGTGTTATACAATAGTTAGTGGTTACACAGAATCAATGTTACAGAGTACTTGTACAGTGGTTACATTACCTGAGTGCTTATTTTTAAAAGTCAAACACATGCTGATATTTCATTTAGTGTGCTTCTATTTTGTTAGCCCAATAGCCCATTCCTTTGGCTACAGTCCCCTCCTGCATGGTCTGGGACAAGACACTTCATTTTGTGTCTCTGCCGTGTGTTTTTATGTGTCTAATTTATATGCATGTGGCAATTTGCATTAAATTTCTGGAGCTGACTTTCACTCAGCAGTTGCATGTACAGTGTCTGTTAAAGTTATGCAGTCCGAGTGTACCTTATATTTCTAATATTTATATAGTAAATACATCCTTTAATGTCATAAAAATCTATTTATTATGCTTTATGTAATTCGCTATCTCATTTTTTCAATGATTTCATAAAATTTTAGCCCCCACCTTGTATTTTCTTTCCTCCAGTGTCTGAGTATCCATTACTACTACCAAAAGAGAGGTTCAATTTTATTTCAGTCAAAACTGAAGCACAGAACATAGAAACTCCAAGCTTTGCTCATTATTTGGGTTATTTCATACCTAACTTCCTAACAGTCTTTGATCTTGCCAGTGTAATATCCTTGCAGTATATTAGGGATGTGATGAAACAGAATCTCCTAATTTAAAATAAGTGGCTCCCAATGCACAGGTAATTGGGTCTAAATAATTTTAGACCCACTTACACCTTGCAGCTACATCTATCAAAAAGACTCAGGAGACTTGCATAAAGAAGTACTGAATAAAACTAAACTCTTCTAGTGCACTAGTTAACAGTACTAGCAGAAAAAGAAGGTTGCTAGAATGTGTCAGTTACGTCTCATCATTGATGAAGAATATGCAGGTTTATTAATTAAATAGCACATAGAACATAATCCATTTAAGGAAGAAGAAAAGAAGTGAAGTCTGAGCATCATTAAGATTTCACTTAATGATGGATACCTTTGAGAAAAAAAATTTTTTCTTCTTTTTCATCCAATCTGGTCTTTCTCATAAAATAAAATAAAATAAAATAAAATAAAATAAAATAAAATAAAATAAAATAAAATAGAAGCTGCAGAGCTTCTTACATCTGTATTTTACTTCCCATCTAGTTCATCTGCCTTTTGCCTTTAGAGTGCTGACACATTCATCTGAGTCAGCAAACGTTTATGCAATTTCATCCTTTTTTATCCTTTTGCTCCATCTTTCTCCTGTACATAATAACCCCCCCTCATTCCTCACCTGTCATGTTATGTTATATTTTGCCCTTTGTATCATCTCCTGCCTATCTCTGAATTACAGGGTCCTAATTGCCTCCTTGCCTATCATGCTGTCCTAATTTCTTACACATTACTTCTTCATCCTGTTTCTTAAATGCACTCTTCTGTCCTTCAGCTCTGCATTCATTTGAATATTTGTGTGATTGGGTTTGTTTGCTGTTGTTTTTTCTCTTAGCTTGGGATTGAAAATAGGTTGGAAAATTTACAAGGACATACACAGTGGAAGTTCTTGCTCAAATCAAACATGCTATGAAAAGACAGACATTCTGAAGTTTTCCTACTATGTTTAAAATGCTAGGAGTTTTGAAGGCGTAAAGGAAGGGAAACTGTACAACAAATCCTAACAAGATACAGACTCCCTTGTGTTATTCAGTTCCACAGAGGACTGTGCTATCAATGGAATACAATCAGCTTTGAAAACTGGTTGTACAAAATCAACCGCACTTACTTTTTCCAATGGGCATGATTTATATAGTGCATGACACACTAGGTAGTCTATGCTAAAATGAAAACATTAAAAAGTAATAGGATTCTAGAGTTAAAATCCCCAAAACCACTTTTGATACACAAAGCTCATGTTTTTATTAGTCTTGAAGGGAATGTCTGGCTCTGCAGTTCATGGCATTAAGATTTTGGTAGTAGCTTTAAGACACCAAAGTGGAAAAATTAAAACTGTACTAAAATACCTTCTTCTAGGCCCTGATTCAACAAAACTCTTATATATGTGCCTAGCTTTAGTCATTTTAATGATCTCACTGATTTCAGAGTAAAATATAAGTATAATCAGGTTTATATCTGAAGAAAGGAGTTCAAGAAAATTCTGGGTGGAATCATGAAGCGCAGTCTTCTGACCAGGATCATAATAAACAGTGTGTTTAAAGAAGAAAAAGGAAAAAACTCATTGACTCGTATCCAATAAAGCTTTGACAAGTTGCTTCACTGCAACAGAGGTCACAAGCTGTCCATCTTTAATTAATTACGGTATTCAGAGAAAGGCAACTTAAAGAGCAAGGGCAACAGAAGAAATTACTCAGCTTATTTGCTTTTGGGGAGGAAGTAAGGAGGGGGAATATCACAGAATCACAGAATGATATGGGGTTGGAAGGGACCTCTGGAGATCATATAGTCCAATCCCCCTGCCAGAGCAGGTCCACCCAGAGCAGGTTGCACAGGAATGTGTCCAGGTGGGTTTGGAATGTCTCCAGAGAAGGAGACTCCACCACCTCTCTGGGCAGCCTCTGCCAGGGCTCTGCCACCCTCAAAGTCAAGAAGTTCCTCCTCATGTTTAGATGGAACTTCCCATGTTCAAGTTTGTGCCCATTCCCTCTTGTCCTGTCCCTGGGCACCACTGAAAAAAGACTGACCCCATCCTCCTGACACCCACTCTTTAAGTATTGATAAGCATTGATCAGATCCCCCCTCAGTCTTCTCTTCTCCAGTCTAAAAAGACCCAAGTCCCTCAGCCTTTCCTCATCACAGAGGTGTTCTAGGCCTCCAATCATCTTTGTAGCCTTTTTTTATTATTATTATATTATCAGCTATAACATCAAATTTTCTTTAAAATCCAGCTGTCTATATTTTACTGCGTTCCAATGGTCTAGCAAATACTGGTAGTTGCTTGCAAGTGAACATCAAAGCTAATAATTTTGCAGAATGAACAGTAATTTTAACCAGAGAGAAAAAACAGCTTTTCACTTGGAGAGAGTGGCATGAATTCATGTGCAGGATAAAGGACTGCCCTTGAGTAAAACTAGTAAATGAATATTCTAATAATTTTGCTTCCTCTGCAAGATTTATCACGGTTGCATTCAAATGCAGTAGCTAAATTTTTTGGAAAATGGCCATACAAAACCTGTTCAGGAATCCTCTGACTGACAGGAATGCTTTGTTTTGAAAAAATTACCTCTGTGAAAGAGCCTCAGCACTTTTCACTTTGGTTTTGATTTTTGTTGGTTTGCTTCAAGTGATATTTAGAGACAGATGGCTGACAGATGTGTAACGACAATTATATACAGTCCAAAAGAATTTCACCTTTATTGTTGGATGAGGCTATATCATAGTGTTTATAATGACTGGCAATATACACGGAATTATAAAATAGTACATGGAATAAAATTTGTTTAACCTTATAACTTTAGGAAATGAAAAATTAAATATATCAGTACAAGCTGGTTCTTGAATGTTTCAGACTTATTTTGATAAATTATTAAGATTTAGTAGTGGTTTATAGAGTTACTAACCCTGTCTCTGGCAAAGTATATTTGATCTTTGCTATATCTGTAGTGCTGCTGTTCCAGTGATGTGAATCTCTTTTCCCTCTCCAAGCCTTATGAAACAAGCAAATAGGCAACAAAGTTTGTAATCATTAACATTTCCCTGTAACAGACAACAGATTAAGGTACTTTTTAATGTTTTATATAAATACACACACACATATATATCTATAGTAACAGGTGCCGAGTGAACTTGAATATCAGAAGTATAGCTGTCTACAGCTACTATAGATTTCTTCAGAGTCAGTTCATCTCAAATAATTTTTTTAATCACATTTTTCACATATCCAGAGTTTTAACATTTATTTTCTTCCAAAGGAATACAGCTGTCATGTAGATTTAGAGATTAAAATCTGGCTTTTGAGATTGGGCCAAAAATCTTAAAAAATTACCATCAGGTGCTTAAACCAAGATAAGCAATTGAATCAAGTAAATCTAAGGCCTGTGATACCACATCCCATTGCTAAACTGAACATACTTTTAACCAAGAAGTTTGTTCTTTCTCCCAAGGTACCTCTTATTCTAGGAATAATGAAAAAGAACTTCCGCTATGTTTTTTACAACTTCCTACTCAAAATTTTCCTTTGACATGCCATCTTCAGAAGTCTTATGGCTGTTCAGATTGATGTGCTGTGACTTCTGTGACAGGAAAGGTACTGTTTCATCTTTTTCTTCCTTGGCATATAGTAAAATAGATTGTTTTATGATTAGACTTTATGTAACTTGTGACAGAATTTGGTTTTCTTTTGTGCTTGTATAGTATCCATACAGCAAAACTCCTAATAAGAACCTATAGCTCGAGAGAAATTCAAATAGGGAGCAGTAATATTGTGTGATGGTATTATTTTCTTGTTCTCACATTTCATAGAGAATTTTGTATATCTGTAGGTGACATGAATTTTTTCTACAGCAGAGATAAACCATTGTATTAAGCGCCTATAGTCTATTGTTAGTTTTTGCTGCTTTGCTTTAATTAATCGTTCTTTTAAACTCTCATTGTATATATTATGAATTGACATTCAGAATCTCGGGAAGGTGTGTTATTCAAATAAATGTATTTCTTTGCTGCTATATATAAATCTGTTGTACTATTGACCATACCTTCTGCTTATACATTATTTCAATATTACAACTGAAGATTATATGTCAATTATTGCAAAATAGCTCTCTTGAACAAGAGGGGGAGAAAGAATATTTCATCATGTTTCACTTTTCATGCTTTGGTAGCAATAGGTACCATATTTACATGTTGCGTGCTCCACATTTATCAATAAACAACACAATGTAATATCTTATATATAATTTTAATTATCAAATGTAAGTTACTGAATATGAAAGTTTTCTTCAAATTTGTCATTTTATCTTTTTAAGACTTTCTACAAAATTATTCACTCATCACCACTGATATTATCCTGTTGTTTGTATGTTGTCTGACATTCAGAGTATTTAAATCCCTATTTATTTGCCTTCTATTCAGTGAAAGCAGTTTGCTAGCTATTCTAATGCTCTTATGAAACCTCTTCATATGCTATTGCACATATATAGTTGCTCTTTTGTAACTTCACAGAAATCGCTGTTACTGCTTCTTAGTACCTTGTGGTGTTATTATTGGGTAGTTTGCATGCATTACAAGGCTCTAGATGCGTAAGGAAATGCACCTATCAAACTCTCTAAGCATTACTCAAACACCACGCAAGGTGTGCTACAAGCATTACAAGGCATGGTGATGGCTGTGTAGTTTCTTGTCCATTGCCCTGATCAGTTCAGGAGAGCATCAGCCTGTGCAAGGTAAGTACCTGGTTATGCCTACACTAGCAGAATGATCAAAAAGCATGCTTTGGAAGCAAATCTAGTGATTATCCTCATTGACTGCACTTTAGTTAGCCCCACAAAGTGATCACAGAGCCCAGGACTAGGATTCTTTTTAGATTAAACTGAAGTCAAAAGCGTTTTCCTCTTGAAGGAATTCAAAGTAACCTTCCAAAGTAACTTCAACTATTTGAAGACCAAATAGTCTGCATGTCAAATCCTGAAAAACAATGTTTTGGTCTGCTCATATTGCACTGTATGACTTGGTGATGTTGATGTAGATTAACAGAATAATCATAGAATGGTTGAAGTTGGAAGGGACCTTAAAGATCATCACGTTCCACCCCTCTGCTACGGGCAGGGACACCTCCCACCAGACCGGGTTGCTCCAAGCCCCATCCAGCCTGGCCTTGAACACCTCCAGGGATGGGGCAGGCACAGCTTCTCTGAGCAACCTGAGAATGTAGGCATTCTTTTCTCCCAATATTGGTGTAAGCTGGACAGTTTCCTTCTTTGTTATGATCCCTCAGAATTATGCTGGGGATGGAACTTTGTGTGGGATACTCTGGACACCTATGTCCACCTGCAGTCCTACATATTTATTCAAGTAAACCAACATCAAACTGGAACTTGATGATCTTTAAGGTCCCTTCTAACCCAAACCATTCTATGATTCTGTGATTCATTACCATTGCGTGTAAGTAACTGTGCAAAGGAGAGGTGCAAATAGGAATAGATTTGCCTTTAACTGTAGCTTAATAAATATGTCCTTTGTTATTCCTCTGGAATAAGAAAGCCTGCACCATTTTATCCTGAAAACGGGAGCTGTATCATGACGGTGTTATATGACAAAGTTACTGATAAAATCTATTACAAGTGTTCATAAAAGCAACAAGATATACACCCTTGCTAGAGTTCTTTCCTTGGCTGGAAACTGCTTCTCTGTGGCAATTGCTGCCTCAGGGAATGTGTATAGCAGTTGTATTCATTGATTAAAAGGATACAAAAGACAAATCTTACTCATTGAAATACAAATCAGGTCTTTCAAATCTATCAAAGACACATAATATGATAAAGTTTCTTCAGGGCACATATTATTTCATATACTTCCAAACTGTTCACAAATCTAATAAACTGATCCTCCTCAATTTTTTTTAAGGCCTACAATAATTCTTTTCAGACTGTACTCGAAACTAGAAAGATCCTCACATGTATATTTAATGAAGAAATAAGACCCTTTTTAGAACAAAGCAGACATTTCATTCCTTTTTATGAAGAAGGGCAATTATAGTTAATTCCACTTCCTCTTTCTGCTCTTTGTATCCCTCTGACAGTACATGAAGCTGGAATGCCTCGTTATAAATGCTATTGGGTAAAAGCTTATATCCTTGAAAAGTCTTTCCATCTCAACTTAGTGTTGTTTACAATTCAGAGGCTGGAATTGCAACTTCGTTGCATGAATTTTTCCTGTTGGTTGTGAACACATGTGATTTGGGAGGATTTTTTTTGTTTGTTTAATATCTTGCACCAAAGACTTACTGTGTTCTTACAGGTAGCATTTATTTCAATTGCAGCAAAACTTTTTATTTCTCAAGATAGTTTTAAAATTAAGGACAAATATATACAAATGTAGACTTTAAATTTTGGGGATTCCCTTATAGGTTGCAAAACGCCTCATCACCAATTTGAAAGGACAGCAAACTGACAGTCTGATTTAGTTCTAAACTACTGGCATCATATTTTTACCCTTCTGAGTTAAATTTTCTGTACAATTACTGATTTTTTTTGTTTTTTAATGTAGCACTTCTGCCATATTTGCGCAATAATTACAACACTATTGAAGTATCTGATGTTATTAGAGCGTGGTCTCTGTCTTGAAGAGTTTGAAATACGGTTGTTTCTAACAGGCTAATCTTTTACAATTATGTTAAAGTTCCTGAACTATGGGTGCATGAAAGCCACAGCTTTAAAAATATGATTTGTTTCTTGTTTTTACTAAAATAACGTAATTCTTTTTACTAATTCTGTCCTCTATTTATCCTGCTCTGATATGCTGTTCAGAATATAGAGCTATGTAACATAATAACAAAACTCCTATTGCTGGGATATAGGCTGCTGCAACGGCCTTACAGGTCTGTGGTGTAACATTATGGAGCAATGGTTTGTGGAGAGCAAGTTATAAGGTAGGATAGTGATATGTCTCAGCATAGATTTTTATACGTAGATTTTTATTTTGTAATGTCTCTTTTATGTAGAAGACCACAAATAATTTTCTATAAAATTGGAGCATAGTGCATTAGTTAAATCTGAGGTGTGACTTAACAATATGGTGTCAATGGCAGCTTAGTAAAAATCGTTATTTGTTAAAAAAATGGAAACTTTATAAATTACGGTTGATATACGGCAAACCCATGCAAGGCAGCCTCCAAAGACAAGCAAACAAAATTACTGGAAAAAGCAACTATTTCAAAAGCCTAAAGTATATTAAGTTTGATGAATACACTAAGGATTTAGTGGGTTTGGTCAATGAATATCATATTCCTCATTATTGAAATATTGATTCTGATAACAAGAATATCTTCAGTGTATTATGTATAATTTTAATATCTTTGTAAACTGAAAGAGTGAAAATCTTAGGGTTACATTTAGATGGGTTGTTTAACTTTCTGTCACTATATGACAGAATAATAAGTTATGGAGATCCACTTGCTATTTATGATACTCTGGTATATGGATACGGTAATATTATATTTACTTTCTGCTGCCAGTGATTTAAATAGACTAAGATAATTTCTGGAAATTTACAGAATGTGAGTTAAAGTCCAGGACTTTACTCAAAAAGCAACCCTTTAAGGGTTTTTTAAAAAGAACCCTACTTTCTTCAGCTTCATTGAAATTTTGCTGTTTGCTGTTCTTCAGGTAGTTCCCTTCCCGGTGCCATAGTAAAAGTTTTAATAAAGGTTATGTGCACCTGGAGTCATTAATAATCTGAAGATTAATTACCAAATCCCTTTTAGGAAATGGGTAATAGAAATAGTTATAAATTAAGCCTTAATTATAGAAGAGGAAAATGATTATCCAGAAAAACAGGGAAACAAAGCAGAAGGGGATAATTGCATGAAAAGAAAAAATGCTAGTTAGCAAATACTTAGCTGAGATAGTGAACAAAATGCAGCAAGCAGAGGAAATTGTGATTAACCGAAGGAAGAAAAGATGGTAAGGAATTTAGAACTTTCTAATAATTAAGCACCCAAGGATGCTTAATGATTTTCAGCAGCTGTTCACATCCACTGTGCACTTCACTGTATTGTTATCTGTTCATGCAAGAGCTGGACTCTTGTTTTACACATACATCCTGCTGCATCTGCTGCCCTGGGAGAGAGAGACTGAAGCCAGCAGAAAAATCCATATCTAAATGCATATTCTAGTGATCCATTAGTAATGAACCTGTTCCACTCAATAATTTTAACCAAAGCAATCAATGTCTGAAGTATTTTTTTCTTTAATCATGACATATCTCGTGGAGACGCCGCAGGGTGTTCTGTTGTCTGAATACAGGCCGATGTTCTAAGCTAGGTTTTGTTTTGCCAGTGTCTATTAAGGATTCAGTTCATTAATGAACTAAAGATGTTTCAATATAGTTATTTACAAGGGTTTCAACTATAGGAAGCATATTTTCTGATTTTATAGCAATCTACAAAAACACAATCTAAATATCATATATTTTTTTCACATGTATACAATTAACACTGACATTTTTCACCACATTTCTCGGTCCACTGAGTCTTATTTTACATTTTCTGTTCAGACCTAAATGTTCTATGTTATAAGGAAGTCTCTTAGCTTTCCAGATAGTCTGTCAATTCATTTAAATGTCTTCGTAACTCTTTCCTCTTTCTACTTCTCTTTCATGACCACTTTCAAATTCATCCTACTGTTTTGTCCCAGGTGTTGCATCATTTGTTACAGCAGGTTGTAAACCCTTCAGGCTGGTTCCTTGTGCAACTTCTCCTGCAGGAATCTCTAAAGCACTCAGCATTGCCCTAAATCTGTTAACGTTAATAGTGAAAGCTTCATTGACTTTAGAGGAGCAGCATTAGGTCAATACCTTCTTAAATATCCCGGTGAACATGAACTTAGCATTGACCTGGCACGATTTTTGGTGCAGGTAAATCACGAATAATGATGAAAAATATATAGTGACTTTCAATTTACAGTTCATTCTTCTGCATATGTAAAAGGAGAAGACTTTCTCATGTGCCTTGCCCTTCTAAAAATAGCGGGCCATCAGTTTGTTGATTTGTACCACCTGAAGCTGTGTTTATTACATCTTCTAAACAGAAGATCCTAGTATATATGGGATGTGCTATACACAATGGAAAAAAGATGGACAGTTACTCTTACTGCAGTGGTGTCGCAAATTTAAATATAAATGATACCAGAATTATTTTGCAGCACTCTTATTGGAAGAACACTCTGGTTCATGTGGTTCTGGGAGCGGCACCAATCAATCAGTGCTGCTGTCTCTGCTGTGTCTTTGCTTTCCATCCAGCCCTTCCTCCGCCTCTTCGATTTCACAGCTTCAAAATGCACCTTCGGGGAGCAGAGATGACTATTTTTCATGTTGAATAATAATCATAAATAAGTACAAACTGAGGGGTGGTGTAACTAAATGAAGAAGTTATTACCAGCCTAAATAAATGAGACTCACACCAACACTGATGAGTCTTACAAAACGTGATGCTTTTTAATCAGCTGAGGGAATTGATCAAAAATACAATACTAATGACTACTAACAATGAAAATACTTACATTATCACTGACTGCATCTTTTTGATGCCTTCTAATAAAACTTATTTCTTGTGTTTTGACAAAGTTTGTTAATACCTATAAAATTTCTTTTTTATTCTGCATTCAATATTTCTGTCATAAGAGAATTCTTATTTTTTACTTTGCAATATTATTTTATATTTAAATAATCAGTATTTCGACAAGACCAAAAAAAGGTTATACAATTGAAAATTAAATGAAAAGAAAATGAAGATTATGCAGACATGTAATCAAAGGCTTGGAAATGCAAGTCTTCATGGTCTTTTGCCAGTTTTAATTGTCTTATACATAATATAGATAAATATATACAAATATATATTTATATATAAATATATACATAAAATAGATAAATAATATACATGAAAACCTTATACAGGTTTTTAATTGTGTGATCAAAAAGATTGCTTTCTACATGGACAAAGCCAGATTTGTAGCTGAATTTCGAGAAAAGATGTTAATATATGATGAATAAGGGTGTGGACTGATCTCATGGATGTAAAATAGTACCCTGAGAATTTGATGCTGTACTAGCACTTACGACAACGTTCTTGTACGGTGCTTAGCAAATCACATATTACAACAGTTTCACAGGTTGCCACTGACTCTGGATCCTCTTTTTTCTAAACACTGAACTTGAAAACCCCTGTGACTTGATTTGTAGAATCGTTGAGTACTTACAATTTCCTGTGCTGGTAGATAAGAGCTTACTTCACAGTAGTCTCATGAAGATAAATCAAGTGATGTTTGCAAAACACTAAGGTATTGGTAGAATACCATAGGAAAGCCAAAATGAAATTAATAGTTCTCGAAGCAGCTCAGGATTTCGCTGGTGTGCAATCAGTAAAGCCCAAGATCACACACTGAAAGACAAGGATAATAATAGAAACTCCCAGAGCGTATTCAGTGCACTAAGGCAGATGTCCTAAAGAGATATAATCAAGGGAACTGAATTGAATCAGAACATTTGTATTGAGAGACATTGCAGAAGAGTTGGATGAGGTGAAAATATAGAGACATAATTGTGATCAGGTATATTCTTTGTTATTCCTTGCTGTTAGTAAAATATTTTTTTCTTTTCTTTTTTATTTTTGCATGCTGCAAGTACATCAATTGATTTACAGAACAGCTTGCCCAACTTGCATGAAAATGAGCTCAATTTTCCCTTAAATTTTACGTAGTGTTCAGCAGTAACTTGACATCTTGTATTCTGGTTAAGAATGCCATATTTTAAATGTAGCAGTTGAAAATGATATTACAGAAATTATAAGAAATGGCCTGACATTGCTGTGTTGAAACCAATTCCTTTTTGAAATAAACATGATTTTAAAAATAACATGGGTAAGATCAGTCCTGAAAAAAAATACATATTCAAGGTAAAATAGCCAATCAGAGTATTTCAGAATAATTTTGACATCCTCATTCTCTTCACAAATTATTTTTATTCCAAAAGTAGTTCTGTTCTATACCTGTTCTTGAACTTTTCTCAGTAATTTGGTGGTATCTTACTCTCTCACTGGCCCCATTACCATGCACTGGCATATTTTCAGAATATTGGATATATGGAAAAAGAAAGTGAATTGCTATAAATCAGGACAGTGGAATTCATAATTTTTAGAAGCCTGAAGAAAAATTTGGAAGTCTGCATTCAATGTTGTCTGGAGTCCCTTACAATATGTATGTGTATCTGAATTTTAATTTAATTGCTATATTAGGAATTATTTAATGCTGTGATACCTGGGAAAAAACAAAAAGAAAAGAAAAGAAAAGAAAAACAAATCAAAAAAACCAAATGGGTTATATTAACTTGCCTTTAAGCCTCAGGAGCTTAGATATCATGCACAGAGGTGTCCAGAATACATAGGATATATTTTGGGATACATATACATGTGACTCCAAGCAGGGTATTTTAGATATCCTTTCTTACAGCAGCGTTTGAGCTGTCTTTCAAACAGTATGAGTCATGCTTTGAAAACAGCCAGAATCAGGGCTTCCCCTGTATCTTAACAGCAGCCCAATAGTTGAAATATTTTCTAGGTAAAGTGATACCAAGACTGAAATCTGTCTTCTGCTAAAGGCAAATTAAATTACTTCCTTGAGAGTTTTGCAGCTGCTGGACTATAACCTGTTTTAAGGTGTGGAAATTTTGCTTTTCTGAAAATACGTAGAAAAAAAAGTCATGACTGTCAGAAAAGTCTGACTGCACTGACTAATGATCAGGCCACTCATTAGCAAGAGATAAAATGTTTTGTCTTTGTTTTTGAGAGAGTATAATGTCTTATTTCCTTGAGCTAAAGAACAAAATGAATTTGTGTGTACCACATCCTGGAAGAGTAAAGCAGTAGACACATGAATAAATTAATATTTTAGGGAAAGTGTATGGGGCAGATCTGTGGCACCAGTATCATCAGTGTGCGCAGGTTGAGAGTGCTGCTCTGTTTTGCACAGAGGTCAGTTCAGGCTCTTAGGAACACAGGTGTATATGTACCTACTTGTCCCCGTCAGTACTTAGGAGCAAAAATAGTTAGTTGATACGACATAGTCTTTTCACAGAATCACAGAATGGTTCGGGTTGGAAGGGACCCTAAAGATCACCTAGTTCCAACCCCTCTGCCCTGAGCAGGGACACCTCCTACCAGACCAGGTTGCTCAAAGCCCTGGCCTTAGCCTTGAACACCTCCAGTGATTGGGCATCCACAGCTTCTCTGAGAAACCTATTCCAGTCCCTTACCACCCCCACAGGCAAGAAATTCTTGCTAATATCTAATCTATCTCTCCCCTCTTTCAGTTTGAAACTATTACCTCTTGTCCTACCGCTCTACTCCCTGATCAAGAGTCCCTCCCCATCTCTCCTATTAGGCCCCCTTTATGGACTGGAAGAGCCTATAAGGTCCCCCCAGAGCCTTCTCTTCTCAAGGCTTTTAACCTTGGTAATACTGAACCCTGCAATACTTGCAGGAGAATCTTAGTTACACAGACTACTTTTAAGTTTAAAACATGAGGAACTTGCAATGTGTGGGCATTTCCAGGTTTAATCATCAACTGAAAAGGCACTTTCAAGGTCTCAGTCTTGCATTTGTGTGGTTGTCATATCTAACTTTATTCTTTCTACGTGTCCTTCTCAAAATACGTTCTACTATTCTCTAACATGCAAATACTACATAGTTGAATTGTACATGGTGGTTTTCACAGGGAAGTAATAGGTGGTCTCAGTCCAAAGAGAAACATTAATTTGAAATAATAGAAATATTAATGATCCTGCAATCTGCTGCCGGAGGCAGTTATCTCTCAATATGCAGAGGATCAAACCCAATTATGTGAAGTAGTGGTTGTGTGGTAGTCTGTTTTAAATCAGTTTTCAACTTTCAACACTTAAGATGTAGCTGAAAATTAATATATTTATAATATAGCAACTGAAATCTGGTTTTCATTAACAAAAATCAGCTGAAACCAATCTAGACTTATGTTTTCCTGTATGTATTTGAACTTCTATGTTGATTTTAGAAGTGGTCTTAAACAAATTTGTCTCTGGTTTTGTTTTTCTCTGCCAATGTTATCTATGAAAAAACAGAATAAAATGGCTTACCAATTAAAGCAATCTTTGAAAAGCCTAAGGACTGCGATAATAATTGATTAATATTCAGAAAATGCTAAAATGTGCTATGACATATTATACTCGATTTTAGTGTTACATATGGCATACATATCAAGAGTAGAGTGGTTTAAAGTATGTCAGGTTATGCTGTTCTACAGACAACATTGTTTCTATATAGTAGTACATTAAAAAAGCCCAGTAGCCCTACTAGAGCTGTGACTACAATTAGGAATATCAATTGTAATACAAGCTCATATTATAAATTGCTCATAGCATGAGGAAAGAGAATTGAAGACTTCAACCTTTGTTGCATGGATAGTCCTTATCCTAATATTCTATTCCCGTCAATGTGGAAGGTAAGGCAGATTGATTAGCAAGTCAGTCATTTTCAACCTGATGTTTGCTGGTTGAACTTTACCTCTTAAAATTCAGAGTATATTATTTATTAGTTTCATAAAAAAAAAAAAAAGGTGCAAGAATGAATTTTGTTAACAGAGATATTGTTGATAAAACCAGGAAATCTATTAGAAGCATAGAATCATTCAGGTTGGAAAAGACCCTTGGGATTATTGAGTCCAACCATCAATGCCACTCTACAAAGTTCTCCCCTACACCATGTATATCTTACACCTTAGAATCTGAGTATCTGTCAAACCTGCCCTGTACTGAATTCTAGTATACGTAGAGGCAAGCTGCATGGTAAATTAACTTCTCGTTGTGGATATTCCAACTTTAAATGAAATTGTTTGGGTTACTTATATTGTATTCTGCCCTTAATTTTATTTGGGCATAGATTTCCATATCCAGCTATTGAAAAGAACATATTGTTCAACTCTATATGATTAAGATTTCCCAAGAATATTATACTTCTAGAGTTCCAGCAAAAAGTCAGAAACTGAAAGTATATTGAGTTATTTTTTATTTAATAAAAAGCAAATAATATTATTTTGTATTATTTTCATAGTAATTCAGCTCTGCAGTTTAGAAATTTTCATCACTGAAAGACAACAGAAAAACATAATGGGTAATAAATGGAATTTCTGACTATCAATCAAAACCTTTTCATTTTAAAAGAATACATAATAAAACCTAGTGCCTTGCCTATCTCAGAAAGACATCCATGGTATAACCAAGGTATTTGTTTGTTCCTTACTTTTATTCCTTAGTTTCCAGTGAAGAAATTGAGAAGAAACTGTCCTCCTTCCTTGGGCTTTGAATCAAAACTTACATTCATATCTTTTCAAGATTTTTATCCTTTTCCATTTTCTTATTCCCTGGGTGATTGATTGATAGTACCTCGTACATGTTCAGATATTATGTGGAACAGAACAAGTTATTTTATAAACCAACATTTGTTGTTCTAAAAAACGCTTACCACGCATGTTCATGATCCAGTGTCATGGTTTAGGCCCAGCCAGCAGTGAGGACAGTGCAGCCGCTCTTGCAGTTCTCTCCGTTTCTTCCCAAAGGGCAGGGAGAATAGGGAGAAAAGGAGGGAAAAGGAAAGGAAAAAAACCCCACCCTCGTGGGTTTAGAAAAAGACAGTTTAATAGAACAATAACAGAAAAGAAAAATAACAATAATAATGACCCAAGTCACTCTTATCAGCTGGTGAATTGGTACCTTCCTGAGCAGTGGCTGCGGATCTCCATGGCCAACCCACATCTATATACAAAGCATGACATTGTTGGGACAGAATATTCCATTGGGAATTCTGTTGTTCTGTCTATGCTTTTTCTCAGCTTCTATGGGAAGCTGAAAAGGTCCTTGAAAAGTATAAGCATCACCTAGCAACAACTAGAAACGTATGCATTATTGACATTCCTTTTCACAGCAATCGCTAGAAAGATAAATGTCTTTCCCAGCTGAAACCAGGATATCCAGTCTGCACTGTACTACTACATTGTAGTGTATTTTAGAATCTATTTTCAGAAAGATTCATTATCTTCATGAATTTTTCTCCATTGCTGTATTTCAAATGGTAAGATTGTGTTTCATTTCTGACACAACCTGTAGAGTCAAATCACATAAGGCCGGCAGTAATTGGATCGCTAGGAAAGAAACCTTTATATATATATATTTATATATAGATATATATGTACAGAGATGGAAATTACTGAAAAGAAAATTGGTTCTGTTCTGTCTCAAACCAGGGCATTTATTATGAGGTAAGTCTTTGTAATGCTTCAGTTATTTCTTGAGTGTCAGCAGTTAGATACATTTCATCTGACACTGTAAACGTGAAACCTGAGACTTTAAACTGAATTATACATGCCTTTACTCTACAGTTTCTATTTGTCTGTTATCTTGTTTTCTGGGTTTATATACAGTAATTGAAGGGAAAACTGAGCTGAGTTAAAATGATTTCTAATTCCTCCCATGTTTATCAATATAACAATGAAAGGACCTACAGGTTAGGTTTTATTGACTTTACTCAGTTTTAAAGGAATTCAATTTTCTTAGTTTGAGAAGGACATGTATCTCATTTCAATTTATCTCAAAGCACTCACTTCCATCATTGCTACATTCATTGCAATGTTTTATCTTGATTCTGAATTCATTTCTTATCTGTTAGCCTTTTTTTTTGCATTAGTTGATGAAAACTGAAGGATGCAGTATATCCTGGCATCACTGCTATGCTCTTCTTCTGGATGCAGCTGTACAGAATGGAGATGGGAATGCTGATCTTGCAAGAAAAATCCACTATAAAATGTTTTCACAGCTTATGCCCAACTCCAATGTGAGTACTCCAGCGTCTCTAATTGTGTAGCAGAAAGTTGGGGTGAATGAGGATGAGAGGTCAAACTTAAAGAACTAACCTATGGTAATGAGAAGAATAGCCTAGAAAATAACAAGACAGAAATCTCTTTTGGCAATAAACCTGAGGAAAATTTCAAGCACATGATCATTTATTTATTCATATATTTGACTCTGAATTATTTTTGAAATTACTTTTTAATATTCTTTTACTTAATCTTACTGTTGATATCTTTAAGTAAAAAAGTTCCTCTCATCCCATCTCCAGACATGTGAAAAATGTCTTTTGAAGAAGTTCATGTTATGGAAGCTAGAAATCATATATATGGCAAAATAATGGAAGAAATGTGTCATTCAAACTATAAGTACTTTACTATCAAACTTCCATTTAAGCATTAGGAAGCAGTTCCTTCTGAAATATTGTTTTTTAAATTTTAGAATAATTATAATTTTTAATATGTGTACATACACATTCTTTCAAAACATATTAACAGGATCACTTCTGAATTATGAAGAACCTATATATATACTCAACATGTCAGAAAGTTACACAGTAGATTACAGATCAAATATGTAATCTGACATATTATACATTAAAAATAAACAGGGAGACACCAAAGAAAACCACAGAAGTTCCAGTCCTGCAAGATGAGGATTAAAAATGTTAAAGTTTTGTCCTGGGTATTTTTTTTTCTGTAGCTCCAACCCAAAATTCTCAGCCAATTTCAGACTGGGATTTCCATCTGTGTGGTTAGAGTAGAAAAATATTTGTTTAATGCTGTCTGAGCAGGAAAAGGCAGGCAGAGCAAGCTCTACCATGTGCTTGAATATTCCTGGTAAGCTAAAGACCTGAAAGAAATCTCTCTTTCCTAAATGACAATTTGTTCTTTGCTCAGCTCTTAGGGAAGTATCTCATAGGCCAGTGTCAGGGTTTAACCCCAGCCGCCAATAAGGACCCCTCACCCACTTTCCCCCTGATGGGATGGGGAAGAGAATTAGAAGAGTAAAAGTGTAAAAACTCATGGGTTGAAACAAAAAAAAAATTACTAAGTAAAGCAAAAGCCACGCACACAAGCAAAACAGAACAAGGAATTCATTCATTACTTCCCATCAGCAGGCATGTGTTCAGCCATCTCCAAGACCACAGGGCTACATCCCATGTAATGGTTACTTGGGAAGACAAATGCCATCACTCCGAACGTCACCTCCTTCCTCCTTCCTTCTCCCAGTTTTATTGCTGAGCACAATGTCCTATGGCATGGAATATCCCTTTGGTCAGTTGGGGTCAGCTGTCCTGGCTTGTGTCCCCTCCTACTTTTTGTGCACTCCCAATCTGCTCGCCGGTAGGGTGGTGTGAGGAGCACAAAAGGCCTTGGCTACTTAGAAACAACTAAAAACATTAGTTCATCAGCAACACCATTCTCGTCCCAAATCCAAAACACAGCACTGTACCAGCTACCAGTAAGAAAGCCAACTCCATCCCAGCTGTAACCATGACAACAAGTCATTACACAAGGAAGATTTCATTGTTGAAATGGGGCACATTGAATTTAATGTTCACTGAGGACATCATGCAGTTCACAAGAGTGAGTCAGACAAACTGTAGTCAACCTTGCTTTTTTTGAGCAAACTAGATGAAAGGAAACAAAAATCTTCAGATACATGCTGGATCCTAGACTCACCTAAAGGGGAACTCAGAAAAAAACCCCACCCAAGCCCAAACCCTCTCAGAAAGGAACTTAGAATTAAAAGAACTGCAGTCATACTCACATATTAGCAAGAAGAATAGAACATTCAGTTTCTTATCCTTTGAGTTTTCTAGTTGAGTACAATTCGTTGTGGTATCAACTGCCGTGAGTTAAGAAATGTGCTGGAAAAGTACTGAACTCACTGGGATCCTACTTACAGTAGTGACTGGTGACAGACACTGGGACAGCACCATGAAAAAAATTCATTTTGAAGGACTAGCAAACTTCAAGGAAATTCAACTTATATGGAAGCTTTCTGGTCAGGTTTAATTCATGTGTGTCTGACAAGCTGTGTCTGCACATTCTTGTGGTACCTCAGTCTTTTTTCTAAATACTTCAGGGACTTCTAGAAAGGGGAAGTAAGTAATCATGCAGTAAAGAAATAATCTTAAGTAATTGTTCATCAGGCAGTATAACCTTCAGAATGTGATCAAAAACATTCTTTCTGGTATGCTCATGTTGAGCTTCTCATCAACCAACACCTCCAAGTCCTTCTCGGCAGGGTTGCTCTCAATCCAGTCTCTGCACAGCCAGTATTTGTGCCTGTGATTCTCTCAACTCATGTGCAGGACCTTGCACTTGGCCTTGTTGAACTTCATGAGGTTTGCACAACTAAATCTGAACATCTGCCCTTATGGAAAGAAAACCTCCTGTTAATATTGGGACTGTCAGCCTTTCCACTAATTAGAGGGTGTAGGGTTGTGTCTTTTCTGAGTCAAAGGATGGTAGGGTATCAATTATGAGCTGACATCTAGAGCTGACCAGAAGAGAATATGCTTCAAAATTAGGTATTTACACAAAGAATAGAAATAACACACTTGTGAAAGTTTTAGAAAAAGTAAGAAGTTGTGAAATAATGGAAGGAATGTTTAGTTTAAACTATAAGACAGTTTTATTACAGTAGGTGATAAATGTTAAGGAAAGTAACCTGTGATATGAGGGGTACTTTATATATACAGCACTCCAGCAATTACACCAGTTATTATCTCTTAAAAAAAAATAAAATTCCCCCAAAACTCTCTCTGCTTAAAATACTATAGAACCAAAAAAAAAAATAATTCCATGACAAAGTTTAGCCTTAACTACCTTCATAGCGAATGAATACATCTTTAAAAGCACACTAGCTGTTCTTCTGCAGAAATCCTCAGAAATAAAGAATATGTTTCTTTATCCCCCACTTCTTTCCTGCAGGAAGATGTCTTAGGAACAAATTTCTTCCCTGAAGGAGACTGAAGCAGAAAGGACCAGAGAGGTGTAAAACATGGTCATTACTCCTAACAGCAATCATAAAAACATGCAAAAAATAGGAGGCACGCTCTTGGCACTGCAAGTAAATGTAAAAAGAGAAAAAGCTGTGATTGGTTTTAAAATACTGCACTGCACATGTTCTGTATAGTCTCTATCGCCAATGTGGTTTCTTAGATGAAAGCTGCATCACTATCATAATGCAATATTAGTACCCAGTATAGGATGCTTCATCAATTCTATATTGTAACAAGGGTAATATTATGGATGATAATTCTTCGATTCCCCTATTAAGCCTGAGCAATGGCACCATTTCATTTGATTTTCTGCTCTAAATCTGTATCTAGGGTGACTGCATCGGAAGTAATATATCCCTTTTTTTAAAACCTTATATAAAACAGCACCATTTTTCTAATTTTATGTAGTTTCTTTTCTGCAGACTTCACAAAGGCAAAATCCCTACCGATATCAAAGCTGAATAAGGACACCAGGACTTAATCTGTGATAAACAACTTCCGGATGCAATTTCTTTATCTTGCATGTATGTGTGTGTCTGTGTGTGAATTTGTCCAGCAGGTAAGCTAATGTTGTGTTTTATTATCAGCAATAACATTAAACAACTCATTGTAGTCTTCAAAAAGCTCTACAATTAAAAGAAAAGATTCTGAAGTTATCTGAGGCTCCTATGGAAGAACAACATACCTATAACTGGGGGACTCTGGGAAAGCCGAATACCAAAATAATTGAGAAAAACTAAACAGCATCATGCAGTAGCTAAAGTAGTATGGTAAGGAAAGCCAGATAAGGACTCCTGGCTTGAGATACTGCTCCTTTGGAAAAGACACATCTTAGGTAACTTAATTTCCAACTTTATTTCAACCAAAATACCAGGAATGGTAATTTATCATCCATATCAAAGAATTATCAAAAGTGAGTCACAAATTCGGCATTAGATAATATTTTGTCTTTCATTTCAGAAACAGGTTATTAATACGCTCCAGATCAGTAAAAGGAATTAGGTAAAGCATCTGTCTATAATACTGGACATTCTAGATTTTTATTTGGTGATCCAGCTGCTGATTTTTTTCACTCATGTCAAGTAAAAAAGAAAAATTCTATTGAACATTGTTGGTCTCAAGATGCAGAAAATGTAAGAAGTGTAAACCAGTAATTTTTCAGAACAATGCCTAAACTTGTGCTCCCATTTACTGTACTCTGTTGTGTCCTAAGGTTGTTGGCTGGGGGAAGGTGATGGGGATGGGAGCCTGTTGTAGCAAGTTGTTAGCATCTACAGTCATCTGCCAGGGGTATGCTCACATTGATGGTTTTGTCTTGTTCTAGGATCCACTTGGAACAATTTTTACACATTTTCTAACATGCTTTTTACACCTCTTCTCTTTCTTCACTAGTCTGCAGCTCCACATTACTCCAAATTTATGATATATGGTGCCTTTTATGTCTTTTTGACAGCTTTGTCCAATTTTGCATTTCTTTAATTGGCTATGAATGAGCTGTTTATCATAGAATAGTTCGGGTTGAAAGGGACCTTAAAGATCATCCAGTTCCAACCCCCTTCCCTGGGCAGGGACACCTCCCACCAGATCAGGTTGCTGAAAGCCTTATCCAATCTGGCCTTGAACACCTCCAGGGATGGGACAGCCACAGTGTTTCGTGGCATCCTGCTCCAGTGCCTCACAATCCACACAGGAAAGAATTTCTTGCTAATATCTAATCTAAGTCTCCCCTCTTTCAGTTTAAAACTCTTCCCTCTCATCCTGTGGCTCCACTCCTGATCAAGAGTCCCTCCCCATGTCTCCTGTAGGCCCCCTTTAGGGACTGGAAGGGCCTCTAAGGTCTCCCAGGAGCCTTCTCTTCTGCATGCTTCAACTCTCTCAGCCTGTCTTCATAGGAGAGGTGCTCCAGCTCTCTGGTCATCATCATGGCTCTCTGCTGGACCCATTCCAACAAGTCCATGTCCTTTCTATGCTGAGGGCTTCAACCCTGGGGTCTTTCATGCCAGACCTACATCCCATTCCTTACCCCATGCCTGTACTCTTCTACACCACCTCCTTCATCTCCACTTCTGAAGGCATTTGCTGTTGTATCAGACCTGTATTTCTCTGCACTGCATTGTCATGTTAGTCTTGTAAATATCTCATTCTGCATAGAATATCTACTTGTTACAGCTATCTATGTAAGACTTGTGTCACACCACACACAGATAAACAGAAGTAAAATAAATTAGCCATATGCACCTGGTCTATTAGAGAAAATGCTGTTAAAGCTAAACCAAGTGAAAACAAAGCTACAGGAAGGTTGAGAAAAGTTCAGACAGAGCAATTCTGACAAGCATTGGTTGTGACAGCTCCAGCTTCAGTACAAAGCTACAGTTCTAGTCAGTACTGTACTGTAGGGCTGTGTGTTTACAAATGGACGAAGAGAAAGAAGATAAGAGTTAATCTTTCTGAAAATAAAATTATACAGTTAGAGTGGGAGTTAAAGCAACAATATTGGTAAACTTTGCGTTTCACTAGAGCTAAACGATATGAAGTGACAAGTTTCAACAGTTGTGTCAAGTCCTTGAATATAGAGTGGCAAGTGTCTGCTCCCATTTCTTACAGCAGGCTAGATTCAAGAATTCAGGGGCTATTTTTGTAGGTAGGACTGCATTCACAGCAAATGTTCACAAATATTCAAGGAAAATTCGATATTGATGTCATCTGAGTCTATAGTAATTTTTAAAGCTTATAGCTGCAGCTTTAAGATAGTGATGAAAATATGTCTTTTGTATTTGCATGCAGATAAATACGTGCCTACCTAACAAAACCTTCACCTAGTTATGGTCAGAGATTTACTGCATGTAATTAAGATAGTATTGCTATAGTCAAATTGACTACCGTCAAATACTTTCAAAAAGTTAGTTCAATTTGACAAAACCAGGAAAAGCCAGCCTCATGAAGCAGTAGAAATGGCTGTGGATGGATTTTTGAGAAATAATTATATTAATTTTGTGACCCAAAGTTACGGGGTTGTATCTGAGGAGATCGATATAGAGGAAGCTACTTCACAGACCAGTAATAGCATTTTATAAACCCTTATTTGTTGCTTTAAGTGTTGCTATTGAAATCAGTGGGACTGAACTCAGCTAAAACCCAAAACTGAATTAAACTCACTCGAAATTGCTGGATATTTTAAAATTTAAAGTACATTATATAACCAACTATTTAGGTTCCTAGTTGAGGCACATAGATTTCAAGATCTTGGTTTACTTGATGAAGAATAAGAAACATATCGCAAAGGATTGTTTTGAGATGCAATCTCCCAGTTCAGTTTTAAGTTTTTTTGCCTCTTTTCCTTTTTTCTTTTTTTTTTTTTTTAACTTCAAGAGAGAATAAAATGTATCATGATTTCAAATGAAAAGAATTGGGAATAACATAATAAAAATAATGCACAGATTCTTCTGAAAGTGATTTAGCATTTTGCTTGATACTTCAAAGTCGATGGATGCATTTGGTAGGTAGAAAGAAGTGAAGATAAAGTGAACATGAAGAGAAAAGATAAAGCAAGAAGTGAACAGAAGAGGGAGAGGAAAAAAACCAGTTTGAGGAACACTGGCAATGAAAAGATTAAGAAGCTAATTAACAGAGGAAGGGTTAAAAATAAGGTGTCACTGATCTATGAACCACACTTTGTATAGTCGTATTGTCTTCTCAGCACAGCATGAGGCAAGAGTTCGTGGGATTAACATAGATTTACAGGAGGAAAAGACTGAATCATAACAGCACCATACACTCCTAGGAAATAAAGGACAAGGAAAACTCAAGTAATTCATAGAATTATAGAATGGTTAGGGTTGGAAGAGACCTGAAAGATCATCCAGTTCCGACCCCCTGGATGGGGACTTCTCCCACTAGACCAGGTTGCTCAAAGCCCCATCCAGCCTGGCCTTGAGCATCTCCAGGGATGGGACAGCCACAGCTTTTCGTGGCCACCTGCTCCAGTGCCTCACCACATTCACAGCAAAGAATTTCTTCCTAATATCTCATCTAAATCTCCCCTCTTTCAGTTTAAAACCATTCCCTCTCATCCTGTGACTCCACTCCCTGATAAAGAGTCCCTCCCCTGTAGGCCCCTTTAGGGACAGAAAGGGCCTATAAGGTCTCCCGGGAGCCTTCTCTTCTGCAGGCTAAACACTCCCAACTCTCTCAGCCTGTCTTCATACGAGAGGTGCTCCAGCCCTCTGATCATCTTCATGGCCTCCAATTGCAGTAGGCCCATGTCCTTCCTATGCTGATTCAACATATCCTCTTCTGATTCAACTCTGTTCTGAGGCCAAAGTAAACCTAGTAAAGGCCAAACAGAAAACCTAGATATATAGTTCAGATTTTTATTCCATATGAACAATTTAATATGAATAATGTTATTCAGCACCATGCTTGAAATTTTGTTATGCTAGTATGATGTGGCATATTCTCTACAGTACAATAGCAGAACATCAGCAAGTTTGAGTCCTTTTTGTTTAAATTGTTTAAAAGCATCAATTAAAATCAATATTTCACAAAAATAAGAAAATGGAATGTAGATTAAAGTAGCTGAAATAATAGTGTTTATTTTTATAGCTTTACAGGTAGAAGAAAGCAGGAGAAAATGGTAAATTCTGTATGCATTAGTAGTAAACATCAATAACATTGATCTGGATCGATCTCGTGTTTGTAGTTTCATGTAAATCATTCTATTCATGGTTAATCTTTAGAAAACAAAGATAAAATAGAAGGAATTAGTCACTTCCAAACAGAAGATTGACAGTTTGACAATATTATTGTATCCCCAAGTAGTTCTGAAAAAAAACTTTGAAAACTTAAAATTAAAAAAGCAATTAATAGGGACATTACATACAGTGTTTAACAAAAAATAAAAAAAAGTGTTCCTGTCTCCTATGTGTCTCATAACTGATTTCATAATTTCAAAAAACACAGGCTGCACATGACAGTATCAGTTTACTATGGCAATCAGGCAAACAGCCTGCATTATTCCCTGAGCTCCATGGACTCCCCTTCCTTGCCCATACCCTATGAGCATTCTTCCTTGTAAGGGTTTATTGGTCAGTCACTTCTTCCCTCTGAAAATATTTTAAAGTCAGGAATTGAAATTTTTATTTAGAGGGCAATTTAAAAGAAATTCTCTTTATACTTGAACTAAAAAGTGCTGAGATTTGAAGTAGCTGTTAATTTACGTTAATTCAGAATGATAGATGAGAATAAACTGTAAAGCAGCTTAGTAGAGCTATTATTGTCAACTTATGTTTATTAGTATTTGTGTTTTGAGAAGAAGCAGTATGGGAAAGTCAAATACACCTTGAATTTAGATCTCTTAAACTGTCTTAATATCTGTCTGTATAGGCTTTAACTGAAGAGTGCCTCTTGCATGGCCAGAATTAATAGTGTCAGAATTTTTAGCAGGATGTGATGTTGAGTTGCTTGCCCACCAAAAATAATTGAAGCTGTTAGGGCTAAAGCAAACTACTAGACACAGTAAGATTTATTCCTTCTGAAGAGCAAGACATGACATATGCAGCGTTAGTGGGCTATGTTTTTGATGACACTATACTCCCCACGAGTAAATTTCTGATATGTGAAATGATAAATGCTTCCAGCAAATTGACTATAAATATGCATATTCCACTTTTTTTTCCCATAAGTTGAAACATTATGAACATTTCCAGGTGGAAAATATTTAGAAGACATTCTGACGCTTGGGACTGACAGAATTCATAGCTTGTTTCTCTATTTCACTGGCAAGTTGTCTTTGAAATGTTTCACTTGGCTTTTCTTCCTTAACTATCCAACTAACATCCAATTTGTACTCTGTTATTACAGTATTATTTACATTTGCAGTAATTTGAATTTCTATTGAAGTGCCTGTAACATACATACAGTGTGTGCATGCATAATTCCCCGTTTCATTAATGTGCTTGGCACTATAAAAATTACCTAAATAAGTAAACAGAAAACCCTGATTATTTTTCATCGTATTTCGTGGATACTTTATCTTGTGTGTTATTAAGCGTATTCCTTAGGTTCAGTTATCACAGTAAACTAAAAGTTGTATTATTCCTACATTCTACATTCTTTGTCTAAATAAGGACCAAAACATTCTAAACAAAAAGGGTAAATAATAATTGCATGTAGAAATAGAATAGCAAAAGCTCTAATATCTCTGATAGGAAAGATTACAAGAATCTGTAAAATCTATGTAGAAGTAGGAGTGATTTTGTTAATAAACAGTGATCTAACTTAGATTTTTTTTTTCCTCTCTCTTACACGTTTATGCTCCAGAGCTTTTAAACTTACGACTCAGTCTTGTCATTTCGCCTGTGGTATTCCACTGGGACAGATTGTGAGGTGTTTCAGATTACAGTGCTATCACTCCACAAAAAGACATTCAATTCTATTTCTTTATCCTCATCTTTATATTGTGATGTGTGGTCCATTTTTCAGCGCCCAGCTGAGGCCTTTATTTATGGAGAGGAATGAATAGGTAAAGATCAGAATAACGCAAGAAGGAACTTTACAGTCGGGAGCTATATATACAAAACTGTAGGTAGATCTTTCAGTGTACACCGTGACCCTCTGCGTTGGCTCTTTCACATCACAAATAACCATAGTTTGCGGTACATTATTCTCTAGACCCTTAGTTATTTTGTTGTTGAACCAAGAATCTCTTATTCCCTCAATTATCTATGTCTCAATTAACTAAGTTATGCCTACACTTACTCTAGGCAAATATATATGTATTTGTTAGCATTAAACTGAAGGTAAACTCTGCCACATTTGCTCTTGAATACGGAAGTCATCTCTGGAATCTAACAAACCCTTTGCATTGACCACAAAAACAATTCAGAGTAATTATGACTCAAATATAAAATCACATCTGTGAGCAAAGAGGAGTTCATTCAAATGCTCTTGGTGTTCACAAACTTTTCAAGTGTTCTGAGGAAGCCTAATCAATTTACCACTACTGAAATGAAACAATTGTTCAACAAATCACATCAGTCCTGCCTTAGGCCAGTAATAAAGACAAATAACTTCTCCAACAGAAACTGCAGGAGGGATTTAAGAGTTCAAAAGGTAACTGTCCCAACATGAATTTGGCCAGAAGACTAGAGTTAATAATCTATTTTTCAGTATCCTAGTATCTTAAAAGAGGTTTCTTGTTACATTTGAAATATATCACCACTAGCAAGAATCCCTCATATCAAAACAATCGGTAGAAATTTTTTAGAAAACAACCTAAGTGAAAAAAAGGAGGAAAAATAAAGATAGAACACGCTAAAAATACAAAAGACAAGTAGAAGGAGTCTCAATAACAGTTCATGCTGTATTTGAAAGTGTCAAAGAAAAAGGAATCATGGTAGGTACCATTTCTGTAATAGTAGATTCTAACACTTTTTTCAACAGCTTTTTAGTTAGTACTGTAGAAGAGATTAACTATGAAAATATGATGCACTGGCTTCTATAATCCTGCTTTATTCAACAGGATGACAGAATACCTGCTTTTTCTCTTTCCCATATATGATACCATACTTTTCTATCTAAATTCAAATATCATCTCTTTCAGATGGTCTGGCTGATTGACATAATCTATTTAAACAAAAATAATTTATTCCCAATTTATAATACATTTTGATGATTGCTGGTTTTATTTCTTTGGGAAAAATTTTTAAAAAGAGGAGGGGGAGATACATAGAAAAAATTATTCCTAATTCATATATACCTATTGGATATATTAATAACAGTAATCTATTATGTTATCTACTAGGTCTTCAAGTTACAGACTAAAACATATGAGAACATGGGTGAGGAATTCTTAGTTCCAGAGTTACAGACTAATAGCTACAAGGCAAGAGTGAAGAGGCAGAGGAAAGAAAAGGATATTTTAAACATTAATGACAATCACTTTCTACAAGAAACCTGATCTAGCAGATGTACGTGTGCTTCAGAGTCTGCCAGTGCAAGGTTGTGAGGATACAACTCCTGAAATACTGGGTAAGGCACTGCCACGGCAGCTTCAGGGTGTGGAATGAAAGGTTACAAAGGCACAAGTGAATGGCAGGGTACAGAGGCAAAAGAAGGCGGCCCTTGGTGTTACAAAGATTAAAGCATCTAAACCACCATGCAAAAGCAGACACTTTACTGGGACAGAAAATTCTCTAAATTTGATGATTCTGCCATCACTTAGCTATGTCACTGGCTTGGTTGCTTCAAATGATCAGTAAATCTTGGGATACTCTGGGCTCATGAGAGCTGGTTTAGATTTTACGAAGTAGTTTAGTCTGATAGACTGGAGTAATTCTGCATTAATGCTGTCAGCCTATTCTGCATGCAGAGTGCCTCTGCATGGCGCATTAGCACTAAGCACACTTATTTCGAGCATATTAGAATTGCTGGGTATCTGACAGAGAAGAAAATGTGGGCAAAAATATGGGATTCATGACCTTCATTAACTCATATACTTTAATAATGGTTAAAAAAAAGCCAATGAATATTAAACAGCTAATTTTAATTTCCTTTAAAGTAAAAGATATTTGTAGTATTTAAAGACATAGATGATAAACGTTGTGTAGAAATTTGTTTAGTGCATAAAGAAAAGTTAAACATGGATTTTACCAGGAAAAATTATAGTTGTAGTTGAGAAACTGTTTCAGTCATTGGATCTTCGGAGTCAGAGCAGGAATTGTTGTCCTGTGTTTGTATACAATTTTGTTATCCTAATATTGCATAATGGCCATGTGACATCAGATAGTGTAAGATGTTATGGAACTTAATATTAGAATTATTTCAAAATAATAGAAATAGGATGTTAAGAAGTACTTCACCTACACAAGCAAACAGCAATTTTTCTTTAATTGCTTTACAAAATTGCAGTAAATTCTTTCTGGATGTGGATGTATTTTAAATAGAGGATCACCACATCTCCACATTGATTTCCTTTGTTTTGTCTGTTTATTTTGGGTTTTTTCTTTTAAATAGTATTTACCATTGATGCTTTTTTATGATAATGGTGTGAAATAGCCCTGTTTTGGGTATAAATGACAAGGCTTTGGTAGTGGGGTGTGTGCAGGAGTGACCTCTGTGAGAAGAGATGAGATCAGCATCCTATGGTTACCTTCAATAAATAGGTAGAAATACCCCCACAAAAACTGTGAGTCTACACATAGAAACTTTTTCTTTTCTTTGCTAGTGTGATTTTCTTTAAATCTCTTTCAATGCAGATGTATTCTTTACAGCTTTTCATAGATAGTTTGCTCTCACTGCTATGATGGTGCCTTACTTTCTGCTGAGAAAAGAGACTATACAATACAGAGCTGCTAATTTTTTTAAAAACTCCACTTTTTCTCTGTCATAAAATGTTTATAACAACTGTGTATCAAATAACAAGATGGTGAAAGCTGTTGAAATAAATATCACTGCGATACTTTCACAAGTTCGCATCCCATGTCCTGTTTCCCTAATCAAGCTAAGTAAGTACAGGGTGAATTTACTGTCAGTCACTATCTCACAGCTCCTGTGACTCTACAGTGGACACATATAACATACACTGAGAATGATAACTTAGCAGAAATAAGCTGATAATTCAGGAAAAGTACACAGCTCATAGCAGGGATGTACAAAAACTTAATGAAATATGCTACATATTAATATTTTACTTAGAAATACACTCTTAGTGAGTTAACAGTAATTTTTTCCTAATATACAGTTATTTTGGCTTGAAACTCTTAAAGCACATGAGACTTGCATTGAATGCTTTTCCTTTTGGCTAAAAGGTCTGATGGGTTTCTGTCAGCATGGAGGTCCCAGAGCTATCAGGCTGGTTGATCCTCATCGTCTCCCAATGTCTTTCTGACCTTGCTGAGAGATCAAAGACATTGCTTGGTATGTGCATGCCTGCAGAAATGGAAAATACCTGAAGAAAGTTGGAAAACAGTTCTCTTCAGACTTTTTTCCATCTTTTTTCTTCCTGTGATTGTGTTCCTGAGGGAACAGGAGAGGCAACCCTAAAACTGACCAACAAGGTATTCCATCCCATCTGCTCCGTGCTCGATATAAAAGCTGAGGGATCAAAGGGGACAGACCTTTTTGTTCAATGGACGGTGTCAGGGGAGGATTCTGTCTGTTTGTCTGCCTTTGATCCTGATCCATGTGTTCCAGAATTCAGTTCCTGAGTTCAGCTCCCATCCATTGCTGAGTCCAGTCTGGGACTTTCCCAGTGCCTGCATGCAATATGATCATCATACTGGGAGCTCAATACTGCTTTTGTATACACTGTATATATTTCATTATTTTATTATTAATATTATTGTGTCCAGTTCTGGGCACCTCAATACAAGAGAGATATCGAGGTGCTGGAGCGAGTGCAGAGGAGGGCAACGAA
>JAOXNO010000033.1:63079459-63151735 GCA_028565335.1 Limnodromus scolopaceus | reverse complement strand
CTTGGCAGGGGAGTTGGACTAGATGATCTCTATGGTCCCTTCCAACTCCAAAAAATTCAGTGAAATTCAGTGAAATAGGTATTGAATCATAGAATCATAGAATGATTTGGGTTGGAAGGGATCTTAAAGATCATTGAGTTCCAACCCCCCCCCGCCATAGTCAGGGACACCTCCCACTAGACCAGGTTGATCAAAGCCCCAGCCACCCTGGCCTTAGCATCATGAGACATCAGTTTGATCTGACATTATCTAAATCAGATTAATTATTTCCATTATATACATCCTTATTTCTTAATATATTATCTTTTAAAATCAGTTTTAGATCACTTACCTTTGTTTCTGTCTTCCCACAACAATACCTCTACCTTGACTACCATTGTGAGTTAACCCCCGTAGGGCAGCTCAGCCCCACACAGCTGCTCACACACTCCCCCTCAGTGAGACGGGAAGAGAATTGGAAGGGCAAAAATGAGAACACTCATTTGTTAGGGTGAAGACACTTTAATAGGTAAAGCAAAGCAAAATAAGGAATTAATTCACTACATCCTATTGGCAGGCAGATGCGCAGCCATCTCCAGGAAAGCAGGGCTTCATCATGCCTAATAGTTACTTGTTAAAACAGAAACCATAACTCTGAATGTCCCCCCTTCCTCCTTCTTTCCCCGAGCTAAGCATGACATCATATGGCATGGAACAGGCTGAGAGAGTTGCAGTTTTTCAACCTGGAGAACAGAAGGCTCCAGGGAGGCCATATAGCAGCCTTCCAGTACCTAAAGGAGGCTACAGGAGAGATGGCGGGGGACTCTTGATCAGGGAGTGCAGCAATAGGAGGAGGGGTAACAGTTTTAAATAGAAAGGGGAGATTTAGTTTAGATATTAGGAAGAAATTTTTTCCTGTGGGGGTGGTGAGGCACTGGAACCCGTTGCCCAGAGAAGCTGTGGATGTCCCATCCCTGGAGGGGTTCAAGATCAGGCTGGATGGGGCTTTGAGCAACCTGGTCTGGTGGGAGATGTCCCTGCCCAGTGCAAGGGTTTTGAACTGGATGATCTTTAAGGTCTCTTTCACCCCAAACCATTCTATGACTCTATAATTCTATGAATATCCCTTTCATCGGTGGGGGTCAGCTGTCCTGGCTTTGTCCCCTCTCAACTTCTTGTCCACTCCCAGCCTACTTGCTGGCAAGATGGTGTGAGAAGTAGAGAAGGCCTTGACACTGTGTAAACACTGCCCAGCAACAACATCATTGTGTCATCAACACCATTTTTAGCTACTATGAAGAAATTTAACTCTATCTCAGCCAAACCCAGTACAACTACTTTCAGTCCAGGCTTCTTTTCCAATGCACTTTTGTTACATGTAAGTATCTGTGGAAGACATCGTGATTAGCGTTATGATTTAGTGATGGTTTTTCTCAGTGTTGGGTTGATGGTTGGACTCGATGATCTGAAAGGTCCCTTCCAACCTCAGCACTTCTATGATTCTATGAGCCAGGTGTATGTATATACATGCATGTGTGTGTTCATACACATCATATATACACGCATATGTAGACATACAACAAATATTTAAATATGCATCATGTACACATTTATTAAAATATCAACGTTACTGTTTCGTTAGACAACACTATATAACTAAACTATTACTTTAATCAATATGGTGGTTACTTAGTCTCTTACAGTTCATTTTTCTATTCCTTATTCCTTTTCTCTGCCTTCACCCATCTGGTTCTCTTCCTGTGTAACTGTCCAGACACATATACTACTCCATACATTTTGTCTTCTTCAAACCTTTCTCTCCCTTTTTTCCTCTCCTTATAACTCTTCATTAGTCATACTACCTGTCTGCCAAAGGTACCTTCCTTAGCTATTTGTATAGATTAATGCCTTCATTAAGGCTAGGTCTCTTTGTTGATAGTAATGAATTTCAAGCCACGTCATACAAATACTGTATGATAAGATTTACTTCAGTTAAAACTTGGCAACAAATATTGTTTGCCTTTGAAAATGATATTTTATATTTCTGGTTTCATCATTCTGAACCTTCAGTTCAGCAGGCACTTCAAATTGATTGTTGTTGAGCAAAAACAAAAAGAAAATATATATACTAATGATTCATAGTTCAGTAAGCTGGCCTTAAAATGATTGTTTCAGGGTGACCTCTGATTTTTCACACATAATTAGCTAGCAAACAGAATATGTAATGAAAGAACTTACAGGAATTCTAACTTGTAAGCCCATTATTTTTCTTTCTGCAGTCACAAGATCATTATTATTTGCAAAACAACGTGTATCAGGAAACAGATTGGTACTTTTTGATCATAAACATTTTTAATGTATTTGATTAATTTCTCTCTTCAATATCTTTAGCTGAAAACAGTTATTTATACTGTTCTACTATAAAGTAATATTTTTCCTAAGCAGAACTCTAGCTAATAAGCAGAGAAACCCAATTGTAACCGAGTAATTATGCTAAATAGTACAAGGAATTTTTATACTAATGGTAGTCCATTTGTAAGGAAGACTTATCTCAGGCAATTATACACTTCAGATTAATAGAAATAATTTTTGTCAGAGACTTGCTTATGTGTCTAAACATCATCTTTTGTCTTAAACTCCTTCCTTTGCAGCTATTCTGGAATTTAAGAAATACAGCCTTAACGTTTTACTCCATTAACTTTTATAGAGCTGTAGACATTAACATTGAGGATTGTCTCCTATGTACTTTTGTCTCACAAAGCGCACATAAAACTGCAATAAACAGGCAACTAAAATTTGTCCCAGTTTGGAAGGCTTTGTAATTATAAGTACAAACACCCTCCTATCAAAGGAACGCACTTTATTTATTTTACTTCTCGATCTCCATAGCTTCTTTTGTTGTTAAAGGAACCTCAACAGGGGCTTAAAGGAAACTTTCCTTTTACCTGCATGTGATTAGAGCCACTAATTTTTATCTCAATAAACCTCTTAATTTCTATTAGTGTTTACATTGGCTTAGCATAGCAGAAGTAGTTTTGCATAGAAGAAAGTTTACTTTTCATGTCAATGTGTTGCCTCTTAGGGAATAAATAAATAAATAAGCAACTATCTAGTGGTTCTGGTTAATGTTATGTTATGGCATGGTAGTCTGAAAAGTCTCCCCTGTATGTAGGTTAAATAAATACATTTTTTAAATGGCTATTTATTTATTTTTCTTTGACCCAGAAAATATATACATATCCACAATAAGGCATAAAGATGAAAATACTGAGGAAAAGTTTGTTAAAGATATTAAGTAATGATAAATAATGATAAATAACAAGAAGAATTTACAAACCATCACAAAATGAATGTTTTCCAGAGAACTGGCTATGGAGAGAAAGATAACTGCAGTCTCTTTGTACGCCAAAGTAGTACTGAAAAAAGACAAGATGATAGCAGAAAAATTAATTTACTTCTTTGTATTGACGTACACTGTGGAGAAGCTAAGGAACATCCCTGCATCAAAACCTTGAGAAGAAATCAATCTGAAGAAGTAACAAGATAAAAGCTTTAGAATAGTTTGATATAATAAGAAATAATAAACTGCTAGAATTTAAATATGAATTACTGTGTCAGTGAAACATAGTAAGTGAAGGGTAACAATCAGGATCAGTCTTCACAGTAGCTGATAGTCACCAATGGAACCTCTTATGAATCTGTCATGGAATTGGGATTGCTCTAGAAATTCATAAACTATTTATAATGGGTGTGAAGAGTGAACTTTGCTAACAATAGAAAGTATTTGGGGCTTTACAAAGGTAAAACTAACAGAGGAGAGCTGGAGCGGGATCTCGCAAACAACTAATTACTCTATGAAAGATGAAATTCAATATTGTCAAGTAAAGCACACAAGAGAAAAATAGTCCTTGCTGTGTGCATACAGCAGCTGACATGGAACGAGGTATTTTTTCTCAAAGAAAATATCATGAAATCATTACAGATAGGCCTTTGAAAACCTCACCTCAATGTCCAGGTGCAGTGAAACACAAGTAGAATTTGGGAAATTAACAGGGAAATAGTATTGAAGGAATCAGGAGACATAATCTCGTCATTATATAAACCCCAAATTAATAATAAATAAATGAATTTTCCAAACTTTATAATTTATTTGCCTTTCTTTTGGGCTGACTCACCCCTACCATTTCAGGTCAATAAGATGACCCCACAGAATAGGTGGCTGTCAATGTAGAAAGTTAAGTGTTTCAGTTAAAAATTTTGGTTGCTCTTTATTAGTACTTAACCCTCTCTATTGCAGAAAGCAAAAGGGTCTGACTTGATTTATTTGAATTTATCAAAATGGAAAGAAAATAATTCAAGTGATAAATGTGTCAAACTTGAATACAGTTTTTCAGTAGTTTCTCACCATATGTAAAGTCGTTCTCAGTCTTTTCCAGTTTTGGACTGCCACTGTCACAAACAGTTCAGTTGTTGACCCTCCTACATATCATTGCATATGCATCAGATATCACATTGCATTTCATACCCAGTCCATGGGGAAATTTTAGAAAATAAATAGTGTTTTGATTTCTGAATTGCTAAAATTCCCAGACTTTGCCAATCCATCCAATTTACACCAGTATAATTTCACCTATTCAAGAATGGCAAAAAATTGCAACAGCTGCATTTCTCAGTCTCTGATACTGGTCTTATTTTATGGGCTTTTTAGAAAAAGGCATCTTCTTTAGTGTATTTCTAAACTGTATGATGTAATATAATCCCCAGATTCCATTGTAGGGTTTTGTTGCAATTATCTGAAGTGTATGTCTAAAGCTCACAGAAATAAGGCATAAAGAAGCTTTTAGACAAATAGTTAATCAGACAGTTGAATATAATGGGATATCTACTCCAGATATCTAAGATATCTAAGGAATCCAACAAAGACAAAAGCCTAATGTTGAAAAAACCACTATGCAATCTAGTGTATAACTCTGAAAAAACAATTGTAACCCAGTCTCAGAAACTTCATCAGACATCATGGGATATCTACAATGTTAGATTAACTGTAACAGCCACTCTTTCAGTACTTCTTGGGTTTTCTTAGGGAAGAAATTGTGGAAATTTTGCTAAAAAAGTTGTCAGTATAAGATAAACTGGGTAAGGAAATTAAAAGGATGATTAATCTAGCACAAAACCCTTATAGTTTCAAATTTAGACTCAAATAAATTTATCCTAACTATAAACTTTTGGTTTCTTATCTAAACTGACCAGTCACTTTGTATTTTTCCAATGCTAGCATCAAAAAACCTACTGTATGACTAAAGTACGGCACATCCATTTACTTCCTGTTTGTGACTCAGATAGATCTTTGCTGAAGATCGAAAGGTCTATAAGTGCATCAAATAGTTCTTGTAGATGACCTTTTATAGGTATCAAAGTCCTTTAATTAGTTCTGATTAGATGAAGTCTGCACAGGTCTGGGACCGTACATATACAGGTTCCGTGATGGCAAGAATGCACTAGTTTGATCAGAACATGTGCTTTAATACATCGGTACCTCCAAGCCAAGAATTCCTGCTGTCAGCAAGAAGCACACCATATGTGGTACTCAATTGCCCAGGCTATTATCTCATTGAGCCTAACTGGTTCTTTCAGAAAGTAGCAAGAAAATGGTCTGAATTAGCTGGGAAAAAATCCTAAAGACCTTAAATTTTTAAAGATATTATAAAGCTTTTTTACTTTTTTTGGCTGTGTCGCTAGTTTTTTCTTTTTTTTCTTTTTTTTTTTAAAAAAAAGTTAATAACTTTCTCTATATCTTAATTTTACCAAAAAGACAAGATTAGATGTTAAAAGATTATTTATCTGTGACCTCACATCTTTGAAATACATACAAAACACACGCATGTGAAATAACAGCAAAAGTGAAACATAGTCCTCCTAGATGAGAAACAAACCCACAAAAAATAAAGAACAAATAGAGTACATATATGTCAACTTTTATTGTCTAAATTAAAAACTATAACACAAAATTCAGTATTGCTTTGTTTCTGCCTATTTCTGGCACCTCCATTTGAGAAATTTCTTCAGCTTATTTTACTGGACATGACAGTTGCTGACACATCAGCTGGGCAATTTTTTGTGTTATCACTCCTACAGACTGATTAAAATAACTTTGGATGTCTGTGCAAAAAGCATCCAAGATGTGGCTAAATCCCCTCTGAATATCATGGGAAATTTGCCCATATCCTTGTTTTGGCCCTCTGTACAAAGGATGTTTCTAATTGCTATCAAGCAAGAAATTCGCCAGATAAAAGAAGGACACAAAGGGGCACATTTTCAAGTATAACAGGGAGAACTGTACTGAAGTACGAAAAGGAAAGAACCAAAGCCAGCAAGTACGATCTGATCTGAAGCCTGTGAGGAGCTTAATAAAATGACTTAATTGCTTAATAAAAATCTCAAGCATGGGAGAAGACTGAGCGAACCGATAATATGTTAGAAAACAGTGGGCAGCAGAGTAAGATGTTTTATCTCCATTTTAATTGTTTTAATCTTTGCATGCACACTTACATATAAGTCGTTAACTGAGCTGGGAATTTTGGAACCTAAACCATACATATTTTATTTTTTTTTATCAAGGCTTTTAACAGCTTACGTGTCCCAAGAGCTTGGCAAAATCCAGGCAGCCCCAGCAAACTGTCCTGTCAGATCACCAAGCCTGAGGCAAGCACATTCAGCTATGCACTTTCAGCAGCTTAAAGCCAGGAAATAAATAAATAAACAAGCAAATAAATAAATAAATATCAGAAGCACTTTGAAATCTATTTCATTTTCTTCCACATTCATTTTTGACCTAATACAGCTCAGAAGAAAATGTCTTTCCAGAGGGCATTTAGCAAAGTGCCTTGGCAGTGGAAAAGACCTCTCATGCTCCTTTGCTTTCCATTTTGGAAACCAGTTAATGTATTGCTGTTATTTGTGGTAGGTTTTTTGTTTATTTCTTGACTCTAGGGTAACATATCGAGTGTGCATTCCCCTTATCCTGTTTTTTTGCTGTTTCTAAAAGGCCATCTATTGAAACAGCTATTACAGATGTTATTTGGGTTGCACTGAGCATTGCTAATGAAAACTGTTGAATTACAATGTATTTGACATTTATGGCAGACCACATGGAACACAAGATGTTTTTAATAAACTAATCAAAGTATGTAAACATTTTTTCTCCAAATTTATATAATGACTTTCCTTTAAGCATTTTTTTCCTTAGGTGTTAAACAACGAGGGTTTTGCTAAGGTTTATTCCACATTGTAATTCATGGGTTGTATTTAACTCCCAGCCCTTAAACAGAAAATATTCTTTTTTGCATGTTTCTAAAATCCATTTCTTTGAGACAGTTTTAATTTGTCAGTTCTATTTGTTGATGCAAATAGGCTGCTGAGAAGTTCATTAAATTATGGATAATGAACTGAACTTTTCCTGTAAATAGATTATATGCCATCTTTATTTTGCACTTGTGGCTCACAAAGTCTAGAACCTACCACCTCAATATTATTTTGGTTCAGATAGCAATATTAATCAGAGTTGTTATTGTCTTAGCATTCATGTAGCGGCCACAGTATGTGAAAGCTGGAAAACTGTTGCCAGAGCTTCCAGCAGTGTCACTGGTTCGATGGTATTTCCGATAGCTCTCGCTCTTACTGGGTGAGTAAGTTATACCAGTAAAAAAATAATCATCTAAAACCTATTATAGTGACAAAAATGAATATGTAGCTTAATTTATCTTAAGGCAAAGATTTTGTAATCCTAAAAATCGGGAAGTAAATTAGTACAGGATTTACTGTGAAAAGAGTTTTCTTCAAGAAGTGAACTCTTTTTAGATGCATTGAGCTGAGTGTAAGGGGCAAGCTTTGGGGCAAAAAGTCATTTAATCCATTGTGACAAAGCAGGAAGAGAACTTCTTAAGCAACAAAAGGCCAGGCCACAGGTTTGCCATTTCGGGATAAGTAGCAAAAGATAACATTTCCCACTTCAGAACTTTGCCCTTTAGATTCTTAAGAGCTCTTTTTTTTTGTCTCACTGACAATAAAGAAAGTTCAGTGCAAGCAAGGGGGAAATGCTACCACTTTCCAGGTGTTGATAGTCACACATCTATATTTATGACTAGAAATCCGGCAAAGATAATTTTCAGCTTTTCAAAGCTCAGTTTAGAGTAATTTAGTCTCTTTATTGTTCCCTAAATAAATGCATCTAGCTCAATGAGAATTTCTTACATTGCTTAAAATTTAAGAGGGGTTTCCTCTTTCAGCTTTATGCTCATATATTCAACACTGCATTAGCATTCTGCTTTTCAACATCAATACAAACTTATTTAATGATCCCTTTATTAATTCTTGTCCCCGCACTTCTTCTGTATAACAATCAGTATAGACAATGCTATAGAAAAATGTAGAGTTCACATTTTCAAATGAACTACAATGGGAAATCTAAACCACTATCCTTACAGTCTTACTGATATGGAAATAACCTTACAATTTTATGCGTACGGAGAGGTAACTGTGATTGAGATCTGAATTGCTTCCAGGCTCTTGCGTGGTCTTACATTTAGTCTAACTACACCATGGAATAAAGAGCAACAACAAAAAAAATCCTTGCTTAAAGCTGTGTTCTCTCCAGGAGGGTCGTTCGCACTAAGGAAAAATCTTTATGTCTTTCAAAACACTTCAGCATTCTGTTTCTTGCTGTCTAAAGTCTTTGTTGAGTCACTTGTTGCATTTTGGGACTTCATGTCTACATTTCTTTCCTTCATGTTTGCCTAGAAGGCATATGCTCATGCCCCCCCCACCTCTCTCACAAGGAGCTAACTTGTGTCTGGTGTATTCAAGCAGCTGTGGTGAGCTTTGGGAATAGCTCTGGTGGAAATAGTTAAGAAAAACAGGACTTGACAGGCTGATAGAGTTGGGATTGTTCAGCCTGGAGAAGAGAAGACTCCAGGGAGACCTTAGATCCCCCTCCAGTCCCTAAAGGGGCCCTACAGGAGAGATGGGGAGGGACTCTGGATCAGGAGTGGAGCCACAGGATGAAAGGGAATAGTTTTAAACTGAAAGAGGGGAGATTTAGATTAGATCTTGGGAAGAAATTCTTTGCTGCGAGAGTGGTGAGACACTGGAACAGGTTACCCAGAGAAGTCGTGGATGCCCCATCCCTGGAGGTGCTCAAGACCAGGCTGGATGGGGCTTTGAGCAACCTGATCTGGTGGGATGTGTCTCTGCCCAGGGCAGGGGGTGGCACTGGATGATCTTTAAGGTGTCTTCCAACCCAAACCATTCTATGATTCTATCACTTGTGGATTTTATGCAGTTCCATAAACCATCTTCTTTTGTGACAGTTAGACTTTAATATACGAGACAGCTCTGCATTTCATTAAATGTTTGGTTGATTACTCAATACTTGTGGGGTGTGATTAAACATTGAGGAAATAAACAAAGTGCTCTTTATTATTTTAATCACAAGTCTGACTACCACTGTGATTGTTAATTTTTTAAGTGAAAAAAATCGATACAGAATTTCAAAAGTGCTTTTCCATATGAGAAGAAAAAGAAGTGTGTTCTTACATACCTAGGGAGAAGTGTATAATTAAACTGTGAATATCAGTTTTATAAAGACAACAACAAGCTATGTATTCACAGATTATACTGGTTTTCTCATTTATTTCTTAAGTGTTCAATGTTATTTAGCACAATTTTATCACTTGGTAATAATTTGTTCAAGTAATTGAGCTGTGTTGAGAAAAAAATATGCCTGGACTTATTGGTAAAAGAGAAAAATATCATAATAATTTTAATCTGTGATTTATATTTTTGGAAAAATATCAGCCAATAATTCACAATCTTGACATTATACTTAGTTGTTCTGCTGTATGCGGTACTGTTATTATTTTATGAAAATAATTCAAAGGACCTGGTGTCTGCAAACACTCCTACAGCTTCCATTTGAAAGCTTCAGTAGATATTTGTCATCTAATCATCCATCTGTCTTTCTGCTCCAGTCCCTGCTAACTGCTAACACCAACAATGTCAGAGTTAGAATAAATATTATATCAGGATTTTAGAAATGGTGAAAAATGGTGAAAAATGAACCAAGTTATGTCATGTTAATTAAATATCTGTGAATAAGTTCTATGCAGGTTTGTACATCAGCTGCTGTTTATCCAGAAGAGAAAGGTTGCTCTGTGTTTGATTCACGAATATTTATAAAGATATAGTGATACAAATAATTTGGGAGTTTCATACAAGCATTTCTGAGATGAAACAAGATACTTCTTAAGCAAACATTAGTGAGAAACAAAGAATTAAATTAGTATGTTGGGCAGAATGGGCAGACTTTAATCAGACAACAGAGATACACAGATAATGTTTCATGGAAATGGACTCAATAAACCAAACGGAATCATCTTATGTCCTATATGAAAAAAAAACCAAACCATAAACCAACCCAAACTCATATATATATATAAATATTAAATAATATTCCATAAGAATTCCCATGGATATTGTTAGAAGCTTCAATTTATGATTTTTTTCCACTGGATAACTATTCAAATAGTATGATAGGCTAATGTTTTGCCATGCAGTGCTAATGTGGACCTATCCACTGGACCAGTGGTGATAACGTGACTGAACATCATGTTACTAGTGTTAATAACACTTTTTCCCTACTCTCTGTCTTGATAAGGATTCAGAATTCAATATCTCAAACTAAGGAAAGAGATGGGAAAAAACACTTCCAATCACAGTATTTTTTAAAATCTCGATATAAAGACTAAACAAAAATAATATTTTAATAAAATGGTGGGTTTATATCCTTTATCCATAATTCAGGGTATTGGCTTTTTTTTTCTGGCTGTACAAAGAAATGTGTGTTAAAGGATTTGGGGGGTTTTGCTGCCTTTTTTCTTTCCTCTTGAATTGATGTTCTTACACTTTTCAACTTTTGAAATGGATGTGTACTATGGGTATGGGTTGTTGTTTTAGTAGAGAAGCTCTTTTATATATTCATTCTCCTATTTATTTTTCAGTTCTAAAGAAAAATTCTCTCATCAGATGGGATCTCTTGTTCAGTGCAAGTTTTCTTCTATAATTGGGAATACTTTGTTCCTAGTGTTCTGGTTTACTGTATTTCTCCAACCAGCTTTCTGTGAGACCAGAAAGTGTTTTGTTGTTTTGTTTTGTATTTATCTATTTTCTTCAAAAAGTTAAATTGCATATGCTTATTAGTAGTATAAACAAATTTATATTATTTCCAATTTTTCTTTTTTGAAAGTGCTTAGTGAACTTAGTGGACAATATTTTAAAATTACTTGTCTGGAAAGAAACTACCTGATTTAATTTGAATTTATATTTTTTCACTAACAAATGTCATTTTAGCTATTAGCCTGCTTGCCTGCCTAAATTCATCTGTTATTATGTTAGCTTGAAAGGAAGTGACAGTTGACACATGTAAAGATAAGGCACAATAATGAACAAGTGGAGAATAGTAGATCTGTAGATCATACGTAGCTAACTTCAGAATGGAAAAACAAATTCACTTATAATTATGTTGTATTTAAACACAACATTTAAGAAAGTTTCTGAAAAAGCATTTGTGACTATAATTTGCAGTGTTCTTTGAGTGACAACCTTGACCTGATACAGTCAAGAAGGAAAAAAGAAAAAAGAGAAAGGAAGAGAAAAAGAAAAAGAAAAAGAAAAAGAAAAAGAAAAAGAAAGGGAAAAGGTATTTTGGAAGCAAAAGGTGAAAAAATTAATCTTCGTTATGTTCTTGCTCCTTAGGATACAACTTCAATGCAGTTTACTTTTTTCAAAATAGTTAAGAGTTCTTGTTTGTTGTAGTAAAATGTTTTGAATCATAAGCTGAAGGATAAAACACAGCATTTTTTAAGTTAGTGTTGGAGGGGATTTTAAAAAACCTGCAACCCTGCATGTTCAAATGTAACAGTGGATGTTATTGACAGGGGAAGATATTATAATGATAAAAGTCACAGAGCAAAATTATTTGAAAACGTTGCAGTAAATTGAGCCAAGCTTTAATTTTAATGTTATGGGGGTTTTTTAAAAATTTTTTTAGTACACTCTACCAAATAGAATTTTTTCTGTTGTGTTACTTTAGACTTGCGACAAACAAAAATATGAATTTGAATATTGGCATATATCTATAGAGTTTTTCACACTAATTTACATCCATTCAGGACATGAGTCCACAGCACAGTTATCAAAAAACAAAAAAAGTGAAAATTGATGTCATAATGACATGTTTGATCATCAAGGGTAAATACTGCCTCTGAGACCGTAGGGTATTTCCCTCTTGTTTTAAAAGAGCATCTGATAGTAAGTTCTAGAAAATGATAAATTTTTCTTATTCTACTGGGAAATCATTACTAGGATGAATAAAATTGTTTGTGACATCTATTGAAAATTTAGAGGAATAACATATTATAAAAGAAGAAAGATGTGACTGGGTTTGTAGAAGTTTAAAATTCTCAAATTACTACCAATAAATGTGGCTTGCAACTTTCAAGTATAACAGATTTGTGTCTTTACTTCATAATAACTGAATGTTAGTAGTTGAAATCCCTAATAGTATGCATTTAATTACTAATTTAATCAAAGCTCAAATTGGTAGCCAATCTTAGCAACATCTTGCAACTGTGGAAATGCACTTCTGCATTTGGTGGTATCAAGAAATAAGTAAATCCATTTACTAGCTATATATTTATCCTATTGCAAAAGAAAAAGTGCTTTGTGGTGACCTTGCAGTCAATTCAGAGGCAGCAACACATGACTGAGTTATCTTAGTATCCGTTGAGAGGCCACAGTTTGAGTTACTCATTGTTTGTCTACGTGGGAAAGAGTATCTCTTGTATCTACAAATCCTTTCCTCAGTTCTGCCTAAGTGCACCGAGACTGCATATGTACAACTGAAGGAGGAATTTAAACCTTCAGTTTCATTTTTCCAAGTCAACAATTTTAATTTGCCTATACTGTTGTATCTGAAAATGCGGATACAACTATGTCTACCTCATTGCTTTGCCAATCTTTCTACCTAATTCACCAAATACTGAGAACACTGCTTTCCTTTATTTGTTAGCAAGGATAGAGACTGTTAGTGTCCAAGGGTTTTATGCTGTATGTGTCAAAGATGCTGAACTCCCGCTGAACGGATGCAATCTAGAAGCCCTTTTTAACACTCATTAATACATTGCTACACAGAACTCTTATTCTATCACAATATATTTATTAGATCTCTGATATGAAAAAACCTCATTTGCATTTGAGCATACACATGGGTTAACTATGAATAAAAATGGACCTTCTGTTTTTTCTGTTAATATCTCACACGATGGTTGGAAAAGAGGCAACCTTGTGACTACAAATAAAGACTCTTTTCACTGAAATATATAGTTCATAAATATGAATCACGGAGCAAAATATAATACAGACAGATGTGTTTCCCTAAATCTTAGGTATGAACAATTAATAGAATAATGGTAAAAGTTTAAAGGCAGTAACTGTTCCAGGGTGGATTTATCTGAAACTTTTTCTAAGACAAGAGTTATTGACCTGGTTCCTCAATACCCCGTAGACTCTTCTCTAAAGCTTAGTTTCGCTATTACCTTTTGAAGTTGTTGCAGGATAGGTGAGCAGTTTGCACTACCAACAGCCTAATTAGGAAGAATAATGTCCTTTGGGACAACGAAACCTTCTTCATATTCAATCATCCAGTCCAAAAATATACAGGGTGGGGTAATGAATCTTAAAAATGCCAATTTAGTGAGTTTCTAATCACAGATACTTCATCAGCTGACAAAAGAAAAACCGCAGTAGGTGTAGCACTTCAAAATCTGGGACAATTTACATGTAATTTCAGGAATCAGCAGGGATACACAGCTGGATAAAAATAAAAAGCTTGCTGTAATTGAAAATTGCCTTGCAGCTTGTTTGTGATTAAAATGAAGTTCAGTTCCTTGAAATCTTGTTTAGCAATTAAATCTGTTTTACTTAGGCAATGAAATATTGTCTATTGTCCTTGAATGATAAAACCAGTACAGACATGCTTTAGCATTTCATGCTAATTGAACATGTGTACATACAAAAATTTCAGAAAATCCATATTCAACAGCTTGGAGACTTTCGTTTGAGCATCTTCAAAAAATAGTCTCTCCCTCTCACTAGAAGAGACTGTGGTCTCCTGTAGTACTTTTAAAGAATCTTGGGGACAGCCCGTTGTGCTTTCCACAAAAAAACCCCAGAAAGTAAGGAGTAATTCTGTCCAAATGCCAGTCAGATAACTTTACCTAAAACCTGATTGAGTTTAAAGTTTAACTGAAATTTAAAGTTAACCTCTAATAGAGTTCTTGTTTATTTTGCTTTTCAATCTTTGTAGCTGTTTGTTTGATTTCTTGAATAGATTGAGAAGTGTGAGAGCTGATTTTCTTACAACAAAACAGGCATTAGAGATATCAAGTCTTTTGATTGTTTGTTTGTTTTCTTCAAGAAATTTCTTATTTTTTGAGTAAAAATTAATGTTAAGAAAGAGTTGCCAATAAAACTTGAGATCTTACAATTCTTAGAGCCATTTTCACTATAATATTCATCTGGTTTGTTTGGTTTTTTTACATTCAAATATAATGAGTCCCCAGTCCTCACTAGATTTACCTAGGAGAGATAAAATTTGAGTTAATAAGGTAAAAAATTAAATCATAATTATAATATTGCATTAGAAATAAAAGGTTTGTAGCATTAAAAAACTACATCCCCCAACCCCAAAAGTCACAAGGAAAGTAATAACATGATTTTTAAATCTCAGCAGACAAATCACATTTCTTATGTACACCCTATCCTAAAACACTCGTAGACACACTAACACTCACTTAATTCTTTTCCTTATGTGCGTTTCTTTAGTATACACTTCCATAATTATGACTTCCCTAATAATGTTACAATTTTAATAAGATATATGTTCAGAAGATAGAAATAATATTGAAATAATTTAAAGTATTTAAATTTGTAACTGAATTGGTAGCTATAAAGATTATTTTTTCCAATCTTTTTTTAATGTATTCGGTTCTGGCAATTGATATATAATTCTAATTGATATAATTCTTCAGTGTACATGAATCAAAAAAAAACAAGCCATAAAAAAAGAGTTTTCTAGCAAAGAACAGATGACCTGCAATACTTGGATTGCTATTATTGCACTGACTGTGTAATACTGATAGCCAATTTTGCCTCCAAAATAACTTGACATTAGAAAAAAGGGAAAAAAAAAAAAGAAGTTAAATTATATGTGGAAAGGTTATTCAAAACAGCCTTATTGAAATATACTCTAAGAGGTGCTAAGAGGTCACTTCAAAGACTCAGGTGAGAAACAAGGAAGTTAAGGAAGACTAAATTAGGAAACAGAAAACCACTTAGTCCATCAAAGAAGGAACGAGGAAAAAGATTTATAAATTAACAGAGCAGGAAGACACAGAAAAGAAAAAACAATGAAGCATCTTTAAAACAAAGTGTATAACCATCCAATAAGTAATTAGAAAAAAAAAGGTTCACTACCTACATAAATAAAGCTCTCAATGGCACCCTATTTTAAAACAGGGGAGGGAAATCTGGAAATAATATTACGTTTATAAATAACTGAAACTATACAGCAATGCCATTTCATTATTATTATTACTGTTAGCTTTAGTTTTAATGAAGGTAATAGTTCTGACCATACTACATTTTCAGGAACTTCAGCAGGAGGTGGCACATCAATTGCCAGCTTCCATGCCATTAAGCAGTAAATTTGGTGTTCTTTTCTGGTAAAAACGTGCAGGTACTCTAAATCCCATAAGATAAAACATATTTTTCATCAAGAATTCTCTTTTCTGGGGAATTTGAGGAAAAATACCTGCAATCCTAGGTCTAACGAGTACACAGATTAGTATGTAGTCCAAGCATTCTTCTAATGCACTTTATAGTTACTGTCACCTGCACTTATATTATTAACACCTTATACAGCTAGCATGCAAACAAATAAAATGTGACAATTGATCGGTTAGCATGTTAATTAATGCTTATTCTCTTTACAGCTGTTCATTCTTAAAATGAAAAAAATTTTTCTTCTGCAATGAGCTTTTGGTATGAATAGCTAATATAACCCATGGTTCTGGGAACCCAAAACGAAAAAAGATATACTCTAAAGAATTTAATCTGGAAATAAATTCAGGTTACTGAGGGGGTCTCAGCTGATATTTAGATAAAGTATGAGGCATTTCAACCTTATCTGCATTTAGCAGTAGAAAATAGAATATTTCATATTTTTCTCCATTTTTTTTCTTAATATTGTTTTCATAACAAAAGCATGGAGCTATGTTCATAGACGTACCTGAGAGACACTGCTCCTGGAAATATATATATATATATATATATATATATATTATTTTTTTTTTAATAGAATCTGCTGGGATAAAAACTAATCCCTTAGTGTGAGGTAGCACATTTTCACAGCTGCAGTGGAGCAGCGAATCTCAGCTTTTAATGTCATGGTTCAAATCTTCAAAATACGCTTAAAATATTTTGTAGCTCTCCAAGAATTTGAGCAGCTGTATCCAGAATTTATTCTTTTTGGTATTTTGTAACAGCGATCCTCCATTTAATTTTCAATAGTTTTTTACTATGCTCATGTCAGCAGTGTAATATTTCCACAGCCAATAAAAGCATGAAATAGTATTTCTTGAATATGACTAATTATAATTGTCATTTTACATTTCATTTACAGACACAGAAAGATTTTTAAATACTTCATGTGTTCAGAGCTGAAGGAAAGATTATTTACTTTTTTTTTTTCCTCCACAAGGTATGCAAAAGAAAACTAGAGGAGTGTCTTAATGTGCATGTGTGAGAGTGGAAAAAAAAATAATAAAAGCTTCTTTTTTCATGCTATGGTATGGGAGGAAGCAGTGTACAGCAGACCCAGCATTCACAGGTTAAGTGGGCCATGACCAGAACTTCACAGGCAGCATGAGAAGTTCCCTGCTGGGTCCTAACTTATTTGAAGGTGGGGACCAGACTTGTATTTGACTTCCTAATCTGTCTGGCCCCTGGGGAGCAGGAGAAGCTTTCTGAATAAGCAGTAAACCAGGAGCAAAGTACAAAGGAGTTTTCAAACAGCGGATTGGAAGCCCAGAACTCCTGTTTTTTAAGGAAAAAATAACCACAAATCACAATAAGACACCACAGGATGAACTCCTAGTATTTCAGCATTCTGTCCAGATGTAACTCTGAGGATGGATCCCACCATCTAGGTCTTGATACTCCTTGTCAAAGATGAAAATGGTGAGGGTGTCTTATCCTCAGGAAGGTGTAAACTGATAGATATGGTGCAGTGTAAGGTGAGGAAGATGCATGAGAAAAGGAACAGGCTTCTTTGCATCAGGAATGATAAACTAGAAAATAGAACAATGTTCACAAAGTCTCTGCAGTGGCAAGAGTTTAAGACCACAGATGTGAAATATGGTATGTCTACTGTTGAACAGGAACAACAGAAGACATGAACAGAGATTATGAGGAGAATGCAAGTCAGAAGTTTGTGTTTTCTGGCAGTAGAAGCAAGGCTTCATATCCCCATATAAGTGTTTAAGCCTAAGCATGATTGCTGAATATTTTGTGGTTGATATCATGGAGACTTGGCGGGACAGAGCACGTAATCAGAGCGTGGCTATTTAAATAGGAAAGAAAAAGAGGGAGGACCTTCTCTCCTATGAAGACAGGTTGAGAGAGTTGGAGTTGTTCAGCTGGAGAAGGCTCTGGGGACACCTTATAGCAGCCTTCCAGTACCTAAAGGGGCCTACAGGAGAGAAGGGGAGGGACTCTTTTTCAGGGAGTGGAGCAACACGATGAGGGGTAATGCTTTTAAACTGAAAGAGGGGAGATTTAGGTGATATTAGGAAGAAATTGTTTCCCGTGAGAGTGGTGAGACACTAGAACAGGTTGCCCAGAGAAGCTGTGGCTGCCCCATCCCTGGAGGTGTTCAAGACGAGGCTGGATGGGGCTTTAAGCAGGCTGGTCTGGTGGGAGGTGTCCCTGCCCGTGGCAGGAGGGTTGGAACTCAATGACCTTTAAGGTCCCTTCCAACCCAACACATCCTATGATTCTATGATTCTATGATCTAGGCGTTCATTCGCTGTGCAGAATTATAATATGAAGCCAGAGATGTCATAATCAGAAGGGGAAGAAACACCAGGGAGTTTGTAGTAGACCATCTGAGCAAGAGGAGGGAGGAGGAGGTAGTGGATGAGGCTTTCCACAAACAACTTGCAGGTGGCTTCCACTCACACAAATTCATTGTCATAGCATATTGTGGCTACACAAACTCTTCCTGTGAGGGTAACTGTAACCAAACCTTAGTCAGCACTGGTGATGATTTCCTAACATAAATGCTACAGAAGCCGACCAGGAAAAATCCTCTATTTGACTCTGCTCACAAACAGAGAACTGACTGTAAAAGTGGCCATAAATGGCTGTTAGGTCTACATTGCAGGATGACTGAGTTGAAGATCCACAAGAAAGCTGGGAAGAGGAACTGGAGAGTTTGGACTCCGGACTTGTGGAGAACAGACTTTTGCTTATTCAGGGAATTGCAAGGCAGAATCCCCCTGGCAGGTGTCCATGAAGGTTAAGGAAGCCCAGGAGAGCTGGCTGAATTTTTAGGATAACTTACTGACAGATCAGCTCTTTCACTTGGGTCAGGATGTTTGGCAAAGCAAAATTGTTTCATCTAAGCACTTCCTGACGAACTGAAATGCAAAAAATTAAGGATTTCCATGACAAATGGAAACAAGAGCAGGCAAGAAATTGTAGCATGAAAACCTCTCGAGCACTGAGTGACAAAATCAGAAAGGTCAAAGCCTAACTCTAGCTAAAACTACCAAAGGATGTTAAGAGCCATTGGTTTGCTTTGAACTCTTTTCTGGAAAAAGATAATTGCAGAAACTTACATCGATATAATACTTTGTTAATTATACATTATTCTCAGCATGCCAGGTTCCGAGGCATCTTACAGGGTGTGTATGGTTTATACCCTGTCATAAAGAATCGCAACATTACATTTCTAGATAGACTATTGACTACAAGAAGACAAGCAACGGGAGAAAATAAGGCTATGATAACAATTATGCCGTCTTAATTAACTCCCATAAGGAATTAATGAGCCTGTCCATTAGTCTCATCCTGTTTGATACTGAGCAAAACTAATCTTACCGATAGATGATCCCGTGGACAACACTCCTTTTTCTCAGTATCTAGTAAGAAAAGCTGAGAGGAAGGGCTCAGCAGTGAGAATAGTTGCTGTTATGCCTGAATTATTGGTCAGGCATTATTAGAGAAAATAGTTTTATCCCATCTGGAGTGTGTTTTAGGAATTTCTTAGCCACTCAGCAAAACGTGAGTGTTAGTTTTGAGCTAAAACTAATGCCATATGACAGATTAAAGCTGAAGATTTAAGTTCTTAGAAAAGCTAGTTGAAAATTACATGTTTCTGCAAAACAAGTTATTTTACAACAGGCTGAAGAAAATTGCAGTTCTCAGTAGTAAAATGGAGCACTTGGCTAAAGCAAAAGATAGATCATTTCTCCTTGTAATATTAGTACATTACCCAGAAATTCAAACTGTGGTTATTCCTGATTCAGTCCATGAGCTTTAGTTTCTTGTCTGTTCTCCTTAGGGAACTGTTGACTCTATCGCAGAGCAGCCCTCCCAGCACCTATTTTGGCTCCACTTTGCATAAATAAACAAATATCCATCGGGTTGATAGTTTATTAAAAAGACAAATTACAACCAAAACTCTCCCCACAATAACATGAGTGACTACAAATCATCCAAGGTACTGTGAACTAAAGCATTACTGCACAAACTAAACAAGGCAAAGGAAGAGTGTATCCTTTACTGAAGTAAGTTTTCTGGCTTTGAGGGCAAACTGTCTGTTCTGGTGGAATTAAAAATTATTGGAGACTAACAAGTTTCTGGACTTTTCAGAAGTTTATGAATAATAAATATTATTATTATGTTATTGTAGTATATTATTATGCATTAATTATTAATATTATACTATAACAGAATAATAACATTTTGTGAAAGTTCAGAAATGAGACATGTATACTTAGAAATAGATCTAAGTGACCAGTAATTTTTAATACCAGTGAGGAAAATAAAGTGGCAATTATTTCATAAGATTCATTTCCCTAGAGAAATATTTTCTGCTCATCTTACCTTCAGGTAATATGAGGCATACTGAGGACACAGACACATGAGTAGTGCTTTTCAGGTAACATGTTGAAGTCTAAATGGATTTGGGATGTGGATATTTGATAAAAGAACCTAAAGAAAAAAGAAATCAATGACAGAAATTGTATTGTTTTTAAAATAGTGACCTCTTTTAGAATGTATGTGTGTTTTCTAAATAAAATTGCAAACTATAGCACAGAAAAACCTTTCATTATTTGCAGCATTGTGTATGTTAAATGTAAAATGGATATCCTAAAATGCAGCTGCCAAGAAGGAACACTGTACAGTGTTGAAACATGATCTGACAGAAGCGAAGAAATTTTTATACGAATGATTATAAGGACATTTTCATCACTCTTCTGTGTCTCTTCCAGATATTCTCTTTTTGTCTTTGACAATTTACTGTCATCAGTGAGTAAGAACTCAATCTGGACCAGATGTCTGTGCTGGCCTTCAGCTAGAATAACCTGCTTAGCATAAATCAGTAAGATTCCTAAAACAAGTTATTATTGTTAATTTATATTTGTGTAGATGAGAAGAGCTAGCCTTTTTTTTTTAATGTGTGACTATTGATCATAGCTCTTTAGAAAGCAAGTCCCAAACCAATTCTGTCGCATATTCCTTCCATTAAGTTGTTGGATGTTTTGTTTGGTTTGTAAGTATAATATTCCATTATTATTTTTTTTTAAATCTTACTTCAGCTTTTCTTTCTATCTAGACACAATGAGAGTTGTGTTTTTTCTTTAAAAATCTAGAAACTTTTAATGTGTAACTCTGCTTCATTTCCAACTGTATAAAATATGCTGTAGACAATATGGCTTTTGTGGCTACATTTACTTAATTAGATGATCAAGAAACCAATGTTTTTGGAATAACTCTTAGATGCTAATTTAATGTAAATTTTCCATAAGTGAATATTAAAGGTTAAAGTCAATTCAGAATTATCCCAGCAATTGACTTATGTTTATGTAAAACTTATTTTAAATACTATGAATCAAATTTTGTCACATTCTGTTGAGAGTTTACTTGGGAACAAACACTACCCAGATAGCACTGCTGGCTAATAAGAGATGCTTCTGAAGTTCTGTCTCAGCCCCAGAGAATGTGGTGACCAAAGGAATTTGTCTTCACCTTTAAGTAGGATAACTAACTTCTTTTTTTGTTGGGGAACTGTGGTTACAGCTTCATTTACAGTCACATTCTCATTCTCTTAGGAATTTCTTCAATGATACTGCATTAGAAACACACTCAGAATAAGGTGGGGAACTGTACTAATCAGTTAAATAAGAAAATTATTCTTATGTCAATAATATTTCCTTGAACAGCTTTGGAGCATGGACAGACAAAAGGATTACTTGCGCTATTTAGAATACAATATTTCCATTTATTTTTTAAAATTTTAATTTAATTTTTGTGCTTTCAAATTGATTAATTTGAAAAATAATTAAAATTAGTTTTGTACTTAATTTATTCATCAGCATATTGAATAAGAAGCCATTTTAAAAAATTACTTTTACGTTGTAAGTTGTTTAACATCTGAACTACCTTTTAGATTTCTCTTGCTTACATGACATTCACAAAGAAAATATTATTCCAGCTCTCCTATTCCCTTTGAGAAACAAACACTTAGACTGCTCTTGTGAGTTTTGAATATGTTTTCGATAAAGGGGACTTAGTAAATATTTACAAAACTTTAGATGAAGTACCCTAAAAGGCATTTCATTAACAAATTAAAGAGATATTGCAATTCAGCTGTAATGAATATTTGCACCACAGAATGTACTGTTATATAATTAATATGAATAGGCAATTCATAAAAAAGCCACACCACTATGCTTTTTTACTAAACCGTAATTTGGGTGCCAAAAGGATTGAATTTTATCAAAACGGATAATAATATTTTTAGCTATAGGTTCTTCTGTAAGTCCTCTACAATTCATTCAAACTCATAACCATGTGAACAATTAGAATGATGAATGAAAACTAATGAAGACTAATCCTATTAGAAGTTTATAAAATATTCATAATTTTTGCATAATCATTGCATAATGGGCACATGAATTAATGAAAGAAATTTCCTTTATGAGATGGGAACCAAAAAATGTTCACATTGCTGCTGTTAAATACAGGGTGTGGAATATACTGGTATCAATTTACATTAATATGGTGCTGCTGTCATCAATAATTATATTGAACGAATGAAGGTATGAGATTCTGTTTCTGTGGATGTGTATGGGTGTTTGTGTGCACACACACACAATTTACTAAAAGCAAAGAACTTCTGAGACAGACAGGACCATGTAAAATATTAAGACAACCAGTCTTATTTCCCGACTGTTGTGCTTTTCAGGTGGAATAAGTATACATTTAAATATGTATATATAGGTAATATATATATATTTGCACACACACATATTGTAACCAGTTTCTTTTAATAGTTTTAATTAGTTTTTGCAGTGAGAATTGTAAAATAATTAATAAGACGTCTTGCTTTTCCCTGTATGAAACAAAAAACTGTAGAAAAAGAAAAGATATCTCACAGCATGTTCTTTTAAACAAAATTGTTTAAAAGCTCATAACATTTCAGTTGCTGTTGTCATAAGGCACTAAGAGCCACTCGAGGAGTTTACAAAATAAAGGACTTAAAATTAATAGAGCACTTGTTTACATATTTTTGCTAAATAGCACTGTATATTTGATGGAATGAACTGTTCCTATTATAAATGCATAATGACAGCTTTTAGAAAGAGGATACAAGGTCTCATTATTCCTACAGTAATTAGCATTGATATAATCTCACTTCTAATAGAATGAAATTAGAATAAATTTCATCAAAGTCCCATAAGTCATTTGGGTTTCAGTTTCTCTGGATTATTACTTTTTTTAAATAAGGAATCAGTCTTCAGCCTTTTTGTGGTTATCTGATGTCATTCACAGAAACGTGGGATTCCAGGATAATTCAGTTTAGAAGGGACCTCAGGAGGACTCTGCTCCTACCTCCTGCTCAAATCAGGGTCAGCAGTGAGATCAAACAAGGTTGCTTAGAGTTTAGTTCAATCAGGGCTCAAAACTCCCCAAGGATGGAGACTGCACAGCCTTTCTGAAGCAAACTGTTCTAGGGCCAGACCATCTTCATGAGGAAAAATGTTTTTCCTACATGCAGATGAGATGTCCCTTGTTTAAACTTACAGTGGCCGTCTCTCATCCTCCTGTTACGCACCACTGTGATGATGTGACCCCATCTTTTCTTCAGCAAGGGATGGTGCTTTTAGGTTCCCTCAAATGGGTCTCTTGTCCAAGTTGAACAACCTCCAGCCCCCCACCAGCTTGGTAGCTCCATGCTGAACAAACTCCAGTCAATCTATATCTTTCCTCTGTGAAGGGTCCCAAAACTAACAGACTAATGATCTATGAGGAGAGGAGTATAATCATTCCTCTACACCTCTTGGCCATGTTCCTACAGCCCTGGCTGCTCTTGGCCTTCTTTGCTGCCAGGACCCACTGCTGGCTCATGCCCAGCTTGGCATCTTCCTGTACTCCCTCAGCTCCTTTTCAGCAGATCTGCTCCCAGCCAGTGCTGTCCCAGTCCATGTGAATCCTGGGGGGATCTTTCTTCCCAGGAGCAAGACTTGGCATTTGTCCTTGCTGAATTTCAGGAGGTTCCTGGCAGCTTGTTCCTCCAGCCTGTCCAGGTCCCTCTGGATGGCAGCTGTAATGCAGAAATTATCCACTGTTCTGTGTAATTTGGTGTCATCTGCAAACTTAATGAAAGTGAATGTTGTTACCTTTTCAATTTATGCTATTTATTTAACAGTCATTCGAGGAAAAAGCTTACTACTTGTAAGAATAGAAGTGAAGATTATATCTGACTATTGTCAGATATACTTTCATGTGAGTGTATATGGGGAATTTATATTTTTGATTGGGCTGTGGAATCTTCTTCTGATTATTTTTTCTGGAAAGTATTGCAACAAAGCTGTCTGTCTACTAAGTTTGGGATTGAAAAAAATTATTTTGTTCTAAAATTTAATATATATTTTTATATTTAACACAATAGTTTTCTAAACATTTATCAGAAAACTACGTAACAATATTGTCTCTTTAAGGGAAAAATATCTTTTTGAGTTAATGAGCCAATATTTAGGTTATGGATCAAATTTTTGCTTGAGTTTGCAAGTTTTAGCAGCTTGAGTGACACAGGTTGCAGTTAAATCTATATCTGTATCTGTATTTGTATCTGTATCTGTTGTTATATCTATATCTATAATCTATAGCCATATCTATCTATCTCTATCATCTCTATCTCTATGTCTATCTCTATGTCTATGTCTATCTCTGTCTCTGTCTCTATCTCATCTCTGTCTCTATTTCTACCTCTCTATCTCTATATCATCTATATCTATCTATATCTATATCTGTATCTATATCTATATCTATCTATCTATCTAATCTATATTTATATCAGGGATTTAGAGATCACTGTGATGGGAGTGCTTAGAAGACTGATAACACAGGCCAGTTGTTGCTTGAAAAGAAATCTTTACAAATGTCATTCATTAACTACACACTTCATGACAATGTTTAATTTTTACGAATTATTAATCACTATCACTCTGTACTCACTACGAATACAAAGCTGTCAGTCTTTGACACGTGAATATGCATACAGATGTATTTATGTGGAACATGACCTTAAAATAACCTTTAAGGTAATGAAGAGAGCTGTAAAGTTTAATATCCTGCTTCTTCAAGACTGTACACAGGGACATGACTCTCTTAAAGTACTTTTTCTTCCAAAAGAGATAGGTCAAAAAAGTTATAAATGGAAGTATAGCACTAGGCTTCTAAATATATATTTAAGCACATCAATGTAAACATCCTAATTTTCAGGCACCCTGACTGCCTATAAATCCCATTGAAATCAATATGAGCTGGAGAGATAGAGAACAAAGAAAGTTTAATTTTAGATTTCTAAAATTTTACTTCCTTCCCACTGGTATTTCTTTTAATTCAGGGCTGCGACGTCCTGCTGAGATAGCTGTTAAACATAGGATAAAATATTGAAACACTGACGGGATACCATTTCTTCTAATTTTTTTCTGCATTTATAACAAAAATTTATGTCTGATTCGTAAAATGAGCGTTCTATACAATGACTTCCCATATGAAATGAAAGAGGTCACAGATTTTAACATTATCCCAATACTGGTTTAAAACATCCCTTCAGAGCACAAGTGTCTTTTTTATTAGCTTGTGATGTTAATTAGAAGAAACCAAAAGTCTCTAAGCAACCAAGCTTGGTCACTCATAACTTTATTCATTAGTGGATGTAAGGTATTTCCTAACTCAGCTCATGAGGCTTTATCAGTGCTAATCTACTATTCCTTCTTTTAAGCTTGCAGTATATTGAGAAATTCTAATGTGTGTTAATTAACCTCTTGAGTGTGATAATTTCCATGTAACCAGACTCATTCACTCAACATATCTACCAGAAGTCTACTCTGCAGTATAATTTTTTTACTTTTTAATGGTTTTTCTGATCATGGAAACATTAAAACATTCATGATATTATGATATTCAGTAAAAAGGCAGTAAAATCTCAGGTATCACTATTCATACCTATGCCTATATTATGCCTAAATTAAAAAAAAAAAGGATGAAAAGAATGATAGGAAACAATTTATTATTTTTATGTAACTAAGAATGTGCTAAATAAAAAAAAAATTCTTTCAAAAGTCTGCCTGTTTAAAAATAGAAACTAACATCAGAATCATAGAATTATAGAACAACAGGTTGGAAGGAATCTCAAGGATCATCTGGTCCAACCTTTCTTGGCAAAAGCAGAGTCTAGGCAAGATGGTCCAGCACCCTGTCCCACTGAAATTTAGAAGTGTCCTATGTTGGGGAATCTACCGCTTCCCTGGGGAGGTTATCCCAATGGCTTGTGTCCAATCAGAATCTCCCCAGCAGTAACTTGTACCCATCATCCCTTGTCTTTTCCACGTGACTCCTTGTAAAAAGAGAGTCTCCTTCTTCTTTGTAGCCACCCTTGAAATACTGGAACATGGTGACAAGGTCTCCCCTGAGCCTTCTTTTCTCAAGGCCGAACAAATCCAATTCTCTCAGCCTTTCCTCATATGATAGCTTCCTTGTTCTTGAATCATCTTAGTGGCCCTCCTCTGGACCCTCTCCAGCCTGGCCACATCCTGTCCACTGCATAGACCAGTTGCCTAGACCGTAACGCAATTGGTGTCTCGCATCAGAAGCAGAAAAGATTGGCTTTAGATGATGTTTATTTTACAGAATCCAAAAGTTTCGTGGTGGAACTAGATTCCCATGAAGGCAACAGGCCCTAAGTCTCTGTATTTTGCGCAGGGGGAAATCTTCATACAGGTAGTACCCTCTGAACACGAGGTGGGCTATAATGATCGAAATAACATCATCTGTCAATTAAGCACCAGGCAACCAAAGGTATGCATAGATCAGAATGAAAGTAAGGTGCCTGGCAGATAATTAAAACATGAAATAGAATTCTTCTGCATGTATAGAAAAAAGTACCTTATAAAAATCCACACTTACACTGAAGTCACAGATAAGAATTAGAAAGACTGTTGTTAATATCAAACCACTGTAATTAAAAAAGGGTATAGCAAGCCCATATAACTCAGTCATTGTATTTCTTACACAATATTTTTTAAATATCACAATTTTAATAGAAAAATTTTGTACTGTAGGAGTATGGGTAAAATATTTTATTAAAATTTCAAGCTCTTCTTGAATGTGGAACACAAAGATAAAATAAATACAGGTAGAAATACTGAAGTATTTGGGATTTTGTGTTATCCAAAACAATTACAATACTGCTGGTCTTAACAGTAACAATGAAATGAAAATGAAATATGTTTTCAGCAATTCTTCTGTATAATTTCTTTGGATAAAATGTTAGCCATGTTCCACTGTATCAATTAGAAGATATTTTTTAAAATCATAATTAAATTATTTATTTATCTTACTGTACTGCACAAATACTGCATTAAATACTGCAACAAAGTGTAGTTAAACTTACATGCGCTAACAAGACATTGCATCACATTTCCAGGTTTAGAAAATATTGCCAAAGAGATTTGTTCTACAAATGGGTGCAAGAGTAATAGTTGCAATGACGAAACATTTGTCATATTCAGAAGCTCTTTTATACTATCTGGAGACATCTGCAATTTTTCAAATTGATTTAAAGCTGCCATTTGCAATGTTGATAAAGTTATGTGCCAAAGTAATTTCTGTTCACTCTTTGCCTCCTGGGATATATTCTCCTAAAGGCCATATTGAATCAAGTTGTATTTTCTTAGACAACCCATATCATTCTTTATTTAAGTAAATCCTATGATACATTATTTTACTGGATTTTTTAGTTTTAGATTGCACTAATGTTTTAGAATGCAGCAATTTCTGTTCTCATTGGAACTATCCCTTTTAATTTAAAAAAAAAAAACAAAACAAAACAGCTGCTGAGCTTGTATAAGCACAGTTCTCCTGAAAAGAAGACATTAAAAATAAGAATGTGTAAATGTTTGGACTTGTATTCAAATGAGGAGAATGAAGAAGTATCATTCATCTATACGGAAAAGCTTTGAACTAACCTAAATTAAGAAAAATTAAATTTTGGTATATATTAGAGTATTTTCTTCTTCTGTAAGGTACATTGCAATTTTGAAGGGTATAGTACAATTTTTTTAAAGCTATAGAGATATTTTATTTCATCTTATTTTCCTTTGCTTTGCCTACATTTTTTTCTGTATTCCCTATCCTCTGCAGTAGTGTTAAAACAATGATACAGCTCAGATTTCTCATCATATTGCTAAATGTATCTTTTCTTTACACGTCCTGAAACTGCCTTTTCTATTTTTGTGTCATTTCTCTGATTTTTTCTTTCCATGTATAAGTTGTGCCTCGTGTCATCTCTCATTGTTGGCAAGACCTCTAATTTTCCGTAGAAGTTTTGGAAATTTATCTAACATCTGAAGTTTAAGGTTTTGTGTTTTGAAGCTACAATACAGAAAACAGATTCTTTCTAGAGATCTTATTTTCTTTCAATACTCAGAAACAGTGTCCTAATTATTGTATGAAGCCTTCAACAAACCCTTGTCCTTTTCAATAATAAACTTCCTGGTTCATTAAATGCATTTTAAGCCATTTTTTGCTACCAAGCACTTCAAAATTATTATTGTTATAAAGTAAAATTCTGCTGCTTTTGAACACACAGACTCCATCTACTGCAGCAGCACCAATTATGGCACTTTTTACAAATTATAAATAACAGGCTACTTTCTCTTGCACTTGCTTGATGTTATTATTTGACTCCATTTTATAAGCTTATCCTTCTTTAGAGTTTGCTTACCCAGAATGTTAATAATTGTCCAAGTTCCTCTGTTTGCACCCAAAATGGTAGGGAAAAAAACATTTTTGTTCATTTTGAGGAAATTATATTTAATCCTGTTACATACCACACTACTTCTGTTGAAAGGTTTTGCAATTACCAATGATTCTCTGTCTTTTATCCTTTCAAATTCTTATCACATACACAGTAGTTTCTGTCTTGGTACAGATCTGATCAGAAACTTTTCCTTACATCAGTTGCACAGTTTTGTGGCCTCCTGTTCTCAAAGGAATCATAAAATGATGTCCTTACCATCTGTTGTATTTGATATTTAGTTATTTTCTACCCCCTCAGTTTAGTTATACTGTTCACTTCTCAGAAATGATAGACGGGAAGGTACCACCTTTCTGGAAAAAGTTAAAAACTGGTTGACAAGCATTCCAACTGGGATATTTAGAAGAGTCATGCTTTTTTCTTTGTTGTTCTAGTCAGATACATGTATGAACAATTGCTTTCTCTGAGGTTTGTGGTACCGGGTCAGATGCCTCAAGAATAGGTTTAAGTCTTGCCTGAAACCAGGAAGGAGTGTCTTCAAATTCCATGAATTTTTTTTCGTATTGGTTCCCTTTGATACACGGCTTCCCTAACTTACACTAAAATGTTCTTTCCTGTGGTGTGTGTGTTTTAGTGTTGTTTTTTTTTCCCTTTTACCCAGTGACAAAGATAATTATCTAATGGACTATTTCTTTTTTGGTGCTTTATCGATATGCAAGGCATTTATGGGGCTACAAGCTTAATTTATATATAGACACCATCATACCGATTTCTGCTGTGGAAGCTATTAGTGTTTTTCCCTTTTCCTTAATTTTCTTCATTTATTTACAGGTAAGTAGAGTTGTTTATAAAAACAGCAAAGAAAACAGCACTATTCCTAGTTATTTTTATACATAGAGCTTGAAAGTGGAAAAAAGGAAATAAATAGATACCTTGTTAAATTTGTTTTTCATATTTTGTGTCTTCTAGATCAGTTCATATCTTTAAAAATGATCTGCATTTGTTAGAAACAAAGAAATATGTATAAAATAGATGCAAGAAATTGTCTCACATGATCTCAATATCTCTCCCTTTTCAACCTCAAAAAAGAATTCATTTTGCCACTAACTGTAGAACTATAAAATACGTTGTTATATCTTGTTTTAATGTACAGTTAATTACAGGGCCATAAGTTTGTTTGTTTTTTTTCCCTAGAATTTCTCAGGATTAATCAGTTTAATGGAAATTTACTGTATCTCCAGTTCTCTTTATGTCTGCTGTGCATTTACTGTAAATTGTCTTGCTAGGCATGTCCTGCAAAAGCAAAACAAATTAAGTAAATGCAAAAATAAGACTAATAATATCATCCTAATCTCAAATGAAAAATGTCAGTACATTAATGTTACACTGGAACAACCATTGCATTCACTTTACAGATTATAAAGTTGCAGTAAAAGGCTACAAGTCAAGAATGTAATTAAAATATTCTAAGTTCTGGCTTGGGCAATTTTCTATTAGAAAATATTTCTTGATGATATCATTTGCGTGATATATAAAATATAAACAATATACAATAACATAGAAATGTCTAAATACTGATAGTAATGCTGTCTTCACATGTAATGAAATATTTTTGATTATAAAAATCAGATCATTTCTCTAATGATTTAGTCACACAGAAAAAGGAAAAAGGGTAACAAAAAAGGAAAAAGGGTAACAGTATTACTGCTGCAAACTACTACCACATGATTTATTTTTATAAACTTTCTAGCTTCTTCCTTAAAACCATTAACATTTCTAGACATGTTTTCAGAGGTTGGAAACTTGTAAAGATTATTTAGAAACTTTAGTTGTGTGGTACCTAGGAAATTTTCCCAGTTATAGCTTAAATCCATTCGCTTTCAGTTTATGCTCACTTTTCTTTCCACTAGCATTCCACTTCAGTTTACATCTTTTAATCAGGGAGATAGCAGAACTAGATTCTCTTAGGCAGAAGGTCTCTCAATGACCAAAATTTCCCACTGCCCATACAAATGCAGAAGAAATAGCATAAAAATAGTAAAATCTGGGGCACATCCTCTCCAGGTAGACAAATCCTTTCACAAAACAAGGACCTTGAGCCCCTATCATGCCTTCTGCCATGAGGCTTCTTTTGTCTTCTGAGTCTCTATTAAATATATGAAGAAGTGAGTTTGAATCACCCTGCTGGGTTCAGGCACATTGCATTCTTTAGGTGCTACAGGGTTTAATGTCCCAAAATATGTATATTGTATCTAGTTTATTAGCCTATTGAGATACCTTCTCTCTTAAATTGATATACAGAGGTCTAGAGCATGACAAGTTTAGTTTTTCTGTATTACATTATAGATTGTTTGATATATCTTACAGGGTTTTATATATCTTACAGGCTCCTTATTTTTTTCCCTACTGCTGGGTCGATTAAGAGTCTTGTTTTCTTATACCATTATTATGCTTAGTCATTTTTACTTGACGCAGTTCATCTGTTTCTGCTTCAAATTCACTGTTCTCTCTAAAGTATTAATTTTGTTCTGACAATATTTTCTTGCCTTTTCCTAATCTGAAACTTAAATCTTAAACTGTCTTCAAGGATTTGATGAACTGGCTCTAAAAGCTCCAGTTATTCAATTAATACAGTCTAAAAAGCAGAGATCAGCCCTGACAATTCTGTTTTTAACTAGATGAGGTGAAAGGCAATGTCTGAGGAGAAAAAAATCAGTGAGTGAACCACTAACTTCCTTTGTACTTTTTGGATTCTTGTTTGAGTTAGGGGCAATTGCTCTTAGCTTTGTAGGATACTGTAATACTCCAAGATTCAGAATAATCCTTTTGACACACTCTATCAAGTGCCTTTTAAAAATCAATAAAACCATTATGTAGTTCCCCTGTCTTTATGCTCAAGGAATTTCTCAGTCAGTTGTCATAGAATAAACATCTGCTTGATTGTTTCTCCTTGGCACAAAACCCCCACTTGTTATTCTGCCAGTTGACTCCTGATGTGTGGTTTGAGTCCACATCATATCACTCTTAGGAATCATCTTACTGGCAGAGCTCAACAGATGCACACTATTTAATGATTTTTTTTTTTTTTTCATTAATAGATATTTCACAAAGAAAGAGAATAATAGAGTTCTCCAAGTTTCAGCAGCTGTGCCACAAATTATTTACTGATGGTGTATTTTACTCTTACAGAGCACTGTCTTCTGGGATCCTTATATTACCAGACTATCATTTTTAAGAGGAATTACACTGTACTTCCTATTCTAAAAATATCTTTATAGCTGTCTTCTGGGATTTATGTTATTGCAGTTGAGCAAAAATTTATATTTTATTCCAAAATATTTCTCACCATGTAAGCTTCTACTCTTCAGACTTTTACCAATCTTTATTATAACAATCTCTACATCAGTAAACTTCTTGCAGGAATTACACTCATAAAGTCAAAGCCATAGCATTTAAAAATTATTAAAAATTATTAAATTGAAGAATTATGTTTCCATTAAAGACACAGAAAAGCCAATTCCTTTAAAGTAATTTACTTATAGCTTGTGAGAAAATGACTGCTTCGTTACAAGGAAACATAACAACACTGTGCAAGAAAAAGTTCTTCATTATATTTCATTTCACTATATATGTGCAATAGAAAAGTACGTTTCAGTCTACTGAAAATAACAGGCATGTCCATATCCATGGACAACATTAACTTGCACCTAGAAATGTGAACCTAATGCACACAATCTTTTCCTACAGGAAGATGTTTTTATAAGTCTCACACTGAAACCCACAATGATATTAAAAATTGCCTTTTTCCCTTCTTCTTAGGATCACTCTTACTTCAGATTGATGCCATCTCATGAAAAAAGCCAACAGATGTTGAAAGGGGTACACAGTAACATGCCAGTATCAAACTGCTTCACTGGTAGAGAAACTGAACTTTCAAAATCAATGTATTGACTGTGATGATTTCCAGAATTATGAAATTAACATTAAATGAGCAATACCAGTATCAGTATCTGTGGAATACTGAGTTTTATTATTTTAATTGGTAGTTTAGCAAAGTGGATCTTTTTCACTTGAATTTGAACTCCAAGTCCAGGAACCTGCTTTCCTAGAACAGCTAGATTATGTCATTCAAACAATTACAGTCAACAGGCTCTTCAGAGGCAACGTGTGTCACTGCACAACGGAGATTGCATTTATCTGACAAGTTGGATAAATTACTGAAGTAATGGGGGTTATTTATTATTTTTTTTATGCAAATATGATTAGAGATAAAATTTGTCTTCTTCAGTCTAAAAAAAGATAGATATAGAAGAATAATAGAATATATAGAATATAAGAAGAATAATATTCTTCAGAATATTCTTCAGAATATTATTCAGACTAATAAATGTCACCTTCCAGGACAAGAACGATGATTTGGGGTAACACCACATATATAGGAGAAATAGTCCTGAGATCATGCTTTTATAATAATCATTCCTCTATCAGTTACTCTACTGATACAAACATATTAACTTCCTTCAGTAGAAGAAGTCTATTTTTAGGAAGAAATATATTTTTAGGAAGAACTTGTTTCCTGTGAGGGTGGTGAGACACTGGAACAGGTTGCCCAGAAAAGTTGTGTATATCCCATTCCTGGACATGTTCAAGGCCAGGCTGGATGGGGCTTTGAGCAACCTGGTCTGGTGAGAGGTGTCCCTGCCCAGGACAGGGCGTATTGGAACTTGATGATCTTTAAGGTCCCTTCCAACTCTAACCATTCTATGATTCTATGATTTTTGTTACTTTAAAAAAAAAATTCATAGCTATAGTTTAGAATCCTGGGCATTATGATACAGGTATCCTGGGCTTGGATTATATTGTGCGTTTGAACTGAAGTGCATTTGCAAAAATTTGAGTGCGCGTTATATCACTGACTGAGCCAAGAACATAACACTTTTGAATCATTACAGCTGACACAATGGGAACTAATTGTTGCAGAGCCCAAAAAATGTACACAGGCATAATTAAGAATAAGAGAGTGTTAAATGAGACCAAGGTCCCAACATTATTACTAATGATCACTTCTTACAGAAGGGAATTTTTCATCATATGCATATTTGCTCTTAGAATCAAGTTTATTCTGATACCATATTAAAACACAGTGTAGGTGGAACACTTTAAGCAGTCTTTTTGCTTGATGTGTTGAAATTATTGTGCAGGTTAATGAACATCTCCTGATTTTGTCTGGATATTTGGTTTCTCATCATGTACACAAAGGAAGAAAAGTACCTGCAATAATTGCACAGAGCATATTGTTTACTTTGTTACCCTGAAAAATCCTCAGGGAGGCTGCATTTCAGAACCGCAGTGTCTGATGTCTGATTCAGAACCAGTCACTCCAGAAGTAATCTTAAAATATCTACAGATTTTCTGAGTATTGCAATTTTTCATATCAGGGTTGACAGTGATCCAATTAAAATGACTATGGACATACAGATGTATGCATGTACACATTAACATACACAAAATAAGGACCTAATTGAAAACATGTCTTTATAGTTGAAGAAATTTTATATTGAGTTTGCTTCTGGGAAAAATGTTGATATTTTGTAGGCCATTCTAAGTACCATTCCTCGTTTCTGTAGGGAAAACAACACTTCCCAAAGGATGAGTAATACGAAGTACAGGATTGTTATAGAATCTAAAAGAGTAGCTAGTTAGCTCATTTTACTTTTGGAATCATCAGGTTTTGTAACTCAGGGATCTGTTCTAAAATTGATGAAATGTGGTCTCATGATTTCAGCTGCAACATCACTCACACATAAATGTATATTAGTTGGTTTTGAAAAGTTAGTAAGCTTAAATGCCAATACCCCACACACCTGAAAGTGAATATCTTTGTCTTTCAAAGGATCTCTGTTTCTAGTCATTATATTAATCAAATGAATGCTGGAAAACAAAATTAAGCCGTTTTAGTTCGATTATTTTTTTTTTAATATTTTTTTTCCTTCCATGTTATTGATTCATTGGTTAGAACTTTCTAATGGTGGAAACTCTTGAAAAAGTATAGCTGGGCTAAAAGAGATGCTTGGGTTTTTTAATAGCTTTCCAGAAAAAAAATAAATATGTAGAGTTCTAATCTTGTATTCTCTGTTTTGTCAGTTTGCAATTTTCTTTCTTTTATCTCCAATGGTCTACCATAGCAATTTATTATATTGTGCATACACCCTGAAATAATGTGTACGCATGTGGTTGATTTGGTTTTGCAAATCTAAAAGTGGTATCAAAGACTAGCAATGTTTTTAAAAACAACAAGAAAGTTTGCCAGTTTTTTTATCTCACCTTATGCTAAATTCATCAAAATTCCGAACAAGATTTTATGCTCAGCTGCATCATTTAAATTGAATAGTAAATCAAATAGATTCTTTGCAAATTATAGTTATTAAGATAAATTATTCATTACCAATCAACTACAAATGTAAAGTAAATTTTCATTGATTTTTTTTGTTACTGCTGAGTTTGTTAGGTTACTAACGTGTGGTGTGTGCTCTTGTGTAAACTATATTTATATTGCTTTTTGATTCTTGTTACTCTTGTAATCTAAAAACATTGAAGTTATTATGTGTAAAAGGCTGATAATTTATGTCAAAACAAAAAAAGATCTAGAAAGTCGGGAAACAATTCTGACTCGCTGCAGAACTACTTAGAGCAATATTTTTCATATACAGACTTCTGATGAGGTTACATACACAATTTTCAGATTTAATGCTTATTGAATTATTCAAATATATTCCCAATGTCAGATGGACTGTTTAAAAGTACACAGTTCTGGCTCAGATATTCTGGAAAACTTTATGGAGCACATTTTTTAAAACTGGTTTTGAGGTTTTTTGTAACCAGCAGCTAACCTAAGTCAATAGAACCATCCTGAAAACTTGGGTTTTAATCATGATATGTTTATTGGATCAGTTGAGATAGAGTTAAGTTCCTTGGAGCAGGAATTACTTCTACATGTAGAAATTATAAAATTTAGGACCTTCTGCCATTGTTGTTTTCTTCTTTATAATGGAAATAATTTCAGACTGTGTTGTAGATGGAAAAAAAGGCTGATGTTCTACCCTTCAGACACAAGTAATTCAAAATGAGCGTGTCTTGTAAGTGTGACGTTATTGCTTCACTTTAACAGCGCCAGAAATACACATATGCAAATATTTTCATATAGAATACCGTGTTTACTTGCTGAAAATGCAGCATAAACCTTTTTTAATGATCCATTTTTTAAAAAAAGTGAGTTGATTGTAAAGGTGGAGAAAATGACTGTGTTCAAAGACATAACTAGAGAAGGAACATAAATATATAAACTGAAGTGACATATCTGCATAAACTATGACACTTTGCCACTGTTAGGTTTTTAGTATTTATGTGTTACCATAAAATTTCCAATTATTCATAAAAATATTTGCAGATCATGAAACATTTGTTGATTTCAGCCTTATCATTTAGAAATTCATACTGAACAAGTTTAATATACACAATTACTTTCTTTTTTCCGTTAATTTTAAAAGACTTCATTGACCTATGTGAAGAAGCAGCTTGTCTTTGGGTCAATCTTTCATGACCTTACATAACTTTTTATTGCTTGTTCATATTCCTTTTATTTGCTGGAAAAAGAATAGCACAGCTATAGTGCGGAGTCTCTTCTCACTGTGTTGTTGGCTTTTCATGGCATAGGCCATAAAATTTATATAAGACCCTGAAAAATAAGCGTCTGTTCACACTCAGATTCCTTAAAAAAGTGCCCCCTTCAAGCAGCTGGGCAATGAATTAAAAATATAGTAATCCAAGATTAGCAAAGGCTGACGCAAAGCACCCGTAATATTGCGTAACAAGATCACATAAATAGGAAGTGCCCAAGCATAGGGTTGAACACGAATCACTGATAGTAACAGGACCTTGGGAACATGTTAAACATATGAAGATGCTAATTACTGGATTAAAAATAAAGCTAGATGCACAACAAAAAATAATAAGGGGGTTTCATAAGGTAAAATCCATGATTTGGGGCCAATTCATTGAATATCTGGAATCCTATTGTATACTATTTGGTCTGTAAAACACCCTGTTAAGCTTTCTGAATCAATGAGTAGAACATAAAGAACAAATCCCACAGTTATTCGTGTTGTGACTGATCCAGAATCTTTGGAGGTCTGTTGAGGAGGCACTGAGTGGGGTGTTAAGCAGGTGACACTGAAGAGCCCAATAAAGAACTTCAGAAATCTTAGGGTTTTATGTGGCCAATGCGAAAACCAGATTCTAGATGAAATAATCCACAGTAGTCATTACTATTCTGTAATGTTTAGAATTTCTTGCTTTAAATTCCAAGCATATGTTATTTCACTTTATTCTTTGAGGTACACAATTTAATCAAAGCATGCTGGCTTTGATAACACACAGAAATGAAAGCATTCATAGTGTTCACAATTTGTCAATGTATTTCAGTACGACGTTTCCATTTGCTCTTTTCTCTGCTACACAGAAAACATTTTCCAATAGTGAATGGTTTGTGAAAAAAAAATCTCCATCACGGGTTTGGAAACTTTACTGTTAATTTCTGCTCAGTCAAAAAGCTGTGACCAGCAGTTCCAACAGAATACGTTGAGGAAGTGTTTGAACATCCTCTTCTTGTAGAACAGTGCTTCAGGCAGGATTCAGCCTTTCTGCGCAACAGTAATGCCCTCCTGAGATGATGGAGATGTCAAATTAACCTCATAAGGCTACCAGTAACGCAAACCTCTCATAGATTTTTCTGTAGAACATGTCCGCTAACAGAAGCTAAGCATATATATATGTCAATGTATGCTTCTGTTAAAAGGTATATGGATGAATCTCAGATAAAAGACAGTTAAATATGGCAGCATTTGAAGAATTTTTATTTGCAAAGGCCAGGTGTTCAAAGTGACAGAATTTATTTTATGTGGCTGGAGCCTAACAAGATAGCTACATGAAAAGACTTTTTTTAGCACAGAGGAAACAGTTACTAATCTGTAACTGCTATGACTAGAAAAAGAAACATGTCTTGCAGAACACTTTCATGCAGTATCATCATGATTATAACTGTTTTTTGAAATCTAAATATATCCAAGATTTAACTTTTGCAAAAAATAATTCTATCTAACTTTGAGGTCAAACAATTTGTGTCTTTGTGTGTGTGAATTTAATGATATCTATTTAATATTATAACTTGTTGGTTGTGATCTTGATAGATTTTGGGGCTTATCTATGAGACAGAAAACAAAAATCATATATATGTTCTGTTGAACTGGGAAGGTGTCATGGTTTAACCTCAGCAGGCAACTGGGACCATGCAGCTGCTCTCTCACATTTCCCATGGGTTAGGATGGGGGAGAGAGCCAGAGGAGTGAAAATGAGGGAATTGGTGTGTTGAGATAAAGACAATTTATTCGAGTATAGCAAAAGCCTTGCACAGAAGCAAAACAAAACAAGGAATTCATTCACCACTTCCCATGGGCAGGTGGGTGTTCAGCCATCTCCAAGAAAGAAGGGCTCCATCACACATAGCAGTTACATGGGAAGACAAAACCCCCGGTCTTTCGTACCAGTGTTTATTGTTCTTTCTGCTCATTACTCTATTCTGTTTCCTTATCTCACTTTCCTGCCCCAAATCACTCACCTTTCTTCAATTTAAGTAGTGCTATAGCTTAAAATTCTTCCCGCTATCACTGTTTCTCAGGCTATTATCTTTACCTCTGGTGAACTGGCTTCAAGAAGGCAGAGCCTGCTGTTTTGATTGACAGGAACAGTTACTTTCAGTAATGTCAATTCAACACATTCAAGAATGAACAGACTAACAATGCCAATTAAGTCATTTTGTGGCCATTCTGTAAAATAAATCAAGCTCTCAGGAAATTTGGTAACATACTTTTACACAGAATAAAGAATCATAGAATGGTTTGGGTTGGAAGGGACCTTAAAGATTGAGTTCCAACCCCCCTGCCCTGGGCAGGGACATCTCCCACTAGATCAGGTTGTTCAAAGTCCCATCCAGCCTGGCCTTGAACACCTCCAGGGATGGGGCAGCCACGAATTCCCTGGGTAACATGGGCCAGTGTCTCACTACCTTCACAGGAAAGTAGTTCTTTCTAGTACCTAATCTAAATCTCCCCTCTTTCAATTTAAAACCATTATGCCTCATCCTATCACTACATTCCATGATAAAGAGTCCCTCCCTATGTCTCCTGTAGGCCCCCTTTAGGTACTGGAAGGCTGCTATAAGGTCTCCCCAGAGCCTTCTCTTCTCCAGGCTGAAAATAGTATATATATATATGCTTGGATACTTGTGTAGTTACTGAAAACTCTATGCAAACAAAAAGCATAATAGGCTGGTGAAATTTTTTTCTTTAATTATTGACATTAAAGCTCTATTTAATCATTTTTAAACTCAGAATAAGACAGTCATAAGAGTGATGATGATATTCAAAAATGTTTAGTGTGGCCTTATTCTGTTTTCACTGTTTTCACTGACATCTTTGCTAGAAGAATTATCTTTGCCCTTTTAAAAATCCCCCACTTGATATTAACATCTAATTAATAAAGCTTTTATTTTACTGAGGTATAAATTTCATCCAATTGCTACAGATGATACATTAAAACTATTAGCATGGACTCAATGTTTTTGAATTTTTCTCTAGATTGTTAAAAATTATGAAACTTCTCTAGACCATCTGCTGTTCTCCACAATGATTAAATACACCACTCTCTAGACATCTTTTTTTTTCCTTACAGGTTTCCTTTATGATGGTTAGTCTTTTAACATTCTGCTATCAAGGGACACTGTGAGAAAGAGCTTGTGCTACTCTTTCACTTAGGAATGACATTGCTGCATGTTGCCTATTTTTCCTGCAGCTCCTCAATTTGTTTTTAATTTTCAGGAGGTTTTGTTCCCCTCCAGCTCTGTGCATAAGTTTGTATGCATCTTGTAGTTTCTATTAACTTTTTTGGACATGAATTTTGGCTGTGGAACTGATGTTTAAGGCCAAAACCCTGGTTATTTTATCCTATATTCTGATTTTAATGATGCAGTTACACTCATAAAAGATCTTTGAGTGACCAGTCCTTGATGATCACACCAATTGATTCAGACAGGCTATCTGCCAATGGATTTAAGAATGCCTTCAGATAAGGGTTTTCTGATTTAACTACATCAGTTTAGAAGTTCACTTTTTGTTAAGCATGTTTCAGGTTTTACAACTTCAACATCTCTGAGCTGTCTTTATGAGTTATATACTCAATTTCCATTGCTGTCTTTCAGAATCCAGAAATAAGCCATATGACAGCTGTATTCTTCTGAACTAATGTTTAAGAGGCTATTTTTCTTCCAGTCTCTTAACAACTAAATTTATTGGACGTAAATTCTGGAAGAAAGAAGAGCAAGTCACCCATCTTTCCCTCTAATTCCTCTCTCCTCTCTAAAAAGATGCACAATTCCTATTAAATTAGTCAATTAATAATCCTTGTTGACAGTAAGTGGACCTTATGTCTTATTTATTACTGTAGTTTCCCATCACTAAGTAGCCTTCATTAGACTCATTATGAAAGTAAGTAGTAATACAATATTTCCTTACACAGTCATTGTTGTTATTCCTATTGTTTTTAGAAAGAACACACTGCCATATGTACCAAGTATTCCTGCTAACCAGGGTTACTCTTCCCAATATTTAGAGACTGTTTTGAGTAAAATATTCAAATAGTGAAGTAACCTTTTATTTTATGGTACCTAGTATAAAAAAAATAAATTAGGAAAACTACATTTTTCAATCCTACAGTTTCAATATCAAAAGAGTCCCAGCAGAAAAAAAAAAACATATACTGCTTTAATGTTTATAAAGGTAAATTAATTTTCTTTACTTTCTCTCTGGGGAAGGGAGGAGGGAGGGAGCAAGTATTTGTTGCAGTTTGTAATTTGAAAACCAAAAGTTGAACCACAAGAGCAGAAAGAGCCCAGAAATCCAAAAATTAAGATATTAGTTACTCAAAGGCAAATGTTTCGTCCATTTTTATTTGGCTACATTTTCAAGGACATTTTTTTGAAGACTTAGTTTTTGAAAGCAACTAAGTGTTATAGATGAAAGCTTCAAAAATTCTCTGAATTTCACTTCAATAGCTTTCCTATTTCCATGCTTGTTTTTCCTTTGGCTCAATGTTTGTGGCAATTATAACTTTTAAAGAAATTTGCTACAACAGATACAAAGATGGAATAACTTTAGTTGTTAATGCATTCAGCTCTAAGTAGCTTCATAATGTGATGGTAACTTTCAAGTTTGAAAATCCTAACAGAGGAAACTGTAGGAGAACTTTTGCAACGTGTATGGTTTTAGGGTTTCTCTTTTATATAAACTAGATAATGTAGCGAAATCATAGAATTATAGAATGGTTTGGGTTCGAGGCGACTTGAAAAATCATCTAGTTCCAACCCCCTGCCCTGGGCAGGGACACCTCCCACCAGACCAGGTTGGTCAAAGCTCCATCCAGCTTGCTCCTGAACATGTCCAGGGATGGGACATCCACAGCTTCTCTGGGCAACCTGTTCCAGTGTCTCACCACCCTCACAGGAAAGAATTTCTTCCTAAGATCTAATCTAAATCTCTCCTCTTTCAGTTTAAAACTGCTACCCCTCGTCCTATGGCTACACTCCCTGATCAATTGTCCCTTCCCATCTCTCCTGTAGAGCCCCTTTAGGTACTGGAAGGCTGCTATAAGATCTCTTATATCAATCCTGCAATAGGATATACACTATTTTTTAGAAGAAAGCTGGTGCTAAAAAGTTTTTATGTGTCTATGTCACACATGTTATTTTCAAAATCATATTAGAAATATAACTCAATGTTTTGGGAAGGACTACATGTCAAATTGTACTGACTGGGGTGAATTTAATGTGGTGATAATTAGTACATAACAAACCAGACTTAGTTTTTACATCAGAAAAATATATATGTGAATATATGGGGGTTTTATAACACCAAGGACTGTCTAATTACACCACTGGAAAGATCCTGAACCTGTTATATTAAGCCCAAGGAATGATAATCCTTTTTCTTTACAGGAAAGAGAGAGTTCCAGAACTCAATATTAGAAAATATCACAATGAAAACATACATAGTCACTAGTCAATTATTTCCTGACAGGCAACTAATTTTTAGAATGATGTCTCTTTGAAAAGATGGCCTAAAAATAGCAGAGGAGCGTGATGTTCTATCATACAAGCAACAACAACAATTTAGATTTGCAATTCATCTCAAAGCTCTGCATACGTTGCTGGGAGCTGCTCCAGGGTGGTTTGATAGTTCTTAGGAGGCTGTAAAAAGTAGATGGAAAGCGTTCTGTGAGACAGCACAGAAGTGGCAAAGAAGGACAGCAAAGCCATTGAATGTGCCAAACACTAGGTCGAACAATACGTTTGTTCCTGGTTTTGTTTTTACTGTTGTCTAAGCAAGATACATTTAGGCATTGTCAGGGGCAGGATATTGCTGATCTATGTGATCTTTGGCCTAGCACATTATTCCTGTTTCCATGGTCTCAGATTATTAAGGCATTTACAACAAAAGTATTTTTCACATTGCCAGTGCTTAAGGTTTTATTCCCACTGCAACAAACTCTGTATCTCACAGTGCCAGTCCTACACAAAATCCTCTCCCTTTATTATCCCATAAATCCCCAGTGATTTTGGAGAGGAAGTGTAATACATACACATTTGATAACCTACTATGTCTTCCTTTCTTAAATCCTTTAACACAAATCTTCATTAAAATACTAAATTAAGATACTAAATGTGGCAAAGTTAAAAAGATATTTAAAAGAAGAAAAAAGAAAGGATATAAAAGCCATTTTGCATAAAGCACATTATGGTCCTGATGCTCCTTTTCATTTTATTCAATGTTAATATTCTACAGACTTCAACAGGAGCAGGATCAAACCTCTCACGAGCAGTGGCATTTTGATGTATTACACCAATACATCACCCTATGCGGCTTCTTGATGATGTATTGCGCTAGTGCTTTATCAAAGTGTCATTGCTCTGATGAAGGCATAGTACCTTCTGGCAAAGCCCTGCAATGAAAACTGTTGTGCTGTAGAAAAGGTGAGGTGAGGTGAGGTTATGCTATGCTATGCTATGTTATGCTATGTTACGCTACACTATAATTATATATATAATTATATTAAAATATAATATATATAAATATTATATACTATAATTATAATATAATATAATATAATATGCCATGTTTTATGCTGTGATACTCAGGAAAAACATCAGAAAAAGAGAGATTAGGCTCAAGGAATGAGTGAAGAGATGGATATGCCAAGTGAACAGACAGACAATATTCATGCAATTAAGTTTCTATAGACTGCTTTCCATTACTGTTAAAGTAATGCTACTTGAAATGCTCCTTTTTGTCCCATACTTTTTCAGTATCTTGAGTTTTGGTTTCGATAAAAACCCAAAATTTTGAAAACAGTGAAGAATATTTTTCCTCAAAAATGGTGTCTAATTTAAGGAGAATATTTACATTTTGTCAATCCCTCTTCCAAAATCATTATGTGGCAATTATTTTTGAAAAAAGTTATTTCATATATCACACTATTGGAAACTCAAGATAGAAATTTGAAACTGTGTGCAGAACAGTCTCTGGCATGTACATAGAATCATAGAATCACTCAGGTTGGAAAAGACCCTTGGGATCACCGAGTCCAACCATCAACCCTACTCTACCAAGTTCTCCCCTACACCATATCCCCCAACACCACATCTAAATGACTCTTAAACACATTCAGGGATGGTCACTCAACCACCTGCCTGGGAAGCCTATTTTAGTGTCTGACTACTCTTTCTGTGAGGAATTGTTTCCTAATGTCCAGTCTAAACCTACCCTGTTGCATCTTGAAGCCATTCCCTCTTGTTCTATTGCTAATTACCTGTGAGAAGAGACCAGCACCAACCTCTCTACAATGTCCTTTCAAGTAGTTGTAGAGAGTGATGAGGTCTCCCCTCAGCCTCCTCTTCCTCAAACTAAACAGTTCCTCCTCTTCCTCCAAACTAAACAACTCCTTCAATCGCTCTTCATAAGATTTATTCTCCAAAATCAAATATCTTGTTGTGTTTAAGACACTTGGTGACTGGGAAGACAGAAGGCTTAAAGTGGCTGCATGAAATAGTTTGATGGAATTGTTAAACCCTCACTTCCTTTCTGAACATCATAAGACTTTCCTCAAGTTTTGCTACTCATGTTGTATATAAAAATCTAAAGAAAAAAAATCACATTAAGATAAACAGCAAAGATAATAAAATCATTCAGCATAGCTCTAAGTGTATTTCCATTGAAATGGAGGCATCAAATAAACATCTAAATAAACACATACTATAAAAAAAAGCACAATCAGCTACAATGAAAATAGAATATTTGATGAGACGCTATTATGAATGTCTAACACTACCCCTATTGATACAATTCAGAATACAAAGGAAGGAAGTATGCATAAATAAACAGTATTTTCAAAGTTGAGTCTTTCTGGAAGGTGATGTCATCCTTATGCACACAGATTTCTGCTTTATTTGAGAAGTACAAATCTATTCGTCCTGAGTTTTTTGCTATTATTTGAAAATAATGCTACTAATGCCATAATTCAGAAAGGATATAGTCAAGACTAAAGACAATTGAAAACCAGGTAATATTGTGCCTCAATTTGGATTAGGTGTTTGTGAGCTCTGTTTGCATGAGCATCATAAAAGTCAACTTTTGGGATAAAGATGGATTTTTGCTGCCCGTTTTCAGGACACACCAATTATACTGTTTTACATAATATGAATGTAGTTGACTCTCTATATTCTATTGCTTTCCCTCAGGTGGAATATTTTATAAAGGAAGTAAGATATAAACTGGATAAGCTGTTACTGGATAGACTTTGATGAAATCATTCCAAAGCTTGCAGCTTATTGAGCTGTACCCCAGGTTTTTTTTCCATCTTTCAGCAATGACAGTGGAAATACAAGTATGAAAATGCATGACTTATACTATCTGTATGCTTCTGTTTACTTATAAAGAATTTATTTTAGATTTTCTTGAAAAAAAGTTTTTCTTCCATGAAAAAATGTTTGTTTTGCTCCTCCCAGAAATGTTACTAGGAGGCTTGGATTTGTTTAATTGCATATTACTTTAAAAATATTTTTAATATAGCTCTCTAAAATAAAATAAATAACATTTATTTATTATGTGTAAGTTGCAGTTTGCCTTCCTTTTCTGCATTTGTGGAATTTTGTTAAGAAGTATGGTTTTCATTACCTCTGTCAGAGTGTACTTTGGATATTATCCTGATTTGCATATGTTGAGGGACAATGCATTTAGACTAATTTTGTCAGATTTCAAAGAATTAATTATTTACCTTTATTTTTCCATGTTTGTTGTCTTATATTATAATACTTATTGCTAAGGATGCTCTTACTACTAGCAAGTGAGGTGTAAAGCCAAGAGTGAGACTTCTAACAGCATTTAACATATTAGTATGGAGGAAGACAGTAATGCTGTTATTTTTACTCTATATTCTATGTACATTCATGAAAATATGAAGTATTGAATATCCCAAATTCTCTTTGAAACACTGAAACTTTCTTTGAAACACTGTCCAGTTCTGGACTCCCCAGTTCAAGAAGGCCAGAGAACTGCTGGACAGGGGACAGCAGAGCACCACAAAGATGATGAGGGGCCTGAGGAGTCTCTCTTGCGATGAAAGGCTGAGGGATTTGGGTCTTTTTAGTCTGGAGAAGAGAAGACTGAGGGGAGATCAATGCCTATAAATACTTCAAGGGTGGGTGTCAGGGGAATGGGGCCAATCTTTTTCCAGTGATGCCCAGGGAAGAGGAAATGGGCACAAACTTGTACATAAGAAGTTCCATCTAAAGATGAGGAGGAACTTCTTTACTTTGACAGTGGCAGAGCCGTGGAACAGTCTGCCCAGAGAGGTGGTGGAGTCACAATCTCTGGAAACGTTCAAAACCCACCTGGACAAGTTCCTGTGCAACCTGCTCTGGGTCAACCTGCTTTGGCAGAGGGTTGGACCGGATGATCTCCAGAAGTCGCTTCCAAACCCCATATCATTCTGTGATTCTGTGAACTTTATAGAGCTAATAGCTACATTACAATGAAATACGAATAATAATACTGTGATCTGCCAAAATAACAAATTTGGCATCTGTGGGTTAACACATCCTGCAGTTCCCATGTATGTTTCATTAGCTCCACACTACATTTATAAATAGCAGAAAATGATGAAAAAATAAATAAGTAGCATTTGTCATGGGCTCAATCGAGTTCAAATGTGTGCTACCACAATGTACTGAAATTTCTTACTTATGGAAAATCAATTCCCTCTTCTACTAAAAAATGTCCAATAAAATACCATTATGGTCCAACAACTGTAGAATTTATTAATTTTTACTTGACATCACTAGCAAACAATACTGCAAAACAGTGATATATTTTATAGGCATAGTTAATTTTTTCTCCATTTTCCATATATTCATTACATTAATTTATGTTAATTGTTACTGGTTAACAAGGGTTCAGGAAGGGCTTCAGAGACCTTCCTGTATTAGCATAGCTACAATAGCTAATTTACTCAGTATTGTACAATAATGGGTTAGGCTTCAGTGTATTTAAACTGTATTGTATGTGATAATAAAAACCAATCTCAATTTTTAAATTGCTTTATTTTAGTACAGGATAACAGAAAAAGTGAGGCAATGGTTTTTCATGTTCTTCCCCCGAACTTCTCTGTTTCTCTTTCTCTTTAGTTCTCTGTCTGCTAAGAAACATCCCACTTCTGCATAATGTGATATATTCTTTCCCACCAAAGGCCTTTCATTGCCACCACACAGAAATTAAGATCACTTCTTGTGCGTTTTATAATTCTTCCTCTCCTTGCCTGTACCATTTTTCTTGATTATAAACGTGAGGAGAAAATAACACAAGACATAATGTCTTTGATAAATGTCTTTCAATTTACTATGTATTTTGCAGTTTAAATGTCACTTTTACAGTAAATGTTTTTTCTTGGTGGAAAAATATTTTAAATTTAAAAATATAATAAAAATAATATTGAGTTTAAATAATGATGTGGAAACAGCTATTTAGCACTGAAAACCTATGGGTTAGATGTGGCAAGTGTGTTTTCATGTTTTTGCAAAGATTATATTGCTGTTGAGGCATAGTTATAAATCAAATAAAGAAGATACTTTTGACACTGAAACCAATGTAAACATGTTAATGGGATTCTGCAATAACTGCATATTCTTCATTTTATGGGCTTAAATTCCTGTTGGGATCAGGAAATCCATGTCCAGGCTGTGATGTGGCTGGAGACAAGCAGAGCGATGGGCACAGCACAGGAAGGGACTGGGACCCTGGGACAGGTAAGGCTGGTCACGGCCATCACGCCACTGGTGAACTCAAACCTGACATTTCCCAAGGCAGATCCGTAAGAAGAAATGCTTTAAAAGTTAGCTTTTATGACAATCTCCTGCTAATGTTTAGTCATCTGCAAAGAGACACCCCATTGTTTTCAGCTGTCCAAGGGTGAGAACAGATTTACACAGATGTTCTTGGTAAAGACAAAATTACTTCCTGTATATATTTTCTCTACAAGTGTAAGCCATAACGGATTGACAGTGACCTCCTCCTCCCCACTGGGATGGTGGGTATTTGCATATTTTCACTCAGCCTACTTTTCGCTTAAAAAAAATTAGTTGACAGAGAGAACGTCAGTATTTTGGGTTGTCTCTGTCAGGGTGTGATACGTGACAGTTGTCTAGTACCCCCGTGGAAAAAGAGCAGACAGGTATTTTTGACATATAAAATCACCTAATCACTTGGATTTTGTGTACCCAAGCTGACAGACAGCAGTGGTAATAGATATTAGTGTTTCTGTGTGTGTGCATAGATCGCCTTTATAATGAAGGTCCTGTAAGGTTGATAACAGAATAACAGCAGTGCAAATTATTCAAAAATGTCTTTTTATTTATTGTAGATTCAGAGACTATAAAAACATAAGCATTCAAATTGATAACTTGAATAGTGCAGATGATAGTGCTTCCCTGATTTAATTTCTGTACGAATTAGAACTGGATCTTTTGGAAAAGTCCATAATCTCTATACTCATTTCCACCCCTCAAAATATTTTAGTACTTCAGGGCAACTTTTGAATTCACTAGAAGTTGCTGCCACTAACAAAGCTATTCATATAAAAAAATTTTCTTTTTAGTATATGAAAACCTGTTTTATTTGCATTACTTTTATATTGTGCTCATTTGCTACTTAATAGGACTGGCAAAATTTCGGATACAAATTTATTCAATTTTGCATATAGTACTTCTACATAATATGAAATCATGCAACACATGTTTTACGTAAAATGATGCACTCATTTATGCATATGTTATTTAACAGTTAAAACTGTTACTTAAAATAATGTCAGACATCACTCCTTGGGCACAGAAGAATTTTGAAATGTGGTTGTATTTATACATATTTGGAGGGCATACAAACTTCAAATTAAATTAGAAAAAAAATCTTCTGACATTATTTAAAAAAAAAAAACCAAAACAATTAGTAGAGATTTGTTCAACCCAATCTGACACATCCTCTTTTTTCCACTGGCTGTCTATATTCAGCTCTTATCACTATCGAATTGTCACAGAATTGTACTTTCCAGTGACTCAGAGCCCAGTGTCAACCCAACTGCTGAGAGAGCATGTCTGCAATGGGAGTACAATTATTATTTCTTGAACCTTTTGATGATAATTTTGACCTCTGTTTTCTGGAGATTCCTTGAGGTCAGCTGTGTAGTCCTTGAGAATCCAGTTGGTGATAGTCAGCATGCTAAAGACATGGTTCTCTGCAGGCACATAATCTCCATGATTATCCTCACAAATTTGTACTATATTCAATACTATGAGAGAATCCATCACATCTTCTCGAGAAATGAAGATCCTAATGATAAAAATGCAAATTTTGGAGGAAATAAGAAGAGGAAAATTTCTTACTGCACTGCTTGTACAAAATCAATGCTTTAATACATAGACACATTTATTTATTTTTTTCCTTACTTAGAAATTAAGGTTATCAGTACCATATAGGAGGTGCTTCAGACAGAATCAGACTAAATGTTTGTGAAAATGTGGGTTGGTATGAAATGTGTTACGTTACTTAGATATTTTAAATCATAATACTGTGGTACTACTTTAAATAAACTATGATTCCTCTAGTGGCCCTCATTGCAGAAATCACTTGAATCATTTATAAAAATATATATTAATAAAAGTATGTGCTATATAATTATGCCTTTTTGGTTTCTTCTTATTATATGTGTTGCAAATAATAATCCTAAAATTTGTGACTCCCCAGCTATGCTTTTTTTCTTTTCTTTCATTTCAAATATTCCCTTTACATTGTAGGAATATTCTATAACCATAAGTCATTGTGCTCAGCAATAAAAACTGTGGGAAGAAGGAAAAAGGGAGGGATATTCAGTTATGGCTTCTGTCTTCCCAAGTAACTGTTACACATGATGGAGCCCTACTTTCCTGGAAACGGCTGAACATCTTCCTGCCAATGGGAAGTGGTGAATGAATTCATTGTTTTTCTTCACTTATGTGCACAACTTCTGCCTTCCCCATTGAACTGTCTTTACCTCAGCCCATGAGTTTTCTCTTGTGCTCTTCTGATTCTCTCTCCCATCCCACTGTGCGGGGAAGCAAGTGAGCAGCTATGTGGGGCTGAGTTGCCTCCCAGGATTAAAACACAAACACATGAGATCCATTTTCCTGTTGTAAACTATTTTTCCCCAAAACTGCTCTGTTGCTACTTAACCACATTGATTTCTGGAAGACTGTCTTTCATATATTTATCTTTATTAGAAACATGTGAAGAGAAAGAGCTTCCCCAAAGTAAAATGTACATAACTTTACCCTTTATTTCCAATAAAATTAACATGAATTTATAGACAGGTTGCAGTCCAAAATCTTATATGCCATATATTGTCTCAAAATTTTATGACTAAACACTAAACTTGATGAAAAGGCTGCAGTAATACTGCTGGCATAGTTAAACAAAAAAACTGCATCAAAGCAGCATGAGCATTCTATATATTATTCCCAGAAGAGAACATCCTTCCCATTGAGACAGCCACATTATCCTCTTCGCAGAATATAAATCCAAGAACACTAAAGAGTAAAAAAAATAAACCTGATGATGAAAATATTTTTCTTCTAGTAGAAAAGATTTATCAATAATGCAGCGAGGAATTGATTATTGCTCGATACATGTGGGGATTGATGTCAAACCTCAACCATTTTGCAAGTCTCTGCTATTTGATTTGATCTCCAGAAAATATGAAACTGTTATAACATAATGTTATACATGTTCCACTATAAAAAAGTAAATTTTTAAGTTAATTTAAGAAATAATTCTGAGGCCAACATTAGCAAACACATTTAAGTAAACAATTGCAAAATCTAATTCAAATTTTAGAAGGTAAAATGTTAATTTGTCTCCACTAAAGCGTGCAAATCAAAGCAGAATTGTCTAAAGCATCTTCAGTGTCTAATATGATGAAGTATCTTATCAGAAATTTGTACACTACGAAAAACCTATTGCCAAAGTCATCTGTGTAAAACTGCCATTCTAAGTCTGAGATTGTTGTGTTTAAAGTAGTGAAGAATAATATTGAATATAGAACTTTTCTCACTCTTGGTATGATATAAAAATAGATCTTAAGTCTCATAGGGACACTTGGAATTGCTAGAATACTACTACTACATTCTTGTTGCTTTTCGAAATATCACCTGATTCTGTATTTCAGAAGTCCTAAATTCACAGAAGTGGATTTTTTTTTCCTTTTCTGTTACATTTGTATCTTAAGTTTAGGAATAAACTGGTCAGTTACCTGGCATGAGAGTTCTTTCCTCAGCAGCATTGCTTTATGCAAAACAGAATAGAAAATCTTCTCTCATTATTTTACAATCTAATAGCTTATTGCTAATCTGAGAAAGGATCTAATTAAAAACAGTGGGATTCACGACATGTTTGTTACTGGTATAATATGGTCTGACAACTGTAAACAAATTATTAGACTTAAAACTACATTGACTTATATTTACTATTATTTTTTCTCATTTCTTGTTCTGATACATTCTTCTCCTCCCTTGGCCTTTTGGGTTTTGAGGTTGCTTTCCCCCCCCCTAAGAAATCTGTAGGGTCAGCCTTTTCTACCAATTATATTTCCATAGCTGATTGGAATATTTATCACTTAGTCAATATCTGTAGCAACTCATAATGAGCAGATGACTAAGGTGTGATGAATTACCTACCAGAATTTAGATAGTTCTCAGTTCATAAACAAATAGCACATAAAAAGGTGATCAGTAATTCATCTCATTATGTGGGTAGACATTTGATAAACACACAACTAATTAAAGAAATAACTGTTACCTTCTGTAAATCTAAAGTAACAGCAATCATCATTCACGAAGTAGATTTCTGCGATGGTTGTTATTAGAATAACAAAAAAACCCACAAAACAAAATATGGAGTGAAACTTTAAAACTTAATGTCTAATATAAATAATAGTTGAGTGAATGAGACAACAAAATGGCTAACTGTTATAATGTGCTCAGAATGGTTGTTCTCATCCTCCAAGTAGAGAGTGGTTTCAGGATTATGTGAAATGGAGGAATTACGTGGGAGGATTATGTGAAATGGAGACTCAGATTCTCTTCCCAAATTTTCTGTACCCAAGCTAAATACTAATTTTAATAGAAGAGGAAAGCGATATGTTTCCCAACTACAGTTATGAATGCTGGACTACAGCATTCAACTATAGTTTTCGGCTCTCAAAACATCACGTTCACATCAGTGAACATCACAAACACATCAGGGTTTGTCACTTTCTCCTTACTTCCTTCATTAGATCTTTCCAAAGCTTTCATCTCTTTGTGAGCCAGCAGAGTTTGAGTCTAGTGCAATGGGGAGAATTTCCTGACACGGGCAGATGTACACTTTTTGCACATTTTTATCACGAAATATCAATTTTTTTCTGGATTTACTGTTTTTTAGAACTGATTTCTAACTTACTATAGTAAGAGAAGGGCAACTACCTTTATCCTCTGACCATGTACATATTCTGGCCATTTATTTCAGGATGTTTAGCTAAACTGTTGTCTAAAATTAACTTGCAGGTTCAGTGTCTAAGGTGGGTGGTCTAAAACCCATCAGAATTCCTTAAGACAAAGTGGATAATTAACATTACAAAACACACAAGAAAATAGTAGGAAAAGCAGAAAAAAATACATTAACGCATGCAAAATAGATAAATAACTGTCAAGTGAATGAAGTAATAGGGAATCTAAGAGACTGCTTTGCCTCATCGTTCTTTACTCAATCTTTGTGACTATAGAAGCATTCCCACAATAACCATTTGTGATATCACACATAAAGGTTTATAACTTAAGGGGGAAACAAGCTGTGCAGGAAGATCAACTTGAGAAACAGAAATCATACCTTCACACAAATATGCTTACTGTATCAACAAAAATAGGAATGAGAAATTAAAAATATGAGAGATATTTTTCTGAATTTTGCACTTTCCAAATCAGTCTTTTTGTTTGACTCATGATTTCCTGCTTTTTAACCTATCGAGAACAACTTTAATTACAAAGATGTAACTGTTCATTGTGGGTATGAAATGATGATCTATATCAACATTTGTTTCAACGCAAAATGCCTAATTCCACAGAGTCTGTTGCTTTGGCATCTCTAATTGGGAAACATAAATAAGCTTAGCAATGTGATATAATTTGCTGAAGATTCTAGACAGAGCAGAAACATACGACCTTTTCTTAGGGTGACCTGATGATGTCTGGTGCCCTGAAGTCTTATTTTCTATTGTCCTCTCTCAAACTTCATCTTTTCTTGGAAAAACCTGATTAGAAAGTACTGTAAATGACTCCGTATGACATTTTAATGCACACACAGGGAACCAAAATGTTTAAATATAACAATCTTCTGAGGAATATTATTGTAATGGAAATAATTCTATAAATGAATTTCTATATTAAATTCTATTTAAAACATGAAGATAATTGTATTATATTACCTTGGTTTGGGGCTCTGTGTGTGTATAACTTCAAATCCACAAGGAACTACTTGCTACGTGTATATGATGAGCTCTCCAGACTTACTGTTTTATGGACTTGAAAATTAAGGGTGGTTTTTTTTTTTTAAACAAACTTTAACATTTCACACTTGTAATGACATTACTTTTAATATTTCCTATCCAGTATTATCACTGCTGGAAAAAATGGAAATGAAGACTGTATTTGGACCATTGTTCTTTAATATTAATATTAATATTAATATTAATATTAATAATTGCTATGTTGGTTAAACACATGCTCTTTTCTTGAATGTATCAGTAATTGTAAACATGATAACTTCCCCTGTCTTAGATTCAGTGTTTGTGGGACTGGGTCCTGATATATTTCAGGAAACTGAATGACCAAGTTGCCAAAACTAAAAGCCTAGATGTCAAGAAGCCTTGAAACCAATAGATTCTTGGATTCCTACACTGTTTATATGCTACTTTTCCTATTCCCGGTCTTGTATTAGCTTTGAAAGGGAACATATGGTTTATGGGAGTTCTATTTGTACTGTGTTTTGCCCTTTAAAAATCTTATTCTTATTTCTATACCACTGCAGTTTAGACAACCAGTAGATATTTAGAAGAATATTTACAATATGAAATATGTCAGTGTCTTTCCATGAAAATAGTCTCCATGATGACATTTATGAGGCAAGAAGTTAAATCCTTCTTAAAATTAGTGGGGTACAAGATCCAAAACCATTAGGAAATTATCACTTGGGGTTCTCCCTCTATTCTCTCCACTCAATCAGATTGGAGATGAGCAATAGCTATTCAAAATTTCCAGTCTTGAAAAGTCCTGTGAAAGTATCTTTAAGAAATAATATGTTACGTAAAAAGAGAAAAATATGTAATAGTAATTTCGTATCACACATCAATTTCATATCAGAATGTCTGTGAAGTGAGCTTAACTCTCACATTAAGCTCCTACATTTAAAATAGGTCTAGATAGCTCTGAAAATTTTTGTGAACTGATTTTCTTTAGAACAGAAGAGTTCTTATAACCCCCTAAGTAAACTAAAAGTAATTTAATGCAATTTTAGCTGTATTCAGCTGTGCAGCTACATCTTGATTAAACTTATTGTTGGCCTAAGTATAATCACATGTTGATTTTTTTTCCTTCTCTCTTTCTTTAGAGTTAAGGATCAGTTGCATTATTTTGATCAGCTTATACTTCAGATACACATTACGGGTTAGTGTCCTACTTCCCTAGATTTTATTTACAAGTCTATTATTCAGAGGGGAAAATCACAAAGAAATTCTGCTAATTCTATGAAACATCAGTATATTACAATATAGTAAATGAAAGGCTATTATGTTTCAGATTGGTCTGTACACTCAAGCTCCCAAAAGAAATGGGTTGCTGAATTGATTATACTTTGTGTAGAATTGACTGTACATGCATGTTAAGCAATTTTCTACAAAATTACACAAAATTGGAACATCACCATAGCAATATTCCGTTGCACACAATTGTAACTAAATATTATAACCTTAAACAGAATCTTGTTTGATATGTATCACGTTCCCTAAAATCCAGTCTTACTGAAACGAATTTTTAGAAACAGCACAAATGTTTATGTTAAACACATTTGGTAGAATTTGCAAGGAATGCGAAAAAAAAGTCCAAGGAATCTCAAGTAAATGTTTAGTGACAACACTTGAAAATTGTGTTTAAAGGTAATAGCAGAGAAGATGAGGTGATTTTTATTGTTCTCTGGCAGAAGCACAGTACCTTTTCTCCATGTCTCTAAAGAACCTAGCAGTTCTGCAGGCAGATGCATCCAGCCTTTCACGACCAGCTGTGGGATCTTAGCCACACATTTCAAGTAAGACTTCTGAAAAGGTTCATTCAGCTCCCACAAGCTAGCATACTGAAGACTTTTTAAGTTGGTATTTTGCTTCTTTCCATTAAATACAAAATATCTTAAATAGGAGCTCTTCCATTATCCTAAAATAGAAATTCAACAATACTTCAGCTCACTCCAAACCATCTGTTTACACTCATTTCTATTGCAAACTTTTCAGTGATTTGCATTTGCCCAAGCTGTCAGTTCTGCCTTTGCCAATGTTAAATAACATCCCACAATTGTGGTAGTTCTTTTCAGCCATAGTGCTAGAATAAATTTTCAACAACAGAAGGAAAGGCTCAAGATAGCTGTGTGTTTATGGGAAAGTAAGCTAAAATTATGTAAAAAGCAAGCAGCATAGACAGGCTATATTGTTCAATACACTGTTCTTAAAATTTATGCCATTAACAATATACAAGTTATACAATGCAAATACAGACTTTTTTTTATACAAATTTCCATCTAAATAATACTAGCTGTAGCCTCCACACAACGTGAATTCATAATTTCCCCCAACTTGTATGAAAAAGAACTCCACTACAATTATGAGCTAGATATGACTCTCAGATCATTGCCACCTAAAAGTAGATTAAAATGTCTTATATTTTCCAGTTTAATTTTTATTTTTATTTTTTTTGGCACTAGTTTTGTCCCTACTTCTCAGGGGGGCATAATACCTAAAAATAAAAAAAAATAATTGAAAACAAAGTCAAGCAATAAAAACCTTCTTATCAGAAGATCTCACATTCTCTTTTCCACGTGTTTTCAAAAACATCTCCTCCTTTAGGAATACTGAAGTACATTGTACTAATTTTCAGTGTCACTAATGTATCCTTATGGAAAATGTGGAGTCAAAATAGGACTTAAAAGAAAGAAAGAAACAGAAAGAAAGATGAATGACCGAATATTAATGAAAAATACTTTACTGGTCACCTAAATAGGTCTCTTACTGAATGTTCAAATAGAGCTGGTCATTGTCTGTAAATCTCTGAAATCTGGGCTTGAAGCTGATAAATACAGGAAGTTGTACCCAGAAATATTTGGCTTTATACCTAAATTTAAAAATTGACAAACTTGAATGGATTTATAATGTAATCAAATATGTTCTCCCATTCATGTTCCATCTACCATCTGTTGTGTACAGTAGTTTAAGGATTACAGAATTGGGATGACACATTTGGTTGCATTCATTTAAATATTCAAATCATTAAGAAATGAGAGGATTCTTTTTTCTTTCCTTTTTTTTTTTTTTAAATTACACTTAATCTAAAAAAACCCACAACCCCTCTTCATAGGAAATTCTAAATTGTCAGATGAAGCAAGTTATTTCTTATGTAGATAACAGATTGGCAGAGGCAGCTGCAGTGCAATTTCTTAACACTGCCTTACTAGTGTGTGTTTGATCTCAGACGTACCTCTTTTTAGGTACAAAGCTCACTCCATTCTATTGATGATAAATTTTGTCCACTCTACGGGTTTTGCTAAAATAGATGGTTCTTACTGTGGTGGTGGTTTAAGGAAAACAAGACTGATAACAGATATATCAGCCTACATCTGGAATAACTTAATTGGTTTCAGTGCTGTTATTTCATGCTTCAAGAAAAGAACAAAGATATTGTTCAAAGATATAGTTTGTGCAAAATCTGTGGAAGAATCCGAGCCAGACACGTATAAGTATTTGAAAAGATTTTACGAAGGAATAAATAAGTGAAACAAAAAGAGTATAAAAGATAGTAAATACTTAAAAACAATGGGGGGGAGAAAAAAAAAATCAGCAATCATACTTTGCTCTTCACTCAGTGAGAAATTGGTAAAGATTCCGCTGTACATCCAGACCTGAGTTTTAAACTGTAGTCAGAAACAATCTGATGGACTCAGGAGGCAATGTCATGTCTCTTGGCTATTGCCCTGTGTGGCCTAAGTTAGCAGGTTGCTTGCATCTCCTCAGGCCTAGATAACTAAAAATTTTTAATTTATATGTTTAGGTATCAAACAACTTCACTATTTTTTAGCTTCACTTAGGGCTTTTATACACTGAAATTGCAGAGCCAACAAACCAGGCAAATTATCTTTCCATTTACATGCAATCATAATTAACATAATTTGAGCATCAGGAAGAAGGTACTTGGAAGATCTTAGATATTTCATTTTTTCAAAGTTACAGTAAATGGTAGTCTGGGTAAACAAAATTTAACTTTGATTCCAGTAGTGATCCTTTTCTGATTTATAAAAACTTAAATTCAATTTCTAATTGCTTTAAAACCAAAAATGAGAAAACTATTTTTGAAGGTAGGATCCCGATTTGCAGCTGTGCAAAACTATTGGCTTCTCCAAGTACTGTTCTTTAGTCTTTTATTTAGACAGTTAGGTTATATTTTAATGAAAGAATAAAGATATAGGGCTTTTTGTTTTCTGGTTACAAATATTTCTTTCTCTCTTTGAATCTTAGGAGCTAGAAATCACTCTTGGAAAAAAAAAATACATCTAATTTCAGTGAAAAGAAAGAAATACCGTAGTTAATGGTTAGTGCATTCACAGTGTTCTAACAACATGGACATGATAGATTTCTGGATTGAGGTAATAGCTTTTATTAAATCAGCTGTCATGATGGAAAAAATCAGATAAGCTTTCAGACATATAAGCCCTTCTTCAAGTGGTAATGGTTTTAAAATGAAAGAGGAGAGATTTAGATTAGAGATTAGGACGAAATTCTTTGCTGTGAGGGTCGTGAGACCCTGGCACAGGTTGCCCAGAGAAGCTGTGGATGCCCCAGCCCTGGAGGGGTTCAAGGCCAGGCTGGATGGGGCTTTGGGCAACCTCGTCTAATAGGAGGTGTCCCTGCCCAGGGCAGGGGTGTTGGGACTCGATGATCTTTAAGGTCCCTTCCAACTCGAATCATTCTATGATGCTATTATTCTATTCTTCATATCTGAAAGAAAAGCTCTTTGAAGGAAAGCAGCAGCTTGAAAAACATTGATTACAGTTTGGTTAGATATGCACTAATTAAACTAGCTACCAAATAGTCTTCCATCCTTAAAAAAGTCTTTGGCCGAAGGTCTTTGACAGAAAGATCTTTTTTCTGAATTAATATCTATTTCTTACACCGTCCCATCAGCGAGTAAGCTGGGGTTTCACAAGTTGAGAGGGGACAGATCTAGAACTGCTGTCCCCAGCTGACCAAAAAGTTGTTCCATACTATATGGCATCATGTTCAGCAATAAAAGCTGAGGAAAGGAGAAAGAGGAGTTCAGAAATGTACTGAAAACCCCCCAGATGCCATCAGAGTTTGAAGTGAGGATTATTAAACTCCAGTAATGGCTGTATCCTCTCCTTTCTTCTCAGGCTTAACTTCAGTCCTGGTTTCTCTACCTCCCCCGCCTTGAGTGGTATGGGGAGGAATGGGGGTTGTGATCTGTTCATCATATGTCTTTTCTTCTGCTCTTTCCTTCTTAGTGGGAAGACTCCTCAGACTTTTCCCCTGCTCTAATGTAGGGTCCCTCCCATGGGACACAGTCCTCCCTGAACTTCTCCAACATGAGGCCTTCCCAGTCTACAGTTCATCAACTGCTCCAGCACAGGTCCCTTTGACAGAGTGCAGTCCTTCAGGAACAGCCTATTCCAGTGTGCGTCCCCCATGGGGTCACAAGTCCTGCCAGCAATCCTGATCCGGTCTGGGCTCTTGTCTCCACAGGTCTACAGGTCCTGCCAGGAGCCTGCTCCAGCACAGGCTTCCTACAGAATCACAGCCTCCTTTGGGTATATCCACCTGCTCCAGCCTGAGGTCCTCCACGGACTGCAGGTTGATATCTGTTCCACCACTAACCTCCCTGGGCTGCTTCACCATGGTCTTCACCATGGGCTGCAGGGGAATCTCTGTTCTGGCACACAGAGCGCCTTCTACCCCTCCTTCTTCACTGAAGTTGGCGTCTGCAGAGCTGTTGCTCTCACATATTCTCACTCCTCTCTGCAGCTGCAGTTGCTGTTGCACCATTTTCTTCCCCCTTCTTAGATATGTTGTCAAAGAGGTGCTACCACCATGACTGATGGGCTCGGCCTTGGCCAACAGTGGCTTCATCTTGGAGCTGGCTGACACTGGCTCTGTCAGACATGGGGGAAGCTTTTAGTAGCTTCTCACAGAAGCCACCCCTGTACCCCCCGCTAACCAAAAACCTTGCCACATAAACCCAAAACACTATGAAACTGAAAAGAAGCAAAAAATTGATCTCAGCTTGGTTCGGTTCTTTTATGAAAACAAAGATATGTGACTTTTGTCTTAGAACTTCACAGAGATCCACACCTGACATAGCAGTACGCAAAGTTTTCAAATATTGACTTAACTGATTTTTTAACAGTAATTGCCAGGAAAAAAAAAAAAACCAAACAATTTTTTACAAAGTTATTAAATAATGTTTTAACACTGTTATTAATATTTTTCAACTCAAAAAGTTAATATTACAAAAAATCACCTGAATTTAGATCATAATATTAATATGCAACCTCCCTACCTGAAAGTCTTCATACAGGTGACACACAACATCTGGATCTTCTCACTCAGTTTTTTGAAGATTGTCATTTTTTGGAGTCATATGTGGATCAGTGATCTGGACATGATCCTTTACAGCGCACATGCAATTAATCGGCACATTAAATATGGAGAAGTCACTCTGAAAGCTAAAATACTGGTCACCTATTTATAAAATAACATTTTGGTCTTGAGTTGCTGATGTAGCAGCTCTTCCTACGTTTTGTGTTTGCCATTCATGTGCAGAAAGTTTATTATCAGGGCTAAAATGGTATTCAATGTGTACATATATATATATATATATATAAAAAAATATCTGAATTACAATGATTCATTGTATTTATTTATATGTTTACGTATTTTCGTATATTTATGTATTTATTGGAGGTATTTAAAAGACAAGTAGACGTAGTGCTTAGCAATATGGTTTAGTTATGGTTTTTGTCAATGTTAGGTTGATGGTTGGACTAGATGATCTGAAAGGTCCCTTCCAACCTCAGCAATTCTGTAATTCTATGTTTCTGTTTTTAAATTGCTCTAGCTCATGGTTGAAAGAATAAATGGATAATTTTGAGAGAAATCAACATAGTTCAACAGAGTTCAAAGCAAATATCAATAGTACTTCAGTTTGCATTTTATCAGTTTGATAAAGTGTGAGGGTTTATAATACCCTCTGCCTCTTACTGTTCATTCATTCAGTTTTGAGGAAACCAGTAATGGTCGTAAAAATGGGAACTTACTTCTTTTCTTTATGAACAGTAAAACCCAAAAGAAAGAAAAAATCCTTGTCTTTAATGTGGTCTAGGTAGATGGACAACAGGGATAAGACAAAGCAAAAGAAACCCGTTGAACAACAGTCAAGGCAAGGTGGATGAGTCACAATTAGTGATCACAGAACAATATCATTCCGATTTTTTAATTTAATTCAGTGAAGTAAAAGCAGCAAGCAAAAATCTACTGAAGGTACTCAAATCCACACAGTATTTCGAATTTGTCAAGCCAAAGTACAAGGAAGCCTTAGCATAAAGCTTATATTTATCTGTCTTAGAGAGCCTTATATGTATTTATATAAACATGTATTTTAAATATATCTCTAGAAGCTTTTGTCTAATCTACACATAAGAAGATATTGTTAGTATTTATTCTAACGATATTTCCTGTATCACAGCATATTCAGACTGATTTGCATATGGATATCAGAAGCTAACCCCACATAAGCTTAGAAGTGAGTAAATAAAGCAATAATTGCTAGTAATACTAGAAGAAAACATAATCCAAAGCTGTGAATCATACTATGAAGGTTCCAGAAGATTTATGGCATTTTAAGAGTTGTTGGAGAAACCAAGCATTTAGGAAACAGGGTCTGTATTTGTTTTCTGTTGCTGCAGTGAGAAGCTATGCTGTCTAACCTTATTCAGGGAAAAAGATCTGGCAGGTTCTCAGAACTGTTACATCTTTTATCTAAACTTCATATATTGTGTATCCAAGCATGCATTTTTTGAGAGGAAATGCTGGTAACGCTACTTTGTAGTCAGACTGTATTGCATCTGCCATCTAATCATCAGAATGGTCTTCAAACAGACTGAAGAGAGTTAATCAAGTAAGAAAAGAAAATAATCATTTCTGCTAGAGCCAGTTGAAGGAGGAGGGGAAGGACATTGTTATTGCAAACATTTTAGTGAGTTTGTTTCATTTTCTACCAGCTGCAATGTCAATGAACATCTAGTCCTGCAAAATTTCACACATAAGAATAGTCCTCATTGCTTTTAAATTAATTGTTTGCATGATAAAGCTATCAACAAGAGAAAGGCTATTTAGAATCAAATCTATACCTGTGATTTCATTTCTGTTTCACAGTCTGCCAGGAAACGTAACCTCCAGCTGGCTGGAGAAATGGAGCTCAAACCCCTTTTTGACTCTAAAAGCTGACTATTTTGTGTTCATTTGGAATTTCTTAAATATTATCATTATGTTCTTGTTTGTTTCTATTTCCTTCTTATTCCTAAATGAATTGTACAACAGTGATATTGCAAATTTTACTCCCAAGAGAGGAGAAAAATTACATAAAATGGTAAGGAAAAAGACTAGAAGCTGAAAAATACTCTTTAGCAATGTTATCAAATTGCAAAGTGAATAGAGTAGACTTAATTATCAAATATTTGGGAAGTGGACTTCTCTTATCTTGTCCTCATACGTATGAAGTTAATTTATCTTCATAATGGAGAAACCATTTTCCACAGGTTTTCTACACAAACTGAGGCTGTTTGCATACCTAAAGCCCCCACTGTTTTTTCTGAGATTATTTCTGATGCCATCTATTCAGTTATGAGATACAAAGCAATTTAGAAAACAAGCTTTTGAGGATTTTTTTGTTTTTCCAAAGCTCACATCATCAAAATTATGTAGAAATATAAGCTGGTGATTTCTAGGGTGCTTGACTTCAGTAGAGTTATGCTGATTTACAGCAGATAAAGACTTTAAGAGTTTGGAACTCCTGTATTCTTTTTGCTTAGGAAATAACATCTAAACTTTTCTTCTTTCCTTAGTAGCATTGTACTTGCTGTACTTTCATGAACGCATGGATGTATTTTTGAGTCATAAATTTAATTTCTTTACAAATCCCTCAAAATTAAAAATATGTGCAGTCATGCAACTACTTATGTCTTTGAAAAGGATTTATTTTCTTCCTACTTCAAATGAAGGAGATAAAACTCAAGAAAGTGAATAACAGGCTCTGATCTGATCTCATTCCTCTCAGCATAATTCCAGGTCAGTTATGCTCAGCGGGAGAAAAAGTGCAAATGAATAGGTTTTTTTTTTCACTCTGAATTGTAAAAAAGGATTTATGATTGCGAAACTGAATACTCTGCCACTGATAAAAAAGATTTCTAAAGCAGATTAAGGGAAATATTAGTAATTTCAAACGAATGTGCCTTTGTCTATTGTGAGTGCAATGAGATTTTTGATAATTTTATGTACACAGTTACTTATAATGACCTTTATTCTTTCTCAAACTGCTTCATAACTTTGCAGATAGCTAATCTCATTTCTAATGTTAGGTTTGAACCAAAGTATCTTGCAAAGTCATTATTAGTCTCTGAGAGAAGTAAACTAGCACTGCCCTTCTTTTTCTACATATGATCATGACCATTAATCCAGTTGATTAAATCAAATGTCCATCAATTTAAATCTTAACCTTCTCCGATTATTATTTCCTACTTCAAGGACCTTTTTGGGGCAATCTATCTCTGCAACTTGGCCAGAACCAGTCTGAGGATTGAGGGTAGAGTAAACCCCATTCATTTAGGACTGGCTTGTGAACAACTTGTTTTTCCAGTCTAGAGGAATGCAAAAGGATCTTACCAGTTGTTTTTGGATCTCTGGATTGATAGGACTACTTAGAACTAGTTCCTGGTTTTTTTCCCCATGTGCGCTCTCTTTAATTCCCACTCCAACATAGCTTTCCTGATGGGTGTGGGTTTGTTTTGGTTTTTTTTTTGGTTGGTTGGTTTTTTTTCTTTTTTTATGTTTTTGGGTGCCTTTTTTTTTTTTTGCCAGGGTCCACCCAATCTTTATTCCTGACTTGGTCTGAAAGTGTTGAGCCACTCACGCCTGCTCCCCAGCTTTGACCAGTCCTCAGAAGATGGTCTTCCTATAGTCTTCTTTTAAAATTCTTTGGGTTTAACATACTTCCTACCCAGATCATCATTTCAAAACATATCTTGGATTATCTGGATTGTAGTTTTGGCCTGTTCTAATTAAAATATCTAAATCAAGTCTGTGTACTAGTCCGATCCTCACCCCTGAGTTTCATCTTCTAGTTGCGATTTGCTTACAGATAGCAGTTCGGTTTTCCGGTAATATTTTTATCATTGTGCAGAACATAAAAATGAAAGATTAAATTATTCTTGAAACAACTTTATATTCATTGTCACTAATAAGAACAAGAGCAAAAGAATAAAATGGTCATTTTTCTGACCATTTCAATACATAAGTTTTAGGGATGGGAAGAAGAACAGTCATAAAATGAGAGATACTTGAAACTGGGTGAACAGTTTAAAAATAACTTTCAAAAAGCATTGTTCGGAATTCTGTATATGTAGCATATTAATATACTACTAGTCAGTAGGTGGGGGAATTTTAATGTTACTAATAGATATAATAATAATTGCAAATCTAATAACACATACTGATCTTGATTACACTTCATAAAATAAGGCAAAGCGGAAAATAAGATCTTTTTCAAACTGAGGACAAAGACCATTGTTAATTCCAGATGACTAAGGCATAATCCAAAAAGTTTCTGAATTCTGGAAATAGCATAGAGTAATCCAGGATGACAGGCAAGAAGCCCTTTTTTCAAGAAATATTTTTGCTGTTAGGTATGTGAAACTAATAAGATTATCCAAACTTCATTGTGAATAAGTATCAGCAGACAGTGAAAAACAATATGAAGTGGTATCGCCAAAGTCATTCTTTTTGACTAAAAAAGGAACAATTTCCATAGAATCAATTTCCATAGTATCTAGAAGAGTTCAGGTGGGAAGGGACCCTAAAGATCATCGAGTTCCTACCTGCCAAGAGATCATCGAGTTTTCCTGCCCTGGGCAGGGACACATCCCACCAGACCAGGTCGCTCAAAGCCCCCTCCAACCTGGCCTTGAATCCCTCCAGGGTTGGGGCAGTCACAGCTTCTCTGGGCAACTTGCGCCAGGGTCTCACCACCCTCACAGGAAAGAATTTCTTCCTAATCTCTAATGTTAATCTCTCCTCTTTCATTTTAAAACCATTACCCCTCGTCCTATTGCTAGCAACTAAAGATCCCTTCAGCAGAGAATTTGAGGATCAGGGAGCTTCACTGTACCACTTTTAAAAACTCCTTTCTTGATAGTGAACAAAGAGAAAGGATGTCGTGGAGTTATCACACCCGTTGACTAGAAAAAACTATGGAAAATTCTTAAGGATTTACTTAATGTGCACCAGGCAGCTCAGAGAATGTTATTGTGTATGGGCCAGTCATTGCATATGTTACGGAGTGAATGGGTGGGGAAGGGGAAAACTGAATTGTTTGTGTCCTGTTTAGAAGAAGAGTGGTTATTTAAATCTGGATCTCCTGTTTATAGAGATTTTCTCACTGCAGAGGAATTTAAATGAAAAAAAAAAAAAAAGTATTCTGGGTTTTTAAAGGTTTCTCTGTCACATTTAATAATAGCACATGTTCTGTCAGTTCATGGTTATTTTAATCACCCCATAGATTCCAAGAATATGCAGGTCTGTGTGTCCAGAAATTGTTTGACTACCTGCACCCTTCCAACCTCCACCAATAAGCAAAACAACATGTCATGTGCGGTAGATTTTGTGCTGGAATGTAAGAACAGTCACATCAGCACAGATTTGACAATGTGAAGATTTTCTATGTGCTTGGAAAGTTACTGGAGGATTAAGGTCAAAGAGAGGTAACTCAACCTGGTCCTCCAGCTGTATATCCAAAGTAGATATTTCTGGGCTGGTTTTGATGTGACAACCTGAAAAAGAAAGATGTGTTTAAAGAATAAAAAAACATAAAAATGAAAAAGGAATTGGACACTGTTTATAAAGGGCATCAATATGCACAGTGGATACCTATGCTCTGAGTTTTGATTTGCCTTATGAAAATGATAGAATGTTACTGTATTCCATAAATATTTATCTTAAAAGTGTGCTCAGAAACACAGTTCAATATATGTATCCAAGGAAAACAAAATATATGACAAAGAACTGATAAAAGCCTTATCTGTTGAGCTGACAGGTGCTATGCATTTTAGAGAGGATCCATTTGTGATTTTCTTTTCTGAGATGTATCAGCACAGTGATCTTAGATGATGATGTCAAATATTTCTTCTGTGACACTGCACTTTCCCCTTCATCTTATACTCTTGGTAAACTGGCATAAAGTGAGTTACCTGAGTCTGAAGAGTTTTCCAAACTGCAGTGATTTGCTTTGCTGACAAAGGCACAAGAAACAAAGCAGTTTCTGTTTGCCATATCTCTATATTAAAGAGAGTAAAAAGTATCTACTGGATATACTTTACATCTTTATAAGAATTTTCACCTTGAGGTCATTATTTAAAAGTTAAAGAGTTTCAAACTTCATTTATATTCTGGACATCCCTAAATTCTATACAAAATATTACTTCTTTTATGAAACAAAAATAATATGACAAAAATAGTAATTTGTCAAATGAAAAAGAAAATATCTTGTGAAAATCTAGCTTTATAAATGAGGCACGAGAAATAACTCAGTCCAGTTGAAGCCTGTCTCTTAGCAGTCACAGAGTAATTAATGTGAATTGTAGAACTGTACAACTGTAAAGAACTACTCTTAGTTTCAATTACACCTACAATTTACAATGTAAAGATTTTCCTCCCTTCATACTATTTTTGGGGTTTTGTGTATTCTGTTTCAGGTGTGTAATGCCATAATAATTTTAGTGTTCCTCTCTTTCTCAGGGAGACTTTATATGTTTTTTTGTACACATCTGTTCCATTGGAAGACTGGTATTTACAGTGCACACTTTTTGTCCATGCTTATTGTAGAAGTACAATTCCTGTAGAAACATTATATATGTTATCTGACAGAAAATGAACTTACAGTTGCACATCTTGCATGTCTAGAAATACTTTTATCATTTTTAACCTGCCTATGGGTATGTGAGACAATCTGTAGCTGATACTAAGGAAAAACATATGCAGAAATATTTTCAGGATTAGCATCCTGAGATTACCTCTCTAAAGTAAACATTTTTTGAATTGAAAAAAGTACTGAGAGAAAGACTGATAATTTTCAGTTAAATAAAGAAGCAAAGAGGTTGTCAGAGAGCGGGAGTGTTATGGTCCCACTTCTTATACATGCAAAAATAGCACTGCATTTTTTCACAGGCTGATGTCTGCAGAGTTGAAAGTTGGAAAGGTCACAGACAAATACTTTTCTAAAAAACTCTATCTCCTTTCTGAACTGGGCATCAGGCTGTCAGTTTGGCACCATACTTCTAATATCAACTCTACAGTTTCCCTGTCTTTTCAGTACCTTGTTTTAACCAGGGAAGGTAAAAATTTCAGTGTAGATGCTCTACGCCTTTCTAATGCATTTGGCAACTTTCAAAATATTTCTTTCAAGGATTGGAGCTACATCAATGGTATTTGTGATTTCAAACTCATTTCCCTGCAGACTCCTGAACCCTTCATGTTCACAAACATGTTTCTTCCACCTCTCAATTCCTTCCTCAGTGAAAGCTCCTTTTGCTCTCTTGTTGAAAATCATTTGATTTCTTGTGACTGCTAAACATCTGCAGAGGCAAATCAGCTGCCACAATGCTTCCACAAGCAGAAAGCTAAAAATCCCCTAAACCCCAGAAACTGTTTTGCTTGAATGCACCTACTACCTGTATCTTGATTCTCTTTCTCTCTCCCCTCCTTGAATTCTCCTTGAAAAAGCTGCCTGAAAAACTACCTTGATTTGGATGAAGAAGTCTGCAACAAGGGATTTGCTAATCTGTTCTTTTACAGTTTTCTCACTCTTGTCATTAGTTAATGTAGCCCTGCCAGGTCTAGAGCAAGTTTCTGTAGTTTTGTTCTGAATAACTTACAACTGTTCTCACATTCAGTTCCTCTCTTTCATTTGCTTTAAAAGCAGAATATTAAACCAAGGTGAGAACTGTGTCATAATTAATATGCAGGTGGCATTCAGAGGAAGCCGCTGAACAGGAACATGACTTGATACAGTACATTTTTCCCACTAAGTCATATTATTGTATTAGCTACCAATTAAGTAGCAGAAGTAACTTCCTTTAAAGATACTATCACTTATTTCCTTTCCCAGGAGTAGAATATGTTACCAAAGACCCAACAGGGCTTGAGCAGAAAGAAGGCTTGAGAAAAGACAGAGCAGGTTGGAAAGCCAGGCAGTGCCAGTCTAGTCCAAACTGGAAAGAAGTCAATGAGTTCTCTGGTACTAGTACTTTAGCAACATTTATGCTCAGGGAGAGCAAAGAGAAGGGAGATACTGTGAAGGCACTGCATGAATAAAAGTCAGCCTTGCCTTGGGAGCACCTTTGGCATGTGTTTTCTGTAGATTTAAATGCGTGACACCGTTGTGCAAGACAGTTGCCTGTGGTAATTGCCTTTTAGTTGCCTGTAGTAGTAACACAGTCCAGAAAATTGTAACCCTGAAAAAGCTAATTTTTAAAAAAATAAGAGTTTCCATTCTAGAGGAAACTCATAATCTGTTTTTTGTTTGTTTGGCTGATTGGTTAGGGATTTTGAGGGTTTTTGTTTGCATGTTTTCTTGTTTTGTTTTGTTTTTTTTTTTTTTTCTTTTCCATTCAGCTGTAAATCAGAAAGGTTTGAAAGACCTTATGACAATAGTTCTAAACATCTTGTAACATTTTGTCAGAACCATTCTGATGCCTCAAATGAATAAACTTGGATACTCATTCTCTTAATAGCATAATCCCATGTTCATTTGTTAAAATTTACTGTGTATAAAGTAAATTGCTGGGTATTTCCTGCATAGTTTTATTTCATCTAATGAGCTAAAATATTGCCATAGTAAGGGAGAGAAAAATATTGCTGGTCATTTGTTGTAGGGTAGATGTTTGAAGTAGATCATATGGAGTACCATCTAAAAGTGTGGGTCCACACTCACTGACTCATTTATGGGCCTACCTGTACAGAGTTACGTCCTTGCATTGGGATGATTCAAATTTCAAATATTTATGGAGAAAAAATATTAATCTGCAGGAAAATTTGTTGGACTTATGAAAGCCTTCAGTATTTTTGTATGCTTTTTCTCATTTAGATTAATCTTATAAATCTTATAATAGATAATTTTAATAAATATCTCTGACATTAAAAATGTATAGTCAATATTGGTATAAACACATATTTATTAGCCGAAGTGATCACTGTTTTTCTGCTCTTCTTAGTGATAAGTTTAATGTAAAAAGAAGTGTCTCCTAAAAATGGTTAATTTTGTGTAAAAATATAGGCATCACACGAAGTAGAATTGTTTTTATACAATGCAATGCTATTGCTGGATATTATTAGGTTCTGGTCTGGTAACAGAAAAATTCCGTAAGAACATATTTTCATGTAATTAGAAGTTTAAGCAACTATATGTTGTTGAAGGAAATCTTGGTTATAAATATATTAAAAAATGTAATTATATTCTGATATATAATACATTGGAGTGAAATTATTTCTTAACTATTACGAATTCTAGTGGGAAACCTTCTCAAAATTAGAAATACCAGCTAATATATTTTTTATACTGTGAATGCAAGATTCCTAAATTAACCCTTTTATCTGTAGTTAATACCTTTAAAGGTAGTACCCAGACAGAGAATAAAGATTGTCAGGAGATAAGAAGGAGACCTTTCATTTATATAGCATTTGGAATGAGATTATTCATTTAGTCTGTGTGAATACAAACTGCCCACGTGGAGATCAAAAGCCTGAGGACATATTTAGTGCACATCCTTTTAAAGAAGAATATGGTAATGCCTGCTTTATTTTTTTTGCCCGTCTTTGTCTTTAATAAAAAAAAAAAACCCAACCCAACCAGCACCTTTAGTCTGCATTTCTAGAGGCTTGTGCATACATCCAAGTTGTCAGAATGTTGCAAGAAGAATTATGTTGAACAGCTTTGTTCAGTTTATTGTCACTTTTATTGTCTACCACTACAGCAGAATTTGGCGGTTTGCCGGAGAGAGTAAGGACCGCGCTTCCAGTACAATATGTGATTACAAAACTGAGTTGTTAGTCTGGTTTGTTCTAGCCCAGTGTCTGGATATGTGGGGATTTTGTTAGTTCATTTTGTTGTTTGTTCTTGGAAGTGTTTGGTTTTTTGTGTGTGCATGGGTTTTTTTTAAAAGGAAAATCCTGCAGTCTCAGTTCTTGAGCGCTGAATCACTCACTTAAGGAAGAAAAACCCAAAAAGTGGGAGAGAGGGAGAAAAAGATGACAAGTCTGTAATCTATAAGGATCCAGCCAATTGCTATCACAAATTACAGTGAAGAGGGAAAAGACAGAATGATTCTGGGACCTGAAATGTCACTGAGATAAAATAGCTAGAAAGTTTCACCTGCTGGAACCAATAGGATCGTAGGATAATTTGGGTTGGAAGGAACCTCAGCAGGTCTCTGGTCCAACCTCCTCTTCAAAAAAGGGTCAGGTAGGAGGTTAGACCATGTTATTCAGGATTTGATCCAGAAAGGTCTTGAAAATCCTTAAGAAAATTACAGCATATGGCAGACAATCCAGAAGGAAAATGATATCAAGCAGTTTCTCATATAATCCCTGCCCGTATAACAGAATACCTTAAAATAAATCACTAGTAAAAAGGAACATGTAATGCTACATATATTTTCTGCCATTTGCAGAATATTGCACATTAAAATTATGACACTATTTTTAGAAGTCTGATTTTTAAATAATACCAATTCTACTAAGAGTGGACTTTTGCAAAAATAATCTCCCCCCTCAAAAAAATAGCAAAACTATCCGGGTGGGGTTTTTTTGTTTGTTTGTTTGTTTGTTCATTCATTTTTTTTGTTGTGGTTTGTTTTGAGGGGGTGGTGGTGGTTGGTTTTTTTTGTTTGGTTGGTTGGTTTGGTTTTTTTTTAAATAAGGAAAAGAGAAACTTATTGTGGGACACAGAAAAAACAAAACAATAGAAATAGGATAAATTATTCATTGCACAGTATTCCCAAAAGAAACCCTTTATGGCTCAGAGTACATTTTAAAAAAATAATTTGTGTTTCACCTTGAGAACATAATAAAGATCAAGTCAATGCTGCAAAGCTAGGTAGGTTATGGTGTTCATTATAACTACAATTAAATTTAAATCAAAGCATCAAGGGAGCTCTCTCAATTGAGTTCAATATATATTCACAGAGACAGCAGGGATAGATACCACAATGAAGTGAATGATCACAAAATGCTTATTACTGATTTAAGCTGTAAATCACTCTAGGGTTGAACAACTCAGTTATGTATTTTGTTCTATTCTTCCTTTTCCTATAGGCAGAGGGACAAAAGGAAATACAGAGTTGATGTCCTACCCATGCCTCCTAAGTATAAAAGCGTCTGGACCACTGGAGTTTGATGGATTAATTAGTGGTTGAGATCTGGCAGGCCTTTAAGTATGAAACTTTTGCCATGAAACACTTGCATAAGGCTCTTGGAGCGTTTGTGCTTGTTATTCTGGTAAAAGCATTGAGTCAGTGAAGCACTACAAAGTCCTGCTTGTCATCTGCATACAGTTGCAGATTTCCACTCTGTTAAAATAAACTATTTCAGGAGAAATAGGAGAATATCCTGGCCCATTTGCCATGCTTCCTTGAGAACAGAACTGCAGCAGTATTAGACACAAAATAGTCAAATATCAGAAGTTGTACTGACAACGTGTTACTATCTCTATATTTCAAAAGAAAATTCAGGCCTGACAGAACTGCCTTCCTTCAACCCGCTGCAAGATTTCTTCTAAGAAATCAGGAAGAGACACACACAAGCAAAAAACCAAATAAACAAACAAAATGTATGAATTTGAAGGTGAAATGTTTTTAAGAGGAGGAAAGCAAAAAAAGTTCAATTTTCTTTTAGGCATAAGTTAATTATTTGAAAAGCATTTCCAGAATTGTAGTGACACAAATTGTGTGAATTTTAACATAAAGTGTATCCTTTACAACTTCCTCATACCTTTTTGATTTTTTGGATCTTGCCAGAGAATTTCTGTTGGAGTTTGGCATGGTATGGCCAACATAAACAAGATCTGAATTCAATTTATCATATCCCAGAGGTTTTTATTCAATGAAGCTCTTATTGCTTTATTTGCCTTACTACTTGAAATTATGAAGTTCATTCTTTGGTAAAAATGTTTGCTCTGATAGATAGGTGACAATTTCAGTAGCCCCATGGGCATTCCAAGACCTTTTAAGAAATGTCTACTGGTTACATAAAGCCACAGAGCAGAGCCCAGTTGAGACCCTGTCTGTGCTCACTCCAAGTTCTTTAATAGTGCCAATTACAATTTAAAAACATCATTGATTACTAAAAGATTCAATCTCATATTTGTTCTTATGACAAATCATATTTCACACATACTTTATCAAGGATTCATCTGAAAATACTAATGTACATAGTGATAAACAATTAGAAAGTAGTAAAAGAGGCTTCAGATAAAGACCATCAAGGTATTTAAAATTATTAATATATTCTCTCCCAGCAGACATAGCTGCTAAATAAGAGTACTATCCCCACAAAATGGGAGTTTTGCTTTTGGATTCTATCCAAACAGTGTATTTGTTGGAATTAACTAAGTGGAAGTACATGAATTAATTAGAATATTTTTATAAGTGTAATGGAAAAATCTTTTTTTTTGATCTAGAGAGCAGGTGCAGAACAGTGCAGATGAGACTCATGAAGGAGGACAGTGATAAACTATGGAATAATAGCATTTCAGATTTAAAATTCTTGTCCAAAAATATAATTGAACAATGTGGTTTTTTCTGCTGTGGAAATGGCTGAATCAGAGTGTACTTCTAGCTCCATATTAATTCTGGAGGATATCTATGATGTAGCAACGTTGTGGATTGTGTAGTATTAATTGTGATGTGGGATATGAACAACAGTGGTAGAAAATTCTGAATTCTTTCATTTTTTTCATTTGATTCTTTATTAGCGCCTGACACAAAACTACCCATTGCAGTCTTGGTTGCACTTAACCAGACTTACTATTAATATATGGTCTTTAATTGCATATTATTTGTTAGGCATTAATATCCCTTGGGTTTACCAAGGGTAAATCATGTTTGACCAATCTGTTAGCTTTCTACGACGCTATAACTGGTTGGTTGGATGAAGGGAGGGCAGCAGATGTCATCTACCTTGACTTCAGCAAGGCTTTTGACACT
>JAOXNO010000033.1:63060339-63076203 GCA_028565335.1 Limnodromus scolopaceus | reverse complement strand
TTCGGCAGGGGAGTTGGACTAGATGATCTCTATGGTCCCTTCCAACTCTAAAAATTCAGTGAAATTCAGTGAAATCCCAATGTTAACCAGAATAGGTCTCATTTACCAGATAACATTTAAAATGTTCACACTGAATTGGGAACAGAAATAAAAACATAACCCCCTGGATAGTTCTTGCTTTTCAGTCAGTGTCTCTATTTCCATCTTTTTGAGCCTGTTAAGTAGTATTTTAAACCAAATGAGGCAATCAGGAAGCTGAACTAAAAATCTTAAAATAATTGACTTAAAAATGAGTTAAGCTAAGAAGTTCTGAACTTGATTTTAAATATGTTTTATCAATTTTTTTTTTTAATATAACCTACTTTGTCTAAAAATATATTTCTTCTGTTTTACAAAGCTTTTGAAACCTCAGAATCCTTCTGAATTCTTATAAATCTTAGGAAGATCAGAATAAACCTTATAGTCCACCGAAAATCCAAATGATTATGTGGTGCCAATTGCAGAAAACTTATTTACACCAAATGTATTCTTCACTCCTCATCTACTGCAGAATGGGCCTAACATTGCAAAACAAAATCAAGACAAAAAGCCTTAAAATCACAAGATTCATCAAAGCACGGGTCATCAATGTCTGTGATGTTTTAACATGGGGGAACTGTTTTCTAGTTGAAAATGCCCAGAGAGCCCTCAGAAGTGGAGGAATCTTTATAAGGAAGACCTGAGCCCGAATTTTGTTTACAAACATATGTTTTGGCCTTTGAAATGTCAATGTTGAAAAAGCTTTGTAAAAATAAAAACAAAAAACCCCATAAAGCCAATATATATACATATATATATGCTAATGAGGAAGATCTATGAGGCTGCACTTCTAAATTCCCTCCAGAAAACTGAAAGTTAATATTTGTCATTTAGCTAAAATTATATAGTATACTATAGTATAACAGAAGAACATTTTTTGTTACATTTTCTGTTGAATATTTACAGCATCAATCAACATGGATTTTAGACATGCAAATTCAAATGCAAAAAAGAAATTATATGAAAAATAAAACAGAAATACTGCTGGAATATTTTCAATAGCTTCTAAATTGTTCATCAACATTTAAAATGCATTTTGTTTCAATATGAAACAGTTCATTTCCTGGGAAGAAGTAGTGACTTCTTTTTTCAGAAATTAACGTTCAGCCAACATTATGCCTTTTATAACCTTTCCAAAATATGAATATGCTGATTAATTCACAAGACATAGATCTTGAACTACCCTTCTAAACATCAAGAGCTTTCATTGAAGGCCAACTCGCAGCAGCTTATTCCAAAGAGACAAGCTTTGACTTTCAGATTTTCATGAGGTCTTTTAGTTTTCATTTATGCTCATGCTGTATTTAGCTTATCCCATCTGCTTCCAATTACTGTGACTGCATGTGTTTTGTTTTTCTTTTTATTTTGGTGTGGTTCTCTGTTTTTGATAGGCCTGTCCTTTCAGATGAAGAAAAATTGATTCCCCTGGAATTAAACATTTTCCAAGACAGAGCAGGCAAACTAAACTCATAATTATTTACAGCATGTTAATATGGGTCATATCTCAGGTGTTTGTGTCTATATAGTAAGCTAAATTCCAGATATAAGGAAGGTTACTGCAAAGTTTACTGGGTAAAAGAACTTTTAACTAAGCTTTCAACATCTGTTTCAGACTCTGTTTGGAGGGTAAAATAGTTGTTGATTATCTCAGTAGAAAGTAACATGTAGGTAAATTAAATTCATACTCTCTTGCTATTTTTTTCTGCACTATAACCATATTAGCAGTTATTTTTGCCTTTAGACAATTAAAGAACCTACGAGCTCACTGGAGCTAGTTACAAAGAATACTTTTATTCAAGGAGGGTTAGTGTTACCTGGAACAAAAAGCTAAAGTAGGACACAAATTTAGAAAGTTGTCTCTTTAATAATGTAATTTGTTACACTGGGGCCCCATATTGTCTGTTTACTCAAGCAGGTGGATTTGCTGAAGAAGAGAAGTGCTGATGATGCACTGTGCTGACCCATATATCAGTTCCCAACAGACTGCACCAGCTGGTAGAGTTTTTGCTTATAGCTTAAACAAAGCCAACATTTTTCCCTTTCCATTACCTCCTGCTGATGGAATACACAACAATATAAATATTGTCAAGTTATCTTCTAGGAAAAGATCTGTAAGCAAGTTTATACTTACAGTTATTTATGGGTTGAGTTTTTTTTTTTATTCTTTATTATTTCTTGTGTGATTATCAATAAAATTTAGATCTGGGAAACTCCGCTTATACACCTACTAAATTACCTTCTTTTTATGTATTTTAAACACAAAAATTAATCCTTGAATCTTAGTCTACAAATGAAAAAAAAATTATTACTCACTCTTTTATTGTTTCTTCTTGTTTCATTTTCACAGAGGCCTAAAATGTTACAAGAACAGTAGTAAGGTGTCTTAAGTTTTATTTAAAAATTAGTTGTACACCTTGGCATCTATCTTTTCTGATGCTTTTAAAAACATAACAAAAAAGAGTAACAGGGTTAATGCAGTCAAAAGGTTAATTTCTGTCATATCTGGGACACTTTAAATCTTAGGTTGCAATTGTGATGTTTGTTTAATTAACAATAGCATTTTATCCGCTCAGATCTCTGTTAAAGAGAAAGTGAAGAGAAACACCTCTTTACTAAGCAAGTTTCTTGAAATGAAAAACTTTTAATTTCTGTGGGAGTCAGAAACCTTTCTTGTGAAAATATTTTCAACATCCAGAAATATCCAAGGTCAATACTTTGTCATAACAGAGAGGTTGGGCCTGATTGTTTTTCATTTAAAATTAAAATATTGTCTCTGAATTCCTAATACCAGAGTATTGTGAGGTTATTGTATTTGTGGTCCAAGCACAGCTTTTTGCTTTACCAAATTTATCTGTTGACTCCTTTCATGTTATACCAGAGATTGATCATGACTGATCTTCACGTGTACACTTTATGTCCACTGGATGTAAAGTCACTGGAAGTCCACTGGACGTAATTTGTCATGGAATTGCATGAGGGCTTGTAGCCTTGTGTCATGGAGGTTCCGGACCCTGCATTTGATGTTATAAGGACAGAGTTCATAAATAGAAGACTCTTCTAAATTTAACTCATGTCTGTGAGAGTTCTGTCAGCTGATTGATGAGTGATAAATGTGATTAATGAGAACACAGATGTGTCCTTTATGCAAATATGGATTTGGTGTTGCACATGACACAATAATAAAGGAAAGCAAATGGTTAAATTGAGTGAATGGTGATGCACAAGGTTCAGTATTTGAATAGCCACGAGCTAATCTTTGATGCTGAAAAATTATCTTTTAGCTAGTTTTAAGGATCATGGTGGAACAGTATTTCTTGGTTGTAGTAAAACTGGAATGCTCATCCTGAGCTTTGCCAAGCTGTGAAGTGTCAAAGAAATTTTCACGATATCAATGACTTAAGAAACAAAACAAAACAGCCTTGATTTTTATTTTTCTGTTTTTATGGGCTGGCTTGCTTCCTTCTAAGAACCAAATAATCCATGAAATATTTTAAGAAATATTGGTTTATTTGTCATTTTGCACTGATATATTCAAATTAAGATGTGTATTGACCACTTGAATCCCTGAGATAATATGTACTTTACTGTGCTTAGGAACCATGACAACACAAAGAGATGTTTCATATTTAAACCAGATACCACGGTAACATAAGAATAAGAATGCTTGCATAGTTTTAGAGGGAATAGAACTGATTCACTGTAATAGTGATTTAGAATTTATGAAAAATTATTTTTTTAGTCTCAGGTTGTGTGGATGAAAAATATTAGAGCCAATGTAGGTAGATCTGCTTTTTAGAGTGTCTGCCCAAACAGTAAAATATTTGGTAGGAATGGCAACAGCATTTTTTCTAACACGGCCAAATGAAACACCTGGAATAGGTTCACCAAGCTTTGGGTAGCCATTTTATTTAGAGAACAAAATAGTTTCTAAGAGAGTGCAGGTCTTTGAGATAGTTCTCAGAAAAACAGATGGAAATCTCTGAATTTCACTAACTCTGAATGTAACTATAATGCAAAAATGCACCTTCCTAGAGAGAAATGCTGCACATACTGTACGTTCTTCAAAAGTTAATCTCTACATGCCCTTGTCACTGTATCCTAATCTTTCCACATAACCTTTTCCTTGGTAAACTAACATTTACTGTACTTGCAAGTTTTATTGTTTGTTTATAAATTATAGCTGTTGGATAAACGATATATATTTGGACCATAACTCATCAGACTGGTTTATTTGTCATATCTGCTTTTCCTTATCTACGGCAACCCTCTCATAACCTAAAAATGCTACAGTAGCTTTTCTGTCATTAATTTTGGCTCTTTCACTAAGTGGTGCAGTTAAGCAAGAGGCAGTACTTTGCTGCTGTATCTAATTAATCATCCATTTTCAAATGCTTCTTTAGATTACAGCAGCCATTAGACTACTCAACTAAATGCCTTACTAATTGCAGCAATCAAAAAAATACAGTTGCATAAGAATAATAAAAAAAATAATCCTACATTTCCCATTGTTTCCTACAGCAATCAGAATTCTGCTAGACCGGAAAGAGCTAATTATGCATTTAGTCTATATATTTTCAATTAGGATTTCTAGTTTTAAATTCTATGTAAATTTGCTTGGTAGAAAATTAAATTAGTGGTCATTTTATCAATGCAATGAGCATCATACTAAACATTGTTAAGCTCCATTTTAACAACTTGCTTGTATCAAAGAAAATAACTTGTACAAGAAACACTCACTTTCAATCGCAAATTGAGCTCAGTGTCTTTAGAGTAAAGGTAATTCCAAATTATGGCAGATCCTCTGCAAGAAGGTAATTTTACCCTAGAGAAATGTCTCAGCACATTGCATCATCCCAAGAGCCAATTCAAACCTAAACTCTGAGTGAAGAAATGCAAAACCTGCAAAATTGCAAGAGATTTCTTCCAGAAACAAATGAAATCCTTCATAGAATTCTATAATCCTCTATGCATTTTTTCTCTTATAGAAGAAATAATAAAAAATATTTTTAATCAAGCTGAACATATTTGGACATTATTAAGGATTTATGAATTTGTGCTTTGTTTTTCTGAAGTATTTTTAAAGCAACTTTTAAAATTAATTTTGCTAAAAGATTCTCTCATTAAAAAGTTCTAAGTCTAAGTGCATCTGTAACTCCATAAGATCGTTCAACGGAGTCGCCTGGTCTTGCCGTGTACTGGACATAACTGGGAAAATGGTAATGCTAAGACAGACAGATATGTTCAGATCACTTTTTGCTGTTCATTGCAAGGGGGTCGGACTAGATGACCTTTAAAGGTTCCTTATAACCCAAAACATTCTATGATTCTATGGTTCTATTTCTTGTCAATCTAATATCACAATAGAAAGAATGTCATGTTAGTTCAAACAGGGAAAAAAAATCCTCATTGCATATATTTTCTGTCTTACAATATTTTTCCATTATGGATTTTTTTTTTTTTTATTTCTGTTGGTTGGACTAGATGATCTTAAAAGGTCCCTTCCAACCTAGGTGATTCTGTGATTCTGTGATTCTGTGAATACTATGTGTTTAATCTTCTTAGTTCTTCAAAATGAAGCTGCTTCTTTAACTTTCCACATAAAACCTCAGTGTTCTGATTCTCTTTTTTTTTCCTTTTTTTTCCTTTTTTTTTTTCTTTTCCTAGAAAAGAAATCAATAAACATTTCCCAGAGTAATTATAGACAGTTAATTCAGTCCTTTTCTTATTTCTTTTTCCTATGAGTGTTTCCAGGTAAAATTATATTGCTCTCTTTGGAAAGCATTTTTTGTATGTGAGTACATAAAGAGCATAAATACCTGGTCCTTACAGCTTCTATACTTTTCAAATGTTCTACCATTTTGTCATTGCAATTCATCTGAAAGAGGAAGAACTGAATTTTTCCCCCAGAAGTCAACGTTTAAATTAGTGGTACTGTGAGTTTGAGATAGGAAAGGAAATTCATCAGTTATTCTAAAAAACACATAGTCTGTCAAAAAAAAGAAAAAAAACCCCCACAACCAAAACCCCATTACTGTTTTTCTATGAGTTAAACATAGTTTTGTTAAATATAGAAAAAAAGCTGTGGTTTCCTCTGCCCAGCTTCAGTGTACTTAACAGAGATCTCATTAACCTGCAAGATATTTTCTAATTCAGTCAGAGATGCAGTCATGAGTAGTCGGCTGGAAATGAGGTAATTGGGGTGTGACAGAACTCTTAGGCTGTATCCATAATTCATAGTTCATAATAAAAGAAAATGCAAAGGTGCCCTGTGAAAGTTCTTATGGCAAGTTAAGTTTTGTAAAAGTTGATAAAATTAATTGCTCTTACGGTTTTGATATCAATGCACTGTCTTTTGACATGGAGAACAAAGCTCATGTTTGGCAATGCAAGGACTCAGGGAAATACAGGCTGGAACTTTTAAAAAGATGTAGAATTGTTGTCACTTAGACAGAATGCAACTTATTATCACAAACTTTTGGACATAGTTAGCCAAAGAATGGTTATTCAGAAAGGAATACAGAAGAAAGTTAGAGAAGTCCATTCTTGGCTCCTGCTGATATTGATACTTCCTAGTATATTGCCCAGACAGATCTGAAAAGATTCAAGCAGAATTTGCTTCTTGAATTCCAAAAACGAAGCATTTCACTGATTAATACAGATGACTGTCTTAAGGGTTTATTTTGTTGTGTCTGACATTATCCTTATGTCTCTGGACTATTACATTATAGGGTTTTTAGAAGCCACAACTGAGATTATTCCTTTCTTTCATCTGTCATATTGCTATTTGGAGAAATTTGGTCCTATTTTCACCACCAAGAAAAGATCTCGGAACATCTCCTGCAGTTTCATTTTCATTTATTTATAGAAGTGGAGAAAAGTAAAATATTATTAAAACACTGTAGCCACATTATACCCTGTATAGGTCTATAACAGCTCACTAACAGGCCCTTCTCCATTTTCCATGATATTTATGTTATGGTAACCACACTGACAACATCCACAGCTCTCAATACATAATAATTAGGAATACCAAAGAGAAGTCACTTAAAAAACAATAAAGAAATTGAAATACTACCTGCTGTATCATAGCAAAGGTAGCAAGCACAAATACAGATTGGGCAGAGAAGCAGCCCTGAGAAGAAGGACTTGGGGATGTTGGTGGATGAGAAGCTAAACATGAGCTGGCAATGTATGCTGGCAGCCCAGAAAGCCAACCATGTCCTGGGCTGCATCAAAAGCAGCATGGCCAGCAGGTTGATGGACATGATTCTACCCCTCTGTTCTGCTCTGGTGAGACCCAGCCTGGAGTATTGTGTCCAGCTCTGTGGTCCTCAGCACAGAAAGGACATGGACGTGTTGGAATGGGTCCAGAATAGGCCACAAAGATGATCAAAGGGCTGGAGCACCTCTCCTATGAAGACAGGCTGAGAGAGTTGGGGTTGTTCAGCCTGAAGCAGAGAAGGCTCCAGGGAGACTTTATAATGGCCTTCCAGTACCTGAAGGGGGCCACAGAAGAGATGGGGAGGGACACTTGATCAGGGAGTGGAGCGATAGGACAATGGGTAATGGTTTTAAAATGAAAAAAGGGAAATTAGGTTAGATATTAGGAAGAAATTCTTTCCTGTGAGTGCAGTGAGACACTGGAACAGGTTGCCCAGAGAAGCTGTGGATGCTCCATCCTTGGAAGTGTTCAAGGACAGGATGGATGGGGCTTTGAGCAACCTAGTCTAGTAGTCGGTGTCCCTGCCCATGGCAGGGAGGTGGGACTGGATGGGCTTTAAGGTCCTTTCCAACGCAAACCATTCTATGATTCTAAGGGTGGTCTTAGGTGTACCTATAGAAGAATTATCTTCCTTTCTGCCTCATAAACAAGAGATTCTTTACCAGCAGAGCTGAGTGGCAGAGGCGACAACAGAACAGCAAATGCACTAGAGACTGTGGAGGAATTTAAAATAAAATAATTACCTTTACTAGCTCTGTGGAAGCTTCAGTAAATGCTGAAAAGGAGAAAATCGCAGGTGCTGACTTAAGAGAGTTGTAAAAAATCTCTGCAGAAAATATCCTAAACTATACATTTTAAGTTTCTGATTGTTTTTCTCCTATATTGCCTCCTGCTGCTGGAAGCCCACCTGGTCTCTGTTACATCTCCTATTCAGCATATTTAAAGTTTGCTAGAACTGCTTCAGGGTTGAATATTTTAGAATAACATTAATATGGCAGATTTTGACATTCTATTGTTCAAATGGCAATAATATTTATTTTTTCTTATTTTTTTGCTAGGTTGAAATTCAAACTCCCTTCAGAGCAGAAGATGCTGAACTCTGGACAAAGAGAACTTGCAGAGTAACAATATTTTTTTTTCCCCAGTTGCATCAAGCAGTGGATTAGAAGACTTTTTCTATTTAAATCAGTGGAGTCGTATGAAAGAAAGAGCAACATCTGGCCAAACCCCTACAAGAATGATATTCATGAAATACGACCATGCTACAAAGCTTTTACACTATAGAGATAAATGTTCAAATTCTAAGAGCTGCATTTCTCAGAGGTGCTTCTATATGCAGCAAGTGAATGGTAGCAATCTCAGAGGTGTTGAGCATATCTCAACTGTCTTTATATTTCATTCCCTATTCAAGATTGAATTACATTGTAGATTGGCTGCAATCTGCATACTTACTTAGAAGTCCATCTAAGATAGACCTAGAAGTCCAAAACCTCTATATTTTAAAATCTTTGCCATAGATAAGAATCTACTCCACAATACAAAACATTTAAGAGAAAAAATATTCAAGATGATTAATATTCATAATGCAGTACCAACCTTTTATCAATATATATTTTCTTTCCATAGGAAATATAAAGAGAAATGGAATCTATATGGAATATGGATTTTAAAAATCTTCAGAGGTAATATGCTTTAAAGAAGACATTCTTAAATACAGGTTTTGTATAGATAAGTCAACAGATGCAAATGATTTCAAGACACTCTTTTTTGTCTTTGGAAATACAGGAGGAACACTACCTACATCCTGCAAGCTCCAGAAAAGTTGATGAAAGGGAGACGAAATAACTGTTGACGTAGTGTTTGACAGAGTAAGACTTGCTTTGCTATCAAAGCTGCATAGATGCTTTACAGGCGATTAACAGCAAAGATTGGGTTGGTCAAAGCATATCTGGCTTTCTATGATTTTTTTGTTAAACAGTCAACTCTAAAGCTGAATGCATAGTCCAATACAATCGTAGATACATTTTTAAACACTTTACAAATGACAGCAAATGATTAGGGCACCACACAAGGATACTGAAGAGTGCAAGCTTCACCTTTCTCTGATCTACCATGAAGATCTCCAATGGTCTGAAGAGTAAGTGTTGCAGTTTACACAATAGAAATATATTGCCATTTCTCTGGAAAAATGAGAATCTGAGGGAGGGAATTGTGATGTTCTGTTATTGAATTAAATAGCTGAAATTGCTGAAAAGTCTGAGAAAATCATTACTGGATTTTTGCTATAACCAGTCTTAACATTTGGCTGAGGAAATTTTTTTTTTTTTTTTTTTCCCAATTCAGATCTATTAACGGAAGGAAAGAAAATACAAACTGAATTATACTGAACAAACTATGAATTATTTCCATTACAGATAGACAACATATTTTAAGTTTTTTATTGATGATGTTACTCAACTTGATAGAATTGGAAGGAATACCATTGGTCTGCAGAAAATTAAATGGGCTTTAAGATTGTGGAAGGATTTTCATTGATAGACACACTGAGCAAAACAGTAGAAAGATATTGTTTAGCCCCATCACTGACATACAAAGGTCATTCGCAACAGGACCAAAAGACAGAACAAAAGGAGGTTCAATGTATGGAGGTACCCCTTTCCTTTAAAATACCTGATTTTTAGACCTTATTTACTTACAGACCTTGAGGCAGCTTACACATGCAGTAAAGGTTTACTTCATGGAAAACAACTCAGCAGATGTTTATAAATAGCATCATAAACGATACAAGGCCACCAACATAAGAAGGAGCAGTGGATGTTATTAGGGAGGTTTACTTTTAAAAGGAGTGCTCTCATTCCTCCAACCGGGTCAACATTTTTTCTATAAAGGGAACATGTCAAATGACAATGAATTTTGCTGTCGTTAGAAAATAAGAATAAGAACACAATTAGTGTTTCAGTGATATATTTTAGTGATTTTTATATATGTATTTAGTGAATAATATATTTTTTATAATTTTAGTGATTAATTGTCCAAATTAAGTCCAAATTTTCACTTTTAACTAGATATAGTCATGAATTCTGCAGGCATTTTTTTTTATAGTCATGGCTTTGCTACGGATTTGGTCATCGACCTTCTCCATTGCTCACTGTATTATAGAATCATACACATTTAGTAAAGTATGTCATATTACATGTGGTCATACAATTGTACCTGTTTCTGACTGTGCCTCTAAATGCTTTTATTTTACTTTGGTTTTGGTTGTGTTTTGGTGTTGTTTTGGTTTTTTTTTTTGTTGTTGTTTGTTTGTTTAATTAATTTGTATTTATACTTTTTTATTGTTTTAAATTTACTTCTATTTTATGATTATTTATAAAGTGCCTGAAGTGATAAGCCATGTGATCTTGACCCGTTACTCGATGGACAATTTTGTGTACCACATGTAATTACCACAGGTATTATCACATGACAAGTTTATCATATTATCAACTTTGATGTGACACACTGAAGGCACACACAGTCTTTATGACAGAACTGGAACGAACAAAATCATCCTTATTGTAACAATGAAAAAACTTGAAAAAACTTCCCGATTTATGAGGAATCTTTTGCTCTCACAGAAAATCACATCTAGAAACTTCCATTATCAATTTTATAAATCTCTATCTAAAAATAATGCTTTCTTTTATTTCACCTTAACAATTAAAAATTAATTGCAAGACATTTTTGCTTTAATTGCTAGAAACATTTCTTATAATACTTTAAATACTATAATTCCATGCATCCTTTGTATCTTTGAAATTATTCTTCTCAAGAAAATTTCATTGAAATGGGATTCTATGAAATATTCAGTTTCACAGAGAATGTTTTCAGCCAACTATATTTTATTTTCTTAATTTCATATAATTCAGTTTAGATCATGCATTTGTCTCATAACAGTTAGTAACACATAAAAGTAGGCTGTAAGTAACCAATATTTAAAAAGTTGGGGTTTTTTAAAAGCTTTTGAACACCACATGATAATGACAGTGTTCATGACACCATTTAATGACATGTCCTATTTTATTTTCTTTTTACAGTGCTGTAGCACTACAGAAATAATGGCACTTCAAATCAAGATGTTTTCTTGATGTGTAATGTTGCAAAGCATTTGGTCTTGAAAAATTCTGCTAATTTAAGAACAGACGTGTTTCTGAACTTGATTCTTCTATTAAGAAGTGCTTAAAAATATAATCCAGATTAGTGGGCCCAGTTGTTGACTGATTATAGCTGCCAGTATAACTACTGGTAAAGAGAATCCCTGAGATATTTGAACCATTAGAGATCTTAAAACAGAAGGATTTGTTCATACAATCAAATTTGTAGTGTATTCTTATAGTAGTTATGCTTGTATCTGTCTTTATATATTTGATTAGTCTCATTAAAGCCAACTGAGCTACTTAAGTGCAAAAGTGTTTGCAGGATTCTGAGCTGTTTGTTCATCCTGCATCAGTGTACCCATTTCATGTAACACATTAAACCATCAAAAGTGAAAAGTATCAAAAATAAGACCGGTTGTTATCATGATTGCATATTCAAGCACCAATTTTGGAATATTCTCATTTAAGACTGACCACTTAAGTCAAACAACGAGGTTCCATTAATAATGCCGAGAAGAACAGGAACATATTAAAAAAAAATATTTTCCTTGAGAAATGTCTCACAACCTCTTATTTAACTATTTATAGTGAAAAAACATGTTTGTAATGCAGATAGTTGTATCCCATTTAATATGATTGTTGCCATCACCAGCAACAGCCCAAAATGTTTTTTTGCCAATAACAGGATTTTAAGTGTAACTCATTATATTAAATTCTCTGTAAGATATATGGTTAATTACTGAGAAGCAGCTCATCATTTTGGTAAAACTATTCTAGGAAAATTTAGCTTGAGGCAGAATTCTGACATAAAACTTTGACCTAAATAGCATGTTTCTCATAGCTTTTTTTCCTGAAAACACGGCTTTACCGTGAAATTTCAGGTCAGACTTTAAAATAAATAGCTTCATATAGTACAGAGGACACACAATCCAATGCAAAATTTTTTTCTGAAGTTGAAATTAAGATAGTGTTAGAGTCGTTCCAGTTGTGAAATAACATTTTGTCTTATTCTCATGTAAAACAAAATAAAAATAATAATATGTATTTTTGGCTCTGTAGATCTCTCTATCAAATTATCTTTTCTTATTTAATAATAAAAAATCATAAATTAAGCATAGAACGTTTTTATTTACATGTATGCATAGAAAACTGTTTTTTTTTCTGTAGATTGACTTTAACATACAGTTATCTAGCAAATTAATGTTGTGAAAACTTTGAAATCTATAATTTCTATGATGAATGAAAGGGACAAGAAAAATTCCTATTGTTTATTTGCTTATTACAGTTTAATATTATATGTAATACTTGGGGGTTTTATTACAGTTTAGAATCTTATGCTACAATAATAATGAGCAAATAAGTTAGTAAAAGGATGTATAAAATCCTGTAAATACATAATTTTATCATAATCTAAATGCATATTCTTATAATTTGTATCCGTAAGAAACAGACTGAACACACTTTATGACCCTCCAGAACACATTTCCAAACTTCTCAATGAATCACCAGAAAAGTGATTGGTTTCCAAAGAAACTGGAATATACTCCTGTAAGTATGGTTTATTAGAAATTTACCAGCACGTAAGATCTGAGATGGGATTAGGCCATCATTGTACCCATTGAGATTTTAATCACATAAATTAAAGTGTTTAAAAAAAATTTGAAATGTTTTCAGTACTCAGTTATAGCTGTTGCACTTTTATTTACAATTCTGCTGGTTTTTTGTTGTCATATGCTATTACTGTGACTGTCTGGTTTAATTTATTTGCTTTGTTTGATAAAATACTACGGATAATTTATAAAATCCTGTTCCTATATTCTTTGTTTTACAGAAGTTACAGGCTCAAGCAAACGTACATTTCTATAATCACTAAGACTTGGTAACTATTTTATATATTGAGGGGCATTTTCAGTTAAGCCTTAGAAAAAAGTTTGTCACTATGAAAATAGAATAGAATAATAGAAAAAAGAATAATAGAAGACACCTTCAATGGTTTACCTTCAAGAAGGATTTGAGAATGCCTAATATGCCAATCTCCCCCACTGCAAACAAAGAAACAGAAAAAGAACACCACAACCCTTTAAAGCTGTAAAAATATACTAAAATATTTAGCCTATTAAATTGTGGCAATGACTCAGGTGTTTAAATAAAGTAGATTATTCTTTCAAATGCTGAACTACATTTTGTATATCGTTCTCTGCAAACTTAACTGAGATTAAATCTTGTCATTTAATTATTGATCAATGTAAGCATGCCAGGAACCTGAAACAGAGGCAGCTGCTGTGGTTTAGAATGCTTACTGAATGAATAGTTCATTCATAAAAGTTATCCATATTACTGCAGATTGGTCCAATATCAGTAAATCTTTACTGAAAAGGTTATTTTATCTAAAATAAATCATGTCTTTGTTCCATTCCCTTTTCTTTAGTGATAGGATTTTTCAGCTGCAAGAAACTAACATGTTGTTTCCAAATCTAGAAGTGTGAAGGTCATGAGGAGTACCTCAATCCATCTATAAAACTGAAATATTTCTGTCCTCTCTCCAACCAGGACCTAACCACCTTCCTCATTTGTAAGTGTAGATGGTACTCAGTGATGCACAGCATGAGCCTTTCATGGATATTTGCCCTTAATTTTGTGACAGCATGGTCAGAGAAGTATTATATATGGCTCTATCCTCTCAAAGTTAAATTTCTAAACTGCTGAAGGCAGAGGAAATTCCAGACAGTAACCAAATGAAGAAGAAGTTTCTTTTCTGATCTCTAATAAGTGTATGGTTAACAGGCAAAAGAAGAAACTAAGGTATTTGATGGGAGATGACATGTGATCTGAAGATTTTTCAGAACCCAGAAAGCTGGGTTTCAGTGCAGGTCTAAAGAAGAGAAACTGATGGACAATACTCCAGATGATTCCTTGCACTCGGTTCAAGTTTCTGTGAAAGATAAGCAGTGTTATCGATATTCCATTTTTACTTGATTCAGACAGGGTGGAGAAAGACTTCCCATGGATACACAAGTGAAGATTTAGTGAAGACTCTGGTCTGAAAACCAATCTGATGATGAAGGTATATAGTTCTTTTAAAATCACCTCGATACTAAAGTTAAGTTTATCCCTTCCGTATTATCTTTCATTGCCCTTTTTAAGCCAGCTACAAACGATAATGAGTAAACCACAGAGGATAATTAGCATGCACTAAAACTGATTAAAATATTTAGTAATTCTGTGATAAAACTGCTCTTATTAGTTAAATATCTAGATATTGGATGCAATATGTTGATTTGAGTCACTTCTATGACACAAGGTGGTGGTAGTGAATCTTTTTGACATGACACTATTATGATTAACTCTATTTCAGATGAGGTGTTTCCTGAATTTTTCATTGTCTGCTTTGGAAGTGAGCTAATGGATCCTTTTCCTTTCTATAGAGCATATTTTATTTAAAATTTCCTTTGCATATACAAAAGTAAGGAGTCTGATTAAATATGCATGCAACAGAAGCTAGAAATAAAGAATTCAAAGGACAACCATGGAGAGATTTGATTGGGCTGAGCACTTCACAGACATTTCTGTAGGGTACTGTAGGTACTCTTTTGGATTAGAAAAGTTTGTGACTAGTATATAATGACTTTTTATTCCCCATGAAACTGTCTCTCTTTTTGTCTTAGTCACTTTTTTCTTATATGACTAATGATACCATTCAAATGAAAGCCATGAATTTTTCACTCAATAAGTTACAAAAAGAAGAATATTTCAAGCTTTGAAATGTTAACAGACTAAAGAAAAAGAAGGCATAAGAAAAAGAATGTGACCACTTTGCTCTCTTCAGTGACCAAATAACCATCTCAAAGTTAGTTATTCTAGTTATCTCAAAGGCTTGCTTCAAAGAATTTTTTTCTGAACTCTGAGTATTTTGTGACTGAGAACAGAATACCTCTGTGGAGCCTACAGTCAGGATGAGAAAAGATTAGAAAATACCTGTCTGGATAGAGATCTTCTATCCAAAGGTTTCATAGTTCTTACATGGCTTCTTATTTTAGACTCTCTTCTTTTTCAAGTTTATATATGGACAATAGATTTGGAAATCCAGATGATTAGCAAATGTTTTATTTGAGAAGTGCATCCAACTCCCATAGAAATAATGCAATTAGCAGCCTAATGCTAAAAGCTTGTACATCGCATTAAGACAGCTCCAGTCTAGGATAATGTTTTGTGCACTAGGTCTACTTTTTCTCTATATTTTATCATATTTCAGTCATAGAAACTTAGAATCATAGAATACCAGGTTGGGAAATTATTCCAATGGCTGATTGTTCTCATTGGGAAGATTTTTCTTTGTGTCTAATCAGAATCTTCCCAGGAGTAACTTTTACCTGTTACCCCTCATCTTTTCCATGTGACTCCTTGTAAAAAGGGAGTCTCCATCTT
>JAOXNO010000033.1:63043681-63054552 GCA_028565335.1 Limnodromus scolopaceus | reverse complement strand
ACTGTTAAAGTAGAAAGTTTTACTATTTTTTTACTCTGTAAAAAGGTATTCACTTCACATAGTTTAAATCAATTCAGGATTGAAGCTGTTCATTAATTTATTAATGGCACAAAAATGACTGGCTGTCAGTGAACTACACAGTTGGGATCAATTTCAGTAACAGAACAGACAAACCACAATACCTGAAATGTTAATACAGTGTCAATAAATTTTGAAACACCGTTCTATAATCCCAAGAAATACTTACCGAGACACACACAGACACACACACGTGCACACACGTGCATTTTTTCTTATTGGCTAAGAAATTCTGGGACTGAAGTGTTTCACTCTGTCAGTCCTGAATAAATGGAAATCTGGACGCATGTCCTCAAATACTAGTTATCTCTATTAACTGTAGCTGAAAAAAAACTGTGAGCAATTTTCAGTCTTGAAAAGCTACTTCTGTATCAGGTCTAGATTGTATAGCTGCAATTTCAAAGGTTTTAAACTAGAAACACAAAGAGTTTTCATTGATTTAAATTTTTTTATAATGTTTCTCAATTTTCTTTGTCATAATTCTCATATTAAAAATTTCTGATATTTACACATAGGGAAGAGTATTAAATAAATTGACAACTTATAATGGTAGGAAAGATTCAAAAAGGAGATCGCAAATTCTTTTGTCAATAAAAGTAAATCATATTAGGAATACTCCACTGCAAAGTAGGAAGAGTGCATGCTATTGTACTGAGTCTGGCTGGGACAGAATTAGTTTTACTTCTGAAAACCTCTAATGTTCTCTATGAAGGAATTAGAGCTTTTAAAGCTGAACTTCAAACTAATAGTACTTTTGATACTATCAGTGTGTGTAAACACACATAGTCATATACATGTATAGTATCTATATATTCATGAGTATTTACACATATTTAGATGCAGTGTGTTCCCAGACACTGATGAAAAATGCCACTTAAAAACTCTTTACAGACTCAGGGGTGTATTTGAAGCAAGATACAATACAATTCTGGAAAAAAAATAAGACTTGTATTACATCTTAGGGACATTTTCAAAACATTTCTTATAATAAAATGTTATCCCTTGTACTTAAGCAGAGGTTGTTCTTCTTTTTCGTCAATAAAAGATGAATACTTCCGAACAACAAAGATATATTTAGGGCCTTTATTCTCCTCAAAAAAATTCTAATGGATATGAAGAGGTGGTCAATGTCTAGAAGTTGTAGGACTGGGATTCAAAGAAACAATATTTCAAGGCAGAAATAATTCAACAGAAATAATTTAATATCATCTGAGGGGCTGTTTTGTTAGGTTTTTAAAAAATATAATACAGAAAATAATTATGATTCTTTCAGAGCTTTTCTTTTTTCTTGGTTTTACCCAGTTTCTGCGTTTTATCACTGAAGGCCACTTGTAATTATTAGGCTTCTAATAATGCTGAAAATTTGTGATAGGCCATGTTTTCATTTAATGTCAGAAGTATTTTGGTACATTCCATTTGAAAACTTGAAACTTTGCTCTCTTCACTTTTCTAGGTTTGCTTTTCCCATCTCAGCAACTTAAGATCTATGTCAATGTGTCTTTAAAAATATATCCTACAATTAACACAACAGAGAGTTTTGCATCAAGTATCGATGGAGCAGAAAGTATTAGAATAGCATTTTAATAGTTTCTACTTTCAAAATAAAATTAGAAATCCTAGTAGCATTAAGCATTTTACAGCTTGTTCTTATCTCTTCTGCCAAATATCATCAGGTTCAATAGACCAAAACAGTTCCATAAAGTGTCACTATGGAACTAACACCTAAATATATGGCTACATTTTTCTGCAAATGTATGGTGGGAAGAGATTTTGTGATACAAAGCATGGAATATTGCATGGCTTTGAGGAGGGCTTTAAGAACATTAATTAAACAAATAGCTAATTGCTTTTTCATTGACTGCATGGTTACTTCATTTAATATTTAGACATCAGTTCTTATGCAATACAGCCAGTGATATTCTTGTTGTATAGCTGCTTTCATAAAGGTTTTTTTTTAATTTATTGCTCTACAGTGTCCCTTCTTATAGATCAGCCTTTTTCTCAGGATTTTGCACAACCATGAAATATTACATCCTGTGCATTTTCGAGTTATAAAATATTTAGAATGTTTTTTTCCATTAATCTGTAATCATTACCTGAAACCTTACAATAGCAGAAATGTGTATGAATCTTAAGGCAAAAATACTTTATATAAACAGCTGAAACATTTGAGAACTAAATATCCTTCCAGTTCACAAAAAACATGCTGGGCTATAAGACCACAACACTTCCTTTTTCTTATAATTATTTAGGTAATTACTAGGTATTTATTAGGTCACCTGGATTAAATTCTATGACTACTATCTGTTTTAGCAAAGATCAGCTTTTTGGCTCCTCTTCAGCAGTTCTAAAACAATCTCAGAACAGACAAATGTGTCCTGCATGTCTACACTTCTCAGGCAATCAGGAAATCAGAGGGCATATTGTAAGGGAGCATTTCAGTGACCTTTATCTTTAGGAGATGATAAACACCCCTTTGGGATGTTAAAGTGAATATCCACCATTAAATAATATAGCCTTTTAATTTCTCACAAATGCTAACTGTTTGTTTGGGTGATTATTGCAACTGTATAGAACCAATCAATAATTTGATTGATTGATCTCTGCGTCTGTCTCAGCATCCATAAGTTATTACTTAGTTGCTTGAATAGAGGTGCTTCTTTGATTCATGTCCTTAGTCGACTGTTCTGTATCATAGAAATACAATTTTTTTAAAGGTGTAAAATATTTACTTTCCTAGATCTGTCCCCTGGTAATACTTAACTAGTGCATCTACTTATATAATGTTGCTAAATTTATTAGTTACTTCCTTCTTGATCTCCCTCAACTCTGTTTTTTAGCTGACCAGGCCAGTTACTTCTGTAACTAGGGGAAATGACATTCTTCTCGATGGCATTTTTACCACAATAGATTATACTTTATATAATGACATGTTATATGATTAGATATTATGAAAAGAAATGCACTGATTGCTGTGTTTGATATATAAATATATATTTAAACTCAGATACTGCAGTATCAGTTCTTGACATTCTATGTTATTTCAGTAATGCCATTTATGTCAAGGTCTTCTGCATTGCTAGAGCTGCCTTGATTCTGGTTTTAGTAGCACTGTAAATTCAAGACCAACTTCCTCAAAAGTAAGGTTATGTACTATTTTTCAATGGCAGTTGTTTTCATGTCTTACTTAAAAACTCAGCCCTCAGCTGCATCACATGAAATGATTAAACAAACAAACAAAAAGATTAACAAACAAAATTTTAAAACTAATACATCACTTTTCTGTTGTATGAAAAATAAGCTTTATTTATTCATTACCTCTTAAAAATTCTATTTAAATCAGCAGTAGTAGAAACTAAGTAAGGAAAACTAATGCTATGTAAGAATCAGATCAAGTAATACATGTGATTTTATACAAGAAATAGTTTGCTTACATGTGCACACACAAATACACCTGAAATCCTTTGTCACCTCAATATGACCTATAATATCTAAGGTGTAATGTTCAGTCTTTCTGAAATGTGAGATATTATGGAAGGATAATGTAGCTATATACTATATATCTTACTGTAAAGCCATGTAATAAAAATATTTATGATGCTTCCTTAGGTGAGCGCATTATTACCTGTTCAATAATTCAAGATATAACGTTTCAAATACTGAAAGATTTCTGATAGTAAATGTCAACTGGTTGTGACATTTTGGATCAGACATATTTCCTATCATAGAGTGGCAAACTGCTTCAACACAAATTTTAATTGAAAAAGCCTGTTCACTGGGCAAATAATTATATATAACGTATATTATAACAAGATAAAACTTTTCAAACATATAATAAAAGTATTTTTTTTCTTGGTTTAATATTATTACATGGAAAAATGTTTTTGATTTAATGCAAAATACTTTTTTTATGCACTTAAAAAAGCCCAGTGACAACAACTTGCAGTGGTGACAATGTTCATTCCAAGTGTAATTCTGTAACTTTGCTAACATTAAAGAAACCTCAGTGCTTGTCGACATGAATTGCAGGATGGGAACTGATGTCAAAGTCACCTTGTTATGCCAGCCCTGTACTTGTTCCTTATGCTTCTATTGTCTATTAAAGAAGATTAAAAGTTGAATAGAAAATGATTCACAAGTAGCGCTGAGCTTCACAATTACATTATTTGTGGAAGTGCTTGTAACTTTGAAAAAGAACAATTACCACCTATAAGAGATAAATGAGATATTGAGCAGGCAGAGTGGATATTCTATCTATATTTTGCTGTACACAGTACTGAATTCTGACCACCTGAAAAAAAAAATAAAATTATTAGGTCCAATGACTACAAGGGAAAACTTAAAACTTTACTTCAAAACTTCAAACCTTTTTTTTTTTTTTTTTTAATTGTTATTTTAGATCTTCTTCTATTTTAATTTGTTTATTTTCAATTACACTTTGCTGGAGAATTACTAGAAAACAGAAGGAATTAAACTGAGGTTACTTATGTGACTCTATCTTCTATTCGTTATGATATCTTCCTATGTGCAGTACGAGCTTAATTCAGTCTCTTTGGCAAATTGGTGTCTATTCTTTTCTCCCACGTGGCTTTAATTAGGAACTTAAAAACACAGTGGTTATACATAATACATTCACAAAAATAATTTAATTAGTGTTGTGTTCATACGCATTATTTTTTCAAGTGGAAATTTCATTTTATCGTTATGTACAAAGTTTACAGAGTGTAATTTTGCAGATACGGAAATGATATGATGTGCGGTTTGGCAATTCGTTTCAGATCGGCTCATGGATTGGAATCAACTTTATGATAACTTAGAGCATAACTTCTGGCAGCCATCCATAGAAACGTACTTGGGTTGGTTTTTGAACTCATGTGGCAGAGGATGAGGCAAAAATAAAGCAATAAGTGTTAGTGGTTTGAGGGTTAGGTGACATACAATAAAAGCACTAGTTCAGCATGTTCATTTTCCCTCAGATACCCAGTTCTTGTTTCCATTACATTCTGAGGAATGTACTGCTCAACTAAAGGCCTGTCTGCAGATCAGCATCACTTCCATGCTTCAAGCACTAATAATTTAAAACCTTACATCTTTGATATTGGTTCCCTGCTAAGTCTCTTCCCTTTCAATTATAATATTGACTTTTCTTTATAGTTTCTTGCAATACTTCATGTTATGTTATTGCCACGAGTGTTCAGTCCTAAAAAGATAAAAGGAACACTGCAATGCACATTTCAACCTTTATACAGGTGATTGTAAGCCTCTGAAAAGTGACATTTTTTTCTTTCTTTTTCTCTTGAAAATAACAAAGGCAAAAGACGATCTGTCTCCCTCTCCTAGCTCTAGATTTTACCAAGTGCATTCAAAAGATGTGTTTCTGTGTATTTGAGAAATAGTCATCTTCTTCCTGGGCAAGTTATCTGCAAGGGCAATAATAGTAACTGCAGCTGGTGGAAGATCACCATGAATGATGACCACACGCTTAAGACTGGTCTTTGCAAGGTCTTTTTTTCCAAAAATCCCCACCTTGATCTTTATTAACAATTGCGATAAAGTAGCTCAGTGATACGCTCCCTCCCTCCCCCAGAAATAAATGCCAGCTCCTCTACACTTGGGAACCAAAGGTTAATGGATGGCAGGTCAAAATGGAAAGGTGATGTACAAATAAGGATCCCTGCAATACAAGTGAGTGGGAAACTGAAACATGAAATAATTACACTAAAACTGATCCTTTATTTTATGTTTTCAGACATCATCAGGAATTCATTACCCATCAAGCAGACCTAATCTGAGTTTCAGGCACAACTGAGTATCAACTAGAATGAATCTGGCCTTGATGTTTTTCTTCAATTTTGTTACACCTGCTCTGAAGATATCAAGGGATGCACATTAATCTGCTTTTGCACAGAACCAGATGTTACCTTTTGTAGCAAGTCATTTTATTTCAAAGTGGGCATTCCAAAAGTAAAATTACTTTGTCATTTGACTTCAGCTTCTTTCTTTCTCTTCCTAGGGGTTGTTGATGTTGCTTTCTTCCTTTGCCATCCACTTTTTAAAATAGCTTTTTTAAGTCTTCTTTTTTTTTTTTTCTCTGTGATTTCATTAGTAACTGCATTCACACACACATATGTACAAGCAAATTTCTGGATTGGGCCAGATTGTAGCTTTGCAATTTGTCTTGCTTAAAGAATGATATATAGCAAGGCAATATGGTTTTCTCAGTTGTGCAAAGTATGTCTCATGGTATGTCATCTCCACAGCTGCAGGAAGAACAACAGCTTCTTAACTTCAGCCATGGCTGGAGCGGGGACTCCTCTCCCCCCCTTTCCTCCTTTTCCAACCTTTTTTGAAGCAAGGATGTAGAAGCTGTATTTCTTTCTTTTTAGGAAAAAAAAAAAAAAAGAAGGAAGAAAAATCTTTGGATAAAATTGTTTCACCTATTCTGTTTTTGTGTCTGACTCCACTGTTTGAATCTTACAATCCTGGTAGTCATCATAGTTTGTTTCCTTCTGTAAGAGGACGCATATAAGATATTTGTCTGTTAAAGTGATGATTGTCTATCTTAACTTCTACAACTATGAAGGTCACAAAATACTTCACAGACTAGGCTATCAATAAATGATATAGAATAGCATCGATACATGAGCATTTATGCTATAAATATTTAAATTAACATTTCTGATTTTTTGTGTTAGATCTAGAACCTCTAGAATGTTCTTTTTTGGCGGGCTGATTAGATGACTTCATCACTTAAGTAGTTCAAAATTGGAAAAGATGTTTCAAAATCTTTCTGTTCCTGAGTTTATGTATATTTACCCTACAGCAGGAGTAGCTGTAGGTTTGTAAACCAGGGCGCATGGTGCTGCCGCATGAAAGGGGAGATGATAGAATTCAAGAAGTTCTTGAATTCCTGTAAAAGCTGCATGCCCCTTTTTCTCCATTACAAAATGTGAAGTGTAATGTAGCTGGGAGTCTCTAGGATGGATGCAGCCTCCCAGAGCAGTTCATAGAGACTTTACCCTCTTTCCTACATCTCAGGAGCCACCTGACTCCGTGCTCCTCCTCTGGTCAGGACTGATCTGGGGGTCAGTTGGATGGTTGGCTTGTTTCTCATCCTTTAGAGTTACTGAGAATGTTTGGATCAATATAAGAGTGTGTAAGCATGGAGGCCATCACCAGTCTTCAGACACCATAAGGATACCTTTCTCATGTCTCACAATTTTCGGAAATGTAGACTTGATTTTTTAGACATCTGTATGACAAATCTTATCATGATAAATTGTAAAAATTGTATAAAGACTGCAGTATCATCAAGTATCAGTCTGCCAAGAAAAACATTGCCTGTTTACTTTGTGTCTCACTATTATTGCCTACCACACAGTCTGCCTTTTTATCACCTATTTAATGAACTGCAGAACTATCTTTCATTTGTGCTTGATATTCATCTTGGCACAAAGTTTCTCAATGGGTGTGTTAATAGAATTAATGTACAGCAATAAAACAGTAGAATCCAGAAGCAGAATTAACAATCTAATTTACTTTCACCAAACTAGTGAGGGAACACACACGCTGCTGAAACAGCTCAGAGACTAATGCACTGCAGTGGACGTGAATCCCTGCTCTGAACACTGAGATGTGTATTAGTCCACACGTGCATCTCAAGAAGCAAGCAATAGAATATCTACCGTTAAAATTCTGAGCTAGAGTATTTAGCATATGTTTTAAATATTTAAATGACACGAGTTTACAGATAGCATCCAAATAGTCCATGTGAAATACAAATCTTCACTTGAGACATACACTTTTTTTATCACATACATTTCTGATTAGAAGTAAAAATCCGTAAAGAAAAATAACCTGACAGGCAAAACACAGTGCTCTGTAATGCATATATTGGACATGAAACATATGGTCTGCAGTCAAGCAGAGAAAGCCTTATATAAAGGGTGAAAGCCCAGGACAGCAAATTACAAAGACAGAACAGCACATAAGATGAGAACTACTTTTGAGGATTATTTTTGGAAAGCTATTTTATTTGTTTGCTTAATTTATTGAGAGTGGCCTTTATGACTTTCTGTGCTATGAGCACAGCTCCTGAGTAATAGGGTTATATTACTCTTGCAGAAACTAAACAACGAAAAAGTGCTTGTCCTCTTGTATCTCTGAGGTGAACAGATGAAAGTTAACATGACTTATGTATCTCCGTTCAGTAGGGACACAGTAAATAGGAAGGGGAGTTAAGAACTGTTTCCTCAAAACCCACTGTTTTTTCTTGTTTTGTTTTGGGGTTTTTTTTTGTTTGTTTGGTTGGTTTGGTTTGGTTTTTTATGGGTTTTGGTTTGGGTTTTTTTTTATTTTATTTTATTTTTATTTTTTTTTATACTAATCTTATTCAGTATCACCATTGGAATGTTTCAAACCTGGAGAAGAACAGCAGCTAACAGCAATCTGGGCCCCCACTCTAATGGGTTTGGTCAGTCAGATGAAAACCTTCCATTATAAGCATCTCCTAAATGTGATCTATTACGTGAAAGATACTAAAGCTCTTGCATTTCTTTGTGATGGCAAATGCATTTTGTGTCTCCAAGAATTATACACAAAAGGAGTTAGATACTGTTTGTAAAACAAGCACGCCTGCTGGGTTTAATCACCACAAGCAAAAGTCACTTTAAATCTGTTACTTAGAGCACTTTGGCATCTTTTATTAGTGAGTGTATAAAAGCTTCTTTGATTTTTTAAAATACATTGGAGTCATCTTCTTTAAACGTGTTGGTACAACAATATTTCAAATGACCTTCATCTTTGATATTACTTTTATGTTGTGCAGCTTCTCTTCTAATAGTTAAAAAGAATGAACTCAGGCAGTGAACTCACATGATTAGTCACTTGCCTTTCATCTCTGGGGCTATAGTCAAATGTGCCTTTGACAGGAGTATCTTATTCTCTTCAGATCAGACATCTGTAAGTCTATAGTGTAACGTTTTCTTATGACCTTCGTTTCTGGGCCAAAACAAAACACAAGAAACCCTACTTCTTTTTTCCTATGTGAATACTAACCATTTTCTTTTCTCCTATTTGATTAGAGGATGAAACCTTCTGCTGGTTCAAAGGCAGCTGAGAGAAGAGTAGAAAATATGGCATTATACCTGCCTTCATTTTACTTCACCTACACATAAGGAACAAAGCTGCATATAATGACATATGCAGTATCTTTTCCATTTCATTTTGAATCAACTATAAACTGTTTTTAGTTGTACCTGTAGTTGTACCTGAATTTCCTTACACCAGATGAAGGTATAATTAGGCAGGGTTGCCCAGAGCACATCACTCAGGACTGCATCCAGGCAGGTCTTCAAAATCTCCAGAGAAGGGGACTCCATGACCTCTCTCAGCAGCCTGTTCCAGGGCTCTGTCACCCAGACTGTAAAGAAGCTTTTCCTCATATTTGAGTGGAACTTCCCATGTTCCAGCTTATGCCCATTTCCCCCTCGTCCTTTCACTGGAAACCACTGAAAAGAGTCCGGCTCCATCATCCTTCAACCCACCCTTTAAGAACTTGTAAACATAGATAAGGTCTCCCCTCAGCCTTCTCTTCTCGAGGCTAAAGAGCCCCAGCTCTCTCAGCCTTTCCTTGTAAGGGAGGTGCTCTAATCCATTAAGATCAAAGAGACATGTTGTAATACCAGGAGCACAATACAGTCATGCAAAGATGAACTATTATCCAAGTTATAAATAATGGCTGAGTTCCTCCTGACATAGGAATAAATACTAAACCTAAGCTGTAAATAAATTTTACTTCATTTAGACTTGCAAATAATGAGTTCTTTTTTCCCCTCAAATACATGCCCACATACTTGATTGATTTCAATGGAAATATTCACTCTATGTTCATTTAAGAATAATCTCACTCAATTTAGTAGAATTAGCTTCCAGCTATTGTTTCCATGCTATGAATATTTTTTGAGCTGAACCCTGGTGAAATGTCCTCTTCAGAGATAGCAAGTGAATATTAGTCGTTTTAATAGAGCTGCAGGGATATAAGTAAAAGGTTAAATACCTCATGTTAGGTTCTTTACAACTGTGTGTATTACTCTAATATATGTCATATAATTTAGATTCAGACAGCATTATTCCCTAAAACTCATGTAGGAAAATTTATGCCTATTATATATAGCAACTAAACTTAATTATAAAGAACTATTGTCTAGACAAGCTGTCTATGCAGTGGGTGGGGAACTGGCTGACAGGCCGAACCCAGTGGGTGGTGTTAAATAGCTCCTTTTCAAACTGAAACCTCTCACAAGTGGTGTCCCCCAGAGATGGACATTGGGCCCAACGCCGCTTAATATCTTCATAAGTGATCTGGACAGTGATGGGATTAAGCATACTCTGATGAAGTTTGTTGATGATACCAAGCTGAGGGGCGGAGCAGATGCTTTGGAAGGGAGAGCCACCCTGCAGGAAGACCTGGATGGGCTGGAAGAGGGGGCTGACAAGAACCTTATGAAGTTCAACAAGGACAAGTCTTAAGTTCTTGCACCTGGGAAAACAGAACCCAGGAATGTAGCACAGGCTGGGATCTACCTGGCTGGGGAGCAGCTCTGTGGAAAGGGACCTGGGGATCCTGGTGGACAACAAACTCCAAATGAATGAAGAGTGAGCTGCTGTAGTAAAGAAAGCCCACAGGATGCTAAATTGCCTCAACAAGGGCATCACCAGCAGAGATAAAGAAGTCATTATCCCACCCTACTCAGCACTGGTGAGGCCACACCTTGAACACTCTGCTCAGTTTT
>JAOXNO010000033.1:63025976-63043581 GCA_028565335.1 Limnodromus scolopaceus | reverse complement strand
AAGATGGAGACTCCCTTTTTACAAGGAGTCACATGGAAAAGATGAGGGGTAACAGGTAAAAGTTACTCCTGGGAAGACTCTGATTAGACACAAAGAAAAATTTTCCCAATGAGAACAATCAGCCACTGGAATAATCGCGCAGGGAAGTGGTGGATTCCCCGAGATTGGAGGCTTTTTAGATTCAGTGGGACAGGGTGCTGGGCCGTCTTGTCTAGACTGTGCTTTTGAAAGAAAGGTTGGACCAGATGATCCTTGAGGTCCATTCCGACCTGGTATTTTCTAATTCTGAACTGATCAATTGACTTCTGTTACCTTATGTTAATTTTCAGTTCTGACAACTTAATCAATAAGATGCCAAGGAAATTCTGTTAAAAACCAAAACATCTGGCACTTCATGTATACCTTAATTGTCTAAACAACTGAAGTCTACAAACCTCATTTATTCCATTTTTTTACAGTGATTGTGGCAGTAGTCCAGGAAAAATCAAAACATCACATACTTACTTCCTTCTCATATATATAGGTGCATTGTGACTGTTCACCAACTAGCTCCCAAGGGGAGATGGGGAGTGGGGAGTTTTTTTGAGTCCATAACAGTTCATCCCTACTGTTCCTCTGCTCCACATGTGGCCACTCCCATGGTATTCAGCCTTTCACAAGCCACTCCAATGTGGGTCCTTCCTACATGCTGCAGTTCTTCAAGAACTGCTCCAGCGTGGGTCCTTTCCATGGGGCACAGACTCCTCCAGCATGAATGGCTCCCATGGGCCACAGGTCCTGCCAGAAAACATGCTCCTGTGTGGGCTCCTCTCCATGGGCCGTAGCTTTCTTCAGTGTGTTAGAGAGTAATTCAGATCCCTCTCCCTGAATTTATAAAAAGTCTGATAAGTTGCAAGAATATGGCATGTAAACTATATTTCACAGTCACAACTATAGAGAAACATTCCCTTATTTTCATTAGAATTAGAATTATTTTCCTGTTTTTTTGAGCACATAATTTTTTGCTTGACTGATCCCAACTGAAGAAATCATGTGCTGAAAGTCAAGCTCAGAGTGTCTTCAGAGAAAAAGAGTAAGTTGCTACCTAAAATTCAAAAAAGAAATTTCCTGCTTGAAACAGAAGATTATTTAAATATGCAGATTGCCATACACTGGAGATACGACTTGCCTGTAGGCAAATCAAATAGAATTTCATGACACAAGTAGTGGAAGTAACAAAAAGCAAGAACAAATATCAAAAACAATGTGTTATAAATCAGTCCATAAGGGACCAGACGAAGTTATAGTTATAAAAGTACCAGAGGGTTCAGTTATTGGCTTGATTCTTAGGGCAGAATAACAACATTATTTGCTTAGATTATGATGGTAGGTTTGGACCACCATGCTATATTCATGATTATTAAACATAATTGTATTGCTAAAAAAATAGCCTATTTGTTTAACAATGATTTTTTTTAAAAAAAAAGATAAATCAATAATATAATCTTTTTAGCAAAAAATCTATATAGTCCTAATGATGTTACACACACCTCATAAAGTTAAATTCAAGACAATACATTACTATAAGGACCTTGATAAAAACCCTGGAAGCTGGAAACAGCAGAGGAAATGGTACCAGGAGTACCGTTGACACATTCTTGGCAGACAACAAACTGTGATATTACAGGAACTACAGGACCATTTTTTTTCATGACAGAACTATTTCCTAATGTTGGCACACAGTACAGACATACAGAACATGAAGCAACTGTCTTGGGTTGGCTTAGAGACACCCAAAACAAAGCTTTCTTGAAGTTACCAACCCTTTGTAATCTGTTGCTATTTTGCCAGCAAAGACAGTATTCCCTAAACAGAGAATATGGTGAAGAATTAATGTCAGCTATCCTATTTTGTTGATCTTAAAAGAGGAACTGAATCCTTTTTCTCCTTTCTGGGTCTTGAAAAAGGCAGAATTATTAGTGGTGCACTCATCAAATCCATGTATAATGAAGTCATCTGCAGTTATAGCCACTCTTTCATGTATCATTTGACAAGAAAGTGAATTCAGTTAGGATCAAAGATGCAACCAGCTGTCAATAAATTGTTAGTTTTTATCAGCCTTGGCTTTATACTCTATTAATTAAAAAGCTAGAGGATATGTTTATTTAGTATGCTGTTCTGAATATCCTAGATCTTTAGGCTTCACTGGATAAATTCCAGTTTTCTTTTGATTTAAAGCCTCTTCTTAAAGTATGCAATCATAGCTAAAAGGTTCCTTTGCTAAAGATGCTGTTACCTCCTTCCATAAGGTGGTCCAAGTTTAATCTTACAGTAAGCTCATCTTTCGGGTGAATTTACTGCATTTCATTTTCTAGACACCAAATTTTGTTGTACTATTGACACAAATAAAAGTAAGTTCAAATTTATTTTATCTATCTACATTGCTTAATCTACCTTTCAGCTACTACTTTGCTAAGCTAAATAGAATTAGTTCCTTGAGCCTCAACTTTTAAATAATTTTGGTGATACTTTTATTTATAATACATCAACATTATTCTTGAACTGAGAACATCAGAAACAGTCCCAGAGCTCCAGTGGCCATGTCGCTTGCACTGAAAAAAAGACGCAATTTATTCTTAGTTCTGGGTTGTTAAAAAATATATTTTAATGTAAGAATATATTTTAAATGTCTATTTTTTTTTTAGCAAACATTTCATATATTTTCTGTATAATATTAAATAATAAAACATGGCTGCATGAGAGACGCATTCATTCAGTGAAAAATATGTTAGCTAAATGTTTTAAAATTTTTTTCATGTATATGCTGATATTGTGTCATGTATTTTTACAGTCCATGTAAAATTTTCAACATGACCTTTGGTCACTAAGGCTTTTATATTATTAAAATAAAAACATGAAACAAAATGATAAAAGCAATTTAACAAGGTCCATTTTCTATCCTCCATATTGTTATTATGTTCCTTTCTTTTAAGACCAAATCAAAATCTCTTTTTCATTACAAAGTTTTCCTTTCTCTATTGTTTCTACAAATAATAGCTATGCCAGTTAATAAAACATACTACTTTGTGACAAATTCAAAATGTTGTATTTAATTTTCCAGAAATTGTATCTTGAAAAGCAAAAGCTTGAGTGATTTGGATTTATATGGAAAGAATAAACAGTTAAGAGATGCGAGTTGGTTGTTTTAAATTTCAGAAAAGCAAGACAGGCTACAGATATGTTTCAGTTACAGCAAAATGAAACCTTTGAAATCATGCAAGATAATAAAACTAGAAAACAGAGGAACAGTCTCAGGAAATAAGACACAGAAACTCTGTTGCATCTAGGTAATACAATAAGAAGTTGAGAATCGTCATTTGATGAAGGGCATGACGATAGTAATAGAGGCAGATCATTCAAATCTCTCTTCTTGCCTCCTTTTTGTCCCTCTTGCCTACCTACCTGATGAGCACAAAGAGCTTTTGATATCCTTATTCATACTCAAAACCCAAGAAGATGAAGTTGCCAGTATCTCCTGTGAAGCAAAGTAGTACTCAAAATGTGTGGTCAAACAGCCATAGAAAATAGATTATAAGAGGCCATGTCATCAGTGGGCTAATGTTTAATATAAAGTATTGGAGTTTGATTTTGTGTCAACAAGTAAAATATAAAGCAAGATAATAATTGCATCTTCTAATTAAAAAAGAATTGTAATAGTTGATAATTGTAGCACAGAAACTGCTGCTGAGTACATAGTAAGGCAATGTGATATGAAAGCCATTCCATAATGATAGTTCAGCACAATGTCATTCATACATCAGTGTAAATATTATTTCTAGGTGGTGGATTCTTGTGACTTCTGAAGTTTTACTTAGATCTCAAAACTTTTTATCATTTTTGGAGAGTCTGCAAATTGGTTAGATTGCTCAAAGTTTGTTATACACAATGCTAACCGAAAATTAGGTTAGTTTCCAAATGACTTTCAATACAAAGGAAGGCTTTCATTATGAATTAGCTAAAAATTCCAAATGGATATTCTTACCCCAATGTTTTGTTGCAAATACATTGAAGAACTTAATTTTTTTCTCTTAGAATTTTAAAAATTTTTATTAATGTATTTTAAGAGGAAAAAAAATCCCCACAAATTATTAATTTCAGTGTAAAGATTTCTTTTCTACCATCAAAAAATTGTATCCTTAGAGGAAATCAAAATTTTTCTTAAAACCATTCCTTGGGGGAGCTGCCTATATTGACTAACATTTTTTATACCAAATTTTAAATACTACCTATATATTGATTTTTAATGAACAATCATTAAGCATCCTCAAAATTTCAGATATGCCCTACTGCACGCTAAGTTAATAAACACAAAAAAACCCATCAGTCATTTTTGTAGAACTATGTCTGTGCAGATTTACTTGTATTTACACACAGACATAGATGTGCAAACAAATAAAATCAAATTTTATATTAAACATAAAACATTAAGATCCTATGCCTAGGACCAGATTTACTCACCTGAATTTAAGCTAAGGTAAAATGTTTAATCAGAATAAAGTTTCTCTTTGTGATAACTAGATTATAAAGCAAATTATTAAGAAGGATAGCAAGCAACACATGAGGACATGGTATCCTGCTATGTTTAAGTTTACTATTGTGAGACATGAAAACAAATCGTTGCAAGTTAACAGTGTTGGCTTTTCATAGAATCACAGAATGGTTAGAGTTGTAAGGGACCTTAAAAGTCATCAAGTTCCATCCCCCCTGCCATGGGCAGGGACACCTCCCACCAGACCAGGTTGCTCAAAGAACCAACCAGCCTGGCCTTCAACACCTCCAGGGAACGGGCATCCACAGCTTCTCTGGGCAACCCATTCCAGTGCTTCACCACCCTCACAGTAAAGAATCTCTTCCTGAGATCTCATCTAAATCTCCCCTCTTTCAGTTTAAAACCATTACCCCTCATCCTATCACTACATTCCCTGATCAAGCGTTCCTCCCCGTCTCTCCTGTAACCCTTCTATTGATATAAGTCATATCAGTATCATAAATATCACCAAATTCTTCAACTGCATTTCATTGAGGTAGTTGGTGAAGAAATTCCATGAGCTAAAATGAAGAGGGACTGCTTTCTGCCTTGCTCTGCCTTCTTTTCAGCTTGTGTTACCGAGTGGGTGGAATTAATGAACAGCATGAGCATGATCACTGAAAGCAGATAAGCAGTTGTGAAAGAGAGATCACATGACACGGGAAATCTTAACACTCACCACTAGTTGAAAAGAATAACACACAGTTTATAATCCCTGTGGGTTTTTTTTTCAGCACAGTGGTGCTTCTATTTTGATACAGTTCTGGCTGTCAAAAAAATGATCTGACTGGGATCAAAACTCAAAAGCACGGTGTACCAGCACTTCAGAGATCAGAGCCACAGTCAGTGGGATTTTGCTACCAGCTATTAGAGATGGTAAAATGGAGAGAAGCAAAGGAGCGAAAGCTGATCTTTCTCACACTGAAATCAATAAGAGATTTGCCACTGACTTCAAAAGAAGCAGCAGGGCAAAATACACAGCCAAGGAGAGAACACTCAGAAGAGTATCTAGAAAGAAGAGGAAAGAAAAGAACAAAGCAGGACATGTAGGGAGAGATAAAAAATGGCTTGAGAAAAAGTAAAAATGCAAAAGGTTAGAAAATAGGGGAAAAATGTCTCGAATTGGAAATGTTTTCACAGATTCTTCAAGTACCTCCTTATCCTGTTTCAAATAGTATTTTCATCTCAGAAAAAAAAAAAAAAAACATTTCTTAAGTCTGATCTCATATTTGTAGAACATTCCTTCAGTAAATTTATCGTGACTACTTACTTGGCCTGGACTCTAGACAATATGTTCCATGGACTTAAAGGTTACTTCAGTTCCTCCACAGCTCCCTAATGAGCATTGCTTTTTAAAAATACTGTATAAAATAGAGGGAAAAGCAAGCTACATTGATTCTACCTGAAAAACCCTAGAAGTGGCAGTGAACAACTAGTTCCTAAAGCCAATTAAATGAGTGACTTTATGTGTACACACACATATAAATTATATGAATCCTTGTGTATTTTCTCAGGATTTTATTCGGTTTAAACTCCAGATAAATAGAAGCTCATTGTATGTATGTGGAGGTCAGGCTGTTAAACCACATTTAACACGAAGAGAACTTGTAGAAATTTTGAGAGCTCTTGGGTTGTTTCCCCAGTGCTCTCAGGCTGGAGACTTTACTGGAGTCTCACTTAGTATCTTTCAACCTGATTTGTGCTATTAAGTAATAGAGAAAACAAGTCAAAAGGAAATCAGAGTTTGGATCTGTTTTAGAAAAATAATTTCACCCAGTTTAAATCTTCTAACTGTTAGAATTCTAAATTGAGTTTATTGTTTGGACGACTCTATATATTCAATGGAGAAGGGAAGTTTCTTCCAGAGACAGATTTGGTGCATCTGTTTCAGGATTGTGAATCTCTTTCCTCTAGACTTTAATTAAGGGACTCCTCCTTTTAGGAGGATTCTTATTCCTCATCGACAATGACCCATTTAGAATTAACAAATGACTTTTAAGATTAGTCAGATGACTGCCTACTTCATGATATTTATGAATGCTGACTGAATACTAAAATTAAGTATAATTCTAAGAAGCCCAGTTAAAGATTACATCACTACAAATAAAGGTAATGTTTCAAACTTGAGCACATTCATATATTAATGATATGTGGTTAAAAATCTGCTTAATTATTCCTGCAACTGAAAGGAATAATAATAAAATATAATAAAAAATATATGTACAAATGACACATTGAACTATTTCTAAATATATAAAGCCATTTATCTTTAATAATTGGGTTACATTAGTAAATGAAAATAAGATTAATAAATGTCTGTTTCTGTTTCTCTGAGCCCTTGCGCATCACCTAAACAACCTCAGCACTCAACAAGGATAGTATTCCATTAAAAAAGTTAATATATGGATGTGAAGTTTTGGTTGTGCTTGTGTGCATTAATTTCTTTTCTTTGTGCATTAATTTCTTTGTGCATTATTTATTACCTGAAAAGTAAGATAAGTTGGCTCTGAAGAAACTCCACATAAAGTGTCAACACACCGGGTACCAAATCAATGGTTGTTTAAATGATTCTGCTTTCTGGAGAAAAATATATTTCAGTTTTGGGCCCTAAATTCATTATGCCTCAGTGCATACTGAGTGAAAAACACTATCTCTGTCATTAATGTGTTTATAAAAGACTCTTGTTGTCAACACCAAAGAGTCAGCTGCTTGCTTGCTATTTTATGTTTTCTTTGATGTATTGTCTGACAGTAAAAGCTAATGTGCACAGCAGCTTTCAAAGACTTTGAATTGATTTTAAAATTTAAGTAAATTTTTAAACAGGAACAAGCTTAATACGTAATTAATTTTTATGAATTATTGCAATACCTCACTGAGAACTTTAGATTAGTTTAATGAAAAATAAATTTAAAAAAGTCTTCATGCTTCAGAGTGTCCAAGAATGGATTTTAATGATTTAGTTTTTCCACAGTGGTGATCTGCATCTGAACTTTTCAAGCTTTGCTAAGTTCTTGTGTTTGTTTTATTTTTATTCTATGAAGGCTTCTTCAGAAAGGACAAAAAGGAGAAGAAAGGATTCTAACCAATTTTTAAGCCATACATTACACAAACAAACAAATGAACCCAGGTCCGTTTACTAGCAGATTTTAGAGTACTATAAACCTATTTTATTATTCCTCTCTAACAGCATGACAAAGAAGTATCACAAGAGACATTTTTCCTCTACAGAAATTTTATTGCCAAAAATCATGTGTTAACCCTTCAGGAACACCAAATTTCCTTTAAAGTCATAATATGAATTTTAATATAACCACCAATAGAAATAAATTTCTCATTCTTTTTTTTTTAATGCATCAGGGTTTTACTCTGCTTCATATTTCTACCTGTGTATCTCTCTAATCACAATGGGAACAAATGTAAAGCTTTTGGGAGCAATATTAAGGTAATCAAAGCCCATAAGTGCAGAGGTTGTCTCCTCTATACAGGACACAAAGCAATAAACAGAACTGGGAGTAACTCTGACTGTTCTGTTTCCCTAAGGTATTGTGGGGCAGGTACTATTTCTTTCGAAGCAGGGTATCTCCTTTCCAATTACCTTCCCACAGACTTTGTATCTTGGGGTAGTCATTTTACACTCATCAGTGCTAACTAAAATAATTTTATTTCCCTATTTGTAATGTTGACATTGTTGTACCTTTTTTTCTGGCCAGGAAGTAAGATGAAATGTAGGCTCATTCTTTAGTCAATGATTAAACAAACATATAACCTGGAGTACATATCGCTCATGAAGTTACTGAACTTCTTTATAGAGTTACTCATATTTTTTCTTTCATATATTTTTCTGTAGTCCCAATGCTGATCAGCATGAACTCGTGATATTGTTAGTTGGGGCTTCTAATTACTAGGGTGATAAAAAAAATTAAATAAGTTTTTTATTACTCTAATTGTCAGAAGAATAACATTAACAGACTGTCATTACAAGTAATTTTCTCTTTTGGGGCAATATTATCAAAGAGAACTTTGTTTTCCCTGGAAATATATTTAAAAGATAAGCATTTATTTTAGGGGAGGAATTTTTTTATTATTTATTTTTTGCTTAATTTACTAGAAATATATGTCCCCTCGCTACAAAAACAATAATAATAATAATAATAATAATAATAATAATAATAATAATAATAGAACTATTTCACCTTAATGAGATTACTTTAGGGTTGCATTTAGCTATCCACTAGTGAACAACAATATTTAGAACGTTTTTACACAGCTGTTGGGTAGAGTCCATTAAATAACTCTAATTACAATTTCTCACGTAACAGAGTATATCTTTGCTCAGATGAATTTTGTGTTAACATAAAACTTCTCTACCCTATGGCTTATGTCTTGTTATGTTGAAGGTGGGTTTTCTTGTGTTTATTAGGGATTCTTAATAAAAGAAGGATTCTTTTATTCAGCTTTACTGGAGGAAAAAAAAAGAATACTGATATAGTGATGCCTGTAATAACAGCAATAATAGTATCACTTCTGTTAATTTTACTCTGTGACTATCAGATGAGAAAATACAGAGGTATCATTTTTAGCCAAAACAAAGAAATAGAGGGAGAAGTATATGCTTCATACACAGTGCAGGTGGTATAAAAAATCCCTCATTAAGAAATGAAATGGTGGCCGGGGATGCAATTCCTGTATAAAGGAGAACCAGCAAGAGAAAAACAAAAGGAAACCTGAATAGCAAAGGTAAATGAGCTGTCCCATGAGAGAGTCATATCAATGATATGTGCTGATGGAACAAGTAGAGACTCAAGCTGAAGGAGCTCATGAATTAAGATAATAGCTGATCCAAGAGCACGGGAGGGGCAGATAGCAACAGGGAAGGCATAAAGTTGAGAAAATAATGCAAACCTTCTGGGCAGTGGAGGAAAGGTTGTGAAAAACACAACTGCTTCAAATCTCAACGACTCTATAGGCCCTGGACATATTGTAAGTAATATATACAATGCTGTAGACTGTGCCAGGGGAAGAGCTGATATATATTAACCTCTGCCAGCTGGTGTGGAACTTTTATTAACCCATAGAAAGGGCATTGTGCACAGGTGAGGGAGGAAAGGGGTAGCCTTTTAACCTACCAGAACTTATTTGTAGTTTTCCTCAATAGTTTAGGATGAACCAAAATGTGACTGCTATCCTAAAAACTGAAAAAAATGTTCTCTGCTTTTCATCTGTCATATTGACAATTATATTATGAAATCACCCGCTGTTTCTATTTCAAATCCATGATGGAGTGAGCTGTGATGGACTCCCCGCAACACTGATCATCAGCACCATAGACTGGAGAAACAATTGTGAAAATAATATACTGTAAAACTACTTACTATGATGCTGTAGAAAAATGTAAGCTGTTAACGAGCACCATGTTCACAAAAGCTGAAAGAGTTTATGGGAGCTGATAAACAAAATCACCTCTGCTTCTGAACAGCAGGACAGTGCAAGACTTGGAATGGATTGCACTTCAATTCTGGCCTGTCCGCAACATGAAGATAGCATGGTGTGTCTACCGATTTTATAGAACATAAGGACATTTCAATGAAGTGACTACCTAGAAGGCAAGCTAAAGTTACAAATACATCTTTGCTTGTGGTTGTGAACTGAATTCTATTAGCCCAGATGGATCCATTGAAGGTGGAAGAAGTAAGACTGCAAAAAAGATTGACTACGTGAACATAACCGCTGAAAGTAGCACAGAGCAAATGAATAGCCAAATAGTGGTGAGAAAGACTTCCAGTAAAGAGAATACCTGCTTTGATCAAAAAAAACACTTAAAAAGGACACGGAAGGAAGTCACAGCCTATTAGTTGTGACTGAGGACATGCTGACTGGTTTACTGAGGGAAGGGTGTTCACTGTGATGTCAATAATGATTTTAGTTGTATTTGGATAAATGTCCTTTCCCTTCCTAGTAGTAGTTTTCCAAAGGAAAGAGGCAATTGGATCCTGAGTGAAAAGATAAGAAAAACTATTGAACTACTGAGTTTCAGTTATTCTTTAAAATATGTGTACTTTCTATGTTTTGTTTGGTTTTGGTTTTACAAATAATTCAAGCACACTATCTTATAAGAGAAACCCTAGTAATTTTCACTTGAAATAAAGAGTCATTCTGCAAAGTTACAGAAAACTGAATAGTGCCATCTGTTATTAGAATTACCTGCACATCTAATTACAAGACTAGTTCCTAGAAAAGAGGCAGTGTTCTCATAACAGGTACAATTTATGTGGTCGAGCATTGCCCTGTGGGTTGGAAGCTGAGGATATACTCAACAAAGCCCTGACAAAGATCAGCTAAGATCTGATAAAAGCCCATGAAAATCTGGAGGATTGATAGGAAAAAGGGTAATGGTTTTAAATTGAAAGGGGGGAAGATTTAAATTAGATCTCAGGAAGAAATTCTTTCCTGTGACAGTGATGAGACACTGGAACAGGTTGCCCATAGAAGCTGTGGATGCCCCATCCCTGAAGGTGTTCAAGGGCAGCTTGGATGGGACTTTGAGCAACCTGGTCTAGTGGGAGGTGTCCCTGCCCATGGCAGGTTGTTGGAACTCAATGATCTTTAAGGTCCCTTCCAACTCAAACCATTCTATGATTCTGTGAGTCTATAATCTAACAAAGAGAGCAGACAAAAAACTTCCCACCACATTTTGTGTTATTCTCAGACAGTGGTGGTCTTTTCAGTCAAAAGCTGAAGAAGTTGGGGTCTTAGGCCAAAAGGACCACAAGTCAGATTCAAATTGGGTATAAATGGTGTCCTGCAAGAGAGTCCTTTCGAGTCGGTCTCCCTCAGAGCAGTGGGTTGGTGTTCGGGGGTAGCTTTCCCCATGGGTTAGGTTTCCTTCCATGGTTCATCTTCCACACAGATAGACAGATCTTGTTTTATTATTACATGCATTTTGGGTGATCAACCACAAACCTTAAGAATTCTTAAGTTCTCAGTGCAGTATTAACTCCCGACCAACATCCTGAACCTCTGGATTTGTAGTGTTTGTTGGAGTCGCCAAGCAGTTTTAGTTACAGGAAGACTTAGTTTGATTTTGTTACCATCCTTAGAAAAAAGAAACATAGTAACAGTTTTCAGGAGGAGTAGGGGAAATACATTCTTTATGAGTTTAAAATGTTTATAACTTGGATATATTATAAAGGAAAGGGAATAAAACCAAAAGTAGTAGAGAGGGTGTGAAAAAAGAGCACAGCAAAAGCTAGAAATCCCCAGCTGCATATTCTTAGGAAATTGTTCTCTCTCAAAGTAGATGCTAAAGCAGGAACTTGCTAAAGTATGTGAAACCGCAATCTTCAAGAGGAGGAAAGAAGATGATACAGTGAATGAGAAACAGTCGCTAGTTTGTTCCAGCAGGCAAGAGAAAATAGAAAGGGAATACCCTCTCCCCAAATTAAACAAAGAAGTAAACCAGAAGATATCATACTTTCATAGGGACAGACATCTAAAAATCGTTGCTATGCTTTTTGGATAAGTAGGACTCTGCAAAGCATACTGGAATATGAGGTTCACACCTCAAATATTTTAAAAAAAGTTAATTGCAATGATACAGCTGGATGTATTGGCCTTGTCTTTTGCCTATATGCTAAACTTCCAGGATCTCAGTCAGCACTGGCTCCAAGCCATTGCAATTACATCAGTATAGAATTATGTCTGACTGAATGAATGTCTATTGTTTTCACTAAGCATTTTACACCCAGCTAATTTAGTGGGCATAAATCTAAGCAGTTTCAGGGAATTACTGGGTTTGATATATAACCATCATCATCTAGTATATTAGTGGAAAGTAGTTCAAAATGTTGAAAAAATGTTGTTGTTATGTTAAACTGCTAAAGGAAGACAAACACTTTAAAGCCACTCAGTTTCAATTGATTTTTTTATTATGCAGAGGCATATAATATGTAGTACTGATCACATAAATGCAAAATGAAAGGGCAATCTTGATTCTGAATGATCACTAAACAACTCAGAGAGGAAACTGCTGGGACAGAATAAGCTTTGCAAGGGAATATGATGAAGATTTCATTGTGTCTTTTTCATACAGGTAGGTATGTAAAGATGACTAGTTTCAGATCTTAAATGTTTTGTTGGTCTAACAGAAATCATTTGTATAACAGCTTATTACCTTTCCTACCCTGAAATCCTCAGAGGCGGGTTTAAATGTTGTCCTGGAATACAGTTTTATAAAGCTTATGGTCAAATCAAAGCACAAGGCATTTGCAATTACATTATATTTGGTAGAAATGAGATACTATAAGCCTGCACTACTCAAACAATGTTATTTGTAGCTTCTACCAAATTTAAAAACATATTTTTATCTGATAAAGTATGACACCATAAATAATGCATGCTCGATTACCTCTCTGAAATGCCTGTACAGCACCTCACCCAGCGTGGGGAATAAAGAGGAAGAACTAGAGATTTGTGTGCGGTCACAGGCTCACAATCTCATTGAAATGGCAGAGACACGATGGGATATCTCGCATGACTGGAGCACTGTCATGGTTGGCTTTGTACTTTTTTAGGAAAGGTAGGCCAGTGAGGTGAGGTGGTGGAGTTGCTCTTATGTGAAGGAGGAACTGGAATGTATCAAGCTCTGCCTGGAGATGGATGAAGCATGAGTCAAGAACTTATGGGCAAGAATTAAGAGGCAGGTTAACATGGGTGACACTGTTGTGAGTGTTTCCTACAGACCACCTGATCAGGAAGCGGAAGTAGATGAGGCCTCCTACAGACAGCTGAGAGCAGCTCATAATCACAGGCCCTGGTTCTCATGAAGGACTTTGACCACATGATATTTGCTGTAAAGGCAACACAGCCCAGCACACACAGTCCAGGAGGTTTCTGCAGAACATTGATGATAACTTTTTTACACGAGTGGTGAAGGAATCAATGAGGAGAGATGTGCTGCAGGACCTTGTTCTGACAAACAAAGAAGGATTGGTTGGGGATGTGAAGCTGCAGTGACCGTGAGACGGTAGAGTTCAGGATCCTGCATGGAAGAAACAGGGAAAAAGGACAATTGCAACCATGGACTTCAGGAGAGCTAACTTTGAGCTCTTCAAAGACCTACTTGGAGGAATCCCATGGGTTAGGGCTCTAGAAGGAAGGGGGTTGCAAAAGAGTTGGTTCATATTCAAGCACCACTTTATCCAAACTCAAATTGGTGTATCCCTAGGTGTAAGAAATCAAGCAAAGGAGGCAGGAAACCTGCATGGATGAGCAAGGAGCTTCTGGAAAAACTCAAAAAGAAGAAAGAGGTTTATAGAATGTGGAAAAAGGGACTGGCCGCTTAGAAGGAATATAGGAATGTTATACATATCTAAATATCACATAAATATTTAAAGAGTGGGCGTCAGAAGGATAGCCATACCTTTTTAGTGGTGCCCAGAGACAGGACAAGGGGCAGTGGGCAAAAGCTGGAGCACAAGAAGTTCCATTTGAACATGAAGAAAAAATTCTTTACTTTGAGCGTGGCAGAGCACTGGAACAGGCTGCCCAGAGAGGTTGTAGAGTCTCCTTCTCTGGAGACATTCGGAACCCACCTGGATGTGTTCCTGTCTAGCCTTCTATGAGTGAATCTGCTTTAGTAGCGGCATGGGACTAGATGATCTCTAGAGACCACTTCCAAACCCTACAGTTCTGTGATTCTGTGAATGGACAGATACATCTTCATTAATGAATAGCAGAAAAATGACAATATGTATGATGGTGAAATAAAAATAACAGCAATAATTATGTTTATTGGCTTTTTTCATCCATTAGACACTGTTATTCCTCTAGAAAGGAATGGAAGGCATATATTCTAAGTGTGCATGTTTAAAGAACTGTTAAATAGAAAAATATGAATTTCCTGAACCACAAATTGTTGGTGACAGGTAAGATATTCTGGGAATGTGTTACTAAATCTTCTCTCATATTTCACGTGCTTTCTTAAGCAGCTTAAGATACTGGACAAGGAAATACTTCCATATAGATCTTCCAGTACTTTTTTACCTTTCCTCTGAACCATAATTGCCAAATAGGGTAGAGGTGGCAGAACTATGACTTATAATTTAAGTTACATGTTAGTATAAACAATCCTCAGAAGTTCTCCTATGCTTTCTAAATGAATAACTGGGGAAAAATTATAAAAGCATTGATGTAATTTGCCAAAGGTCGCTGGCAAAGCTGGGAGCAGAACATAATTTTCACACATTGCAAAGTAATCTTTAGTAATACCAACACAGTTCTTTCTACCACAGAGTAATACTAACAAGTGTTATTTACTACATTAGCATGTACAAAACCAAGTTGTAATAATATTTGCATGTACAAAGCTTCTTAAGTAATCCATGAGAGTCCATTTAATTAGCTACTAAATTACCATCAGAAGACTCAAGTAATTATCAGTTTTACAATGTTTCTGGGGAAAACTCTCATCTGATTCTCAGCTGATGTAATCGACTTGATTGCACTGACTTCACTGGAGTTAACACTAATGACACCAGAGACATTCTCAGGTCTCAGATTATGAAATCATTTAAGTAACTCCTTAATTTTAAGCAAATGAATCACCCTTTTGACTTTGTTATATCACACCCCTATAGGACTTGGAGTTGTCGTCGTAATGGATATAAATGTCTTCTTGCACTCTGCAATCAGAAAAAGTGAACTTTGTTACTCATTTTTAAGGGGTGTTATAAGTGACTGGTTATAAGTGACTTGGTGTTTGCTAGAAAACATACACACGCTCACACACTTGTCCCACAGGCACTCCACACTTGTGGATTCCTCCCTGAGTATCAGCATGGCCCTTCTCCCCATCTAATACCGCTGCTGGGATCCATGGTCTCTTACTTGATGGCTGGTCCAGCTTGAGGTTTGGTGGTGAATGCACACGCACATCTGCTTTGGGGAAATTACAGACAATCCCCTCCTCCCTGCAGCCGGCACCGGGCACATTGTCCGACTCCAGCCATCAGGCTTCCTCCTTTTTCTTGTAAGCCCATTTGACAAAGTCCTCGATCATATACTCTTAAGGGAGAGGATAGTCTCTCCTTCCACATACCCTTGCAACAAACCCAATGAAAAGAGTTAAAATCTAGTCTTACACAAATTCTTCGAAAGCTTAAATTGACACAGTTCATTGTCATCAAAATTAGGTGCTTACATTACTCTTCTGGGTAATTGCTTTTTGGACTTCATAAAATTTTACAGATTACATATATGAAACAGAATGAAAATTTATATCTGATTATAGGGGCTGTCAGCAACAGCTGGATAAAAAATGAAAAGAGATCTTTCTCATAAATGTGAGCTTTTCCATGTATTGATTTTTTTTGTTCATTTCTTTGCCTGTATGTAATTAAATCTCTGATTATGCTTGTCTTTGTTAAGAGTATCACCATCCATAGCAACTCACCAGAGAGTAAGCTACATGGCAAAAATATTTAGTACTCACTTACTTCTTGGAATGAAAATATAAAGCAATTACCTTGATGTCAGAAAAAGTAACATATGGACTGACCTCTGTGCATCAACTTTTTTTCAACCTTCCACAAAGTACACATGTAGTTACAAATGCTTTTGAATCTTAAAGTTTAGGAAGCAGATACATGGTTTAAAATTTGGATTAAGAAGCCTGTTTTCACCAGTTTAAGCTCTTCTTCTTTTCTTTCTGTGTCCTTACTCTGACTCAAAGCCAGGGAGCCTGGGGGAATTCTCCAGCTGACATAATTTTATTTGTAATTCTATGATTCTATGATCATATGGCTTTGGATGAAGCCACTTATTTACTCTGCTATGTCACCAGCCTACTTGCCTGCTGCTGTTCAAAAGTAAATTGTATTATTACTGGGTGTTCTTCCAATCTTCTCCTTAAAAGTGTTACATTTCCACTAAAATGCTAACATCTAGGAAGCGTTACCCATTATAAAACATTGCAAAGAATTAAGGATCTTTATTTGGGCAGTTACTAATTTAAATTTCTAGAAAGAATATTGTACTTACCTTCTCCTCATACCTAACATTACTAAATATACCCCTGATGATTCAAGACTAGAAGTCCCTATATAGTTGCATAAACTTAAATGGTGGTTCCTGGAAGCTGACATTAATGCAAAAGACTGACTGAGTTGGCAACAATTAGACTACAATCAGAAACTACAAGTCAGCTTTTCAGTGTTTAGATTTGGGACTCAAACAGTGTCATAGCATTTTTTGAAGCTTTGCTATGGAGTTACCCGAGAATTGTTATCGTAATGCTGCTTAGTTTGTCCTGTGTACTCTAAAACGCTTACAGTCAAGCTTCACTGCAGTGCAGTGTGATAATTATGAGCCAAAAGTTGATACAACATGAAAATAATAAAACAGAGTCCAAAAAAAGATATCATAAGATAGAGGTGAAGATAGTAAGACAGAAAAATATTAATGTTACTGCACGAAATAAAGTTTGATAACAATGCAATTGTAACTTGATATAAAATTCTAGTCACTCACATTTGTGAAAGATCTGCTCAGACTGGAACAAATGCCAAGAATAACAGTTAAGATTATCAGAGAAAAGAAAATTGACAATGTGTGAGGAAACTTAAAGTCATTGGCTTATTTTGTCTAGTAAAAGAAAGGTTAAGAAGAGACGTTACTGCTGGTCATAAACAAAGTCTTTGGATAAATTCCCTAAGATTCAGGCTAGCTATTCAAACTAAAAACAACAACAACAACAACAAAAGTTAAGACAGCAATAAATAACTATTGGAAGGCTGCTGTACAGTTATAAATTAGAAGAATACAGATCTCAAAAGACTGAAGAACAATCTTTCAGTAAAGCTAATAAGAAAAAAATCAATTAAATTGTAAAAGAGACTAGATCCCAAAAATACCTCTGTGCAGCAGAAAATAGGGTTCAAACCTTTTAGAGCACAATTTCAATATCCCTATTTTCACTGAATTTCACTGAATTTTTAGAGTTGGAAGGGACCATAGAGATCATCTAGTCCAACTCCCCTGCTG
>JAOXNO010000033.1:62991469-63025876 GCA_028565335.1 Limnodromus scolopaceus | reverse complement strand
GAGGAGAGGAGAGGAGAGGAGAGGAGAGGAGAGGAGAGGGGGAAGGGAAGGGAAGACTTTAGTTGGAAGTGACCTACAACAATCATCTAGTCTGCCTGATCAGTGCAGACCAAAAGTTAAAGCAGAATCCCCTCCCTCGCCCTGCTGGCCACATTTCTTTTGATGCAGCCCAGGATGCGGTTGGCTTTCTGAACTGCAAATGCACATTGACAACTTGTACTCAGTTTTTCAGTAAAGTGGTCACAACTTTGTTATAATAAGCACATATTCAAAGATCTGGACACTCAAGTAGCAATGAAATTAAGTCTGCAGTACATAAAAGAGGATGAAAAAATGTAAGAATTAATAAAGTATTAAACCAGTCTAAGAAACCCAACAATTTTTAAATATTCTTTTTATCGATGAGCAGTTGGAATTGTTATTGTGATGGACTCCTTCAGGAATTATTCTCTTCATAAGTAAATTTTTTTCTGGAATCACAACTGCTATGACTAATAAGAATTTTATTTCAGTAAAGAAGTCTGTGAGAGATGCAATGTGGACACCACATGTAGTTATTGTGTGTAAAAGAAATAGAGAAAGAAAAAGAGAAAGAAAAAGAAAAAAGGCAAACGGATGTTTGAATCCTCACATAAAAAGCAAAGAATGTGTTAATAATGATGAAGAAGCTGGTACTGGTAACCAGGGAGACAGTAAAGAGAGCAACTTTGCAGCACTCAGTCCAAGCAGGAAATGAGTAAGTAACAAATAAAATATTTGTAATGTAATGCAAGAACTGAAGCAATAAAATGGAAGAATTTGAACTCCTGTTTCAGGATATAAATTGGGTTATTTCTAAGCATCAGAAATCTGTACATCAAAAACAGACTGGAAGCCATAAATGGACTGCACGTATTGGAAAATACAAGTTTTTCAGAAAAGCTAAAGATGAGTAGGGGTATTGGTATAGAAATATATCTTAATAATATGCAGGTGGAGTATGAGAACTTAATTGTGGAGGTAGGAAGTCACCTGAACTGATCGAGGTTTGCTGAACCTTCTGTCCAATGCAACCTTAAGAATAAAGATGCTGCAGAACTATAGAGCCCCAGCACTTAAATGCTACAGAAATGGTACTGGAAGTGAACAGGGAGCCTACAGGGAAATGGAAAAGAGGTTGCCAAAACTTTCAACGATTTCATTGAGTTTTTGAATCACTTAATTTAATTTTGACATTACACTTTATAACCTGATGCAGGCTGAATTTTTACAAACTATCAAATTTATCTAAAGCAGAAGCCCTAAATGTGGGTTTAGTGACATTCTTAGGATCATGTGTCATTTTAAAGATAATGTGTAATTTTAGTCCTGTATGTACTCAATTATCACTGTATACCTTAAGGGTTTGATGTTACAATAATGTCATTTAAACTGTAAGAGGTAAAACTGCCAGAAATATAAACACAAATGTTAAAATATCAGAATGTCTTGAAAACACTTATTTGAAATATTTGATACATCAATAGCTGAAACATTTTCCCCTATAGTGTGCAATTATAAGCATCAACTTGATTGTTACTTTTACTCTAAATTCAAGGTTTTGACAGAGGTGAATGTCATCTGTCATGTCAACTAGCTATAGTTTGTGCGTACACTTATTTTTACAGGAAAAAAATGATTTTCATGGTCACTGCTGGAAATATTATAGGGTTAATGGCTATTACTGTTAGGATAGATGAAAAGCCAGCTGTGACACAATGGCTTAGTTTACGTGAATAATTTGAATTTCATCAATGAGATGAAAATAATTTAGTATGCAGAAGACTTAAATCTTTGCAAATGTGGCATGTTTCAGGACTAATACTGTACAGGCCAAATACTATAAGTCAAAGAGCCTTACCTTAGAAAGGTTGCAATATTACATTTTATTTATTAATATGTTTTTAATCAGGAGATGTTAACTGTTAGTATAAAAGTATTTTTATCCATGATAAATACATGCAGAAATTAATCAGACAAAATTAAAGCAAATTGTTATTTAATCTGACAGACTCATATTTTTAAACTAAGAACTCTTCTTTGTTAATAAAATGAACATATTATGAATTCATAAAATGAATTTAATTTTTTTTTTAGGGTAATGCATAAGTCTTCTTTTGTCTGCACTGCTTGGCTGAAGAACAGAAGTTTGGATTAGTTTCCTCAATTTCCATTAATTTTCTTCAATTGAATTTCCAATGAAAAAGAAGGTTGAAGATTAATGCAAGAATTTGAAATTAGAAGTACATAAATGGTTCCTGTTTCCCATTAAAAACAACAACAGGTTGTTTCTATATCTCTGCATATATAAGAATAAGCAGTATTATTGCTTTCTAAGACAGCAAGTGTTAGAAATATAATTTGAGAAAATAAATAGCAGAAACACTTCCTCATGCCAGAGTATAAATTGTTTACTATTCTTAGAAATTCACCAAGCATTGGTGGTTTAATTTTTAGTTGACCTCAATACATTATGGATGACAATGCTAGATAAATATTTCTGTTAAGAAATCCAGAAGAAAATGCCTTGGGATTTAGCTGCATGGCTCACAAATCTGTTCATGGGTTGTTGGGTTTTTTTTATCTGTTTGTATTTTTAATCTGCCTTTGTTATATGTTTATGCATATTTTAAAACCAGAAACTAATACAAATAAGAAATTCAATATACAAGATGCTCTCTTTGTTCCTTTCTACAGTTCTCAGGTAACGTGTAGGATCTGTTTCATTTTCTATCAGCTTCTCAGTCCTTTGCTATCATGAAAAATTAATGCTGGTGGAATGATAAGGAGCTCACTTTGTCTTTCTTGTTGCCATAATCCTTTTAAGAATATTGGGATAGATGAAATCTCTTAGAACTTCATTGATAGAAGCTGATTTTTTTCTCAGCACAAGGTGGTTCAATCAATTATTTATAACCTTCGCTCATATACTTCCACCTGGCTCATGTCACTATAGAAGCTTATCTGGATTATTAAACAGAAAGAAGTCTTGAAGGAAATAATGAACTCTTGTTCGGTTTTTAAACTTTGCTAACTATAATTACAGTTATATTTTGCAAACTGTGTTTCTTTGTAGAAGGTTGGGGTTTGTTTGTGTTTTTTTTTGTTGTTGTTGTTTTTTTTTTCATTTATATCTAACCTTGTAAATCAGCATTACCCTTACAGCATGTACATAATAACCCTTGCATAATTTTTACCTGTACTTCTTATGGACTCTATAGGTTTATCCCTGCAGCTCCCAGGGGTTAATATTTTATGCAGAATACCTTACACAAAAAATATAGTAATTATGAAAAGGACAACAATGTCAGGAAATTTTTTGAAGGAGTAAAGGCTCCCAAACTCCAGACTACTCTCCAAAGCAGTCAAAAAGAAGAAGGAATAAAATTCTGAAAATCTAAAAATCCATCTGATAACTGAAAAAAACAGTATGGAATTTGAATATCTCAAGAGGTTTCTGAAAATATTTTTTGTCTTATCATTATTTCCTTTTGCTGACACATATGATAAGTATATAAGTTCTTTTAGGAGTGGTTTTAATTCCAAGAAGTTCATGGCAGGAATAATGATGTTATAAATATCATAGACTCACAGGATCACAGGAAAATTCAAATTGGAAAGAGCCTCCAGAAGTGCTCTAAATCCAGTGCCTTGCTCAAAACAGGGCCAGCTCTGAGTTCGGACTGGCTTGCTTAAGAATTGATCTAGTTGGATCAAGGTTTTGAAAAACCCCAAGGATGGAGACTGCATAAACTCTCTAGGCAGCTTGTTCTACTGGTTCCAAGGGTTTCTTGGCCATAACCACATCTTCCTTGTTTCAACTTATGTCCATTGCCTCTCATCCACCGGCTTTGCACCACTCCGAGGAGCCAGCTCTATCTCCTTGATGACCTGCCTGCAGGTGCCAGGGAAGAGGGTTGTGGCCTGCTGTTAGGTCCCTCGAAGCCATCACTTGGCAAGGCTGAATAAGCCCAAGTCCCTCAGCCTCTCCCCACAGGACAGGTGCTTCTAGCCAGCTTGGAGGCCCTCCACTGGAATTGCCCCAATCTTTTGATGTCTTTCTTGAATAGAGGCACCCAAAACCAGACACAGTGCTGTAGATGTAGTAAAATGAGTGTCAAGAAAAGGGCTACAGCCATTCCCCTTGGTCTCCTGGCCATGTTTAGTAGAGCCTTGGTTTCGGCACACTGCTGGCTCGTGCCCAGCTTGGCATCTACCAGCACTCTCAGTTTCTTCTCAGCAGATCTGCTCCTCAGCCAGTAAGGCCCCAGCATGCCTTTGCAGGAAGATCTTTCTTCCCAGAAGCAGGACTTGGAATTTGTCCTGATTGAATATTTCATAAGGATCCAAGCAACCCATTCCTCCAGCCTGTCTAGGTCCTTCTGGATAGCAGTTGTTACCTCAACTATATTGACTAGTTACTCAGTATGGAGTCATCTGCAAATTTGATAAGCAAGCTCCTCTTCCAGGCCATTAAGAGATGTGTTAAACAGAGCAGGTCCCAGAATAGACCCCTAAAGTACCTCACTTGCTACTGGTCCCAAGGTAGACTATAACCTTTTAATCACTACCTTTTGAGTCCAATCTTCCAAGGAGTTCTGTACCCTATCTAGTCATCCTCAGGTCTAGACCATAAACTCCTAACTTGCATACAAGAGGACTGAGGCAGCTGTTAAGATTCTCATGTGAACAGGGTGAGATAAAGATGTTTTAAATCAACTACACTTCAAATGAGGTTCTCTCAAATGATTTGTCTGGTTAGAGAAGAATGAAGAATATAAAAATGGTATATTGATGTCATCCAGTTAAAAAGGCCACCATGTCACCTGGGTGGCCATCCTACTTTCAGATCCCCTTAAGTGTCTTGTGCTTGAAGTGTGTACAGTTTACAGCACTTTAAAATCACCTTCCCCTTAAAAATGTTCCTTTTACTTCCACAACAGCAAGGATAAGGTCCATCTATGAATTCAAAGTTCTGCTTTTGGTAAGATGGATATTTATACAGGCTCCTAAACTGGGAATACTTCTGAGGAGGTTGTTCATACCTCCAAGAGCCTTTAAGATACTGAACATTATGGCCTCCATCCAACAAAGGACTTAATCATATAATTTTCTATTCATTCCAGTCTTATGATTTGGATGCTTAACTTTAAGCTTAAATTTTAGCTTTAATTTAATTTAGTGCCTGTTTGGACAAATTGCTTTGCAGCATTCAGGAATAATCCTGCATTAAACCTATTAAGGAGAAAAACATGGTATGGTCTTGGACATAAATTATAAAATTAAGCAAAAGGTGCTTTATGCGCAAGAGACAGGAAAGGGGTAGATCGGTAAAGAAAACACATTGCGATAGGTTCCAAAACCAACATTATATATAAATACACAATTAACCTCATGTTACTTGTAAAGACCTTTGTTAAAGAAGTACTCTTCCATAGGCTTTAATTCCTCCAGTTTCAATGATATTAACTCTTCCTTTCCTCGAGGAGGCTTTTTATCTCACTCTAAAAGACACAAGAACATACACTAATGAAAATTGTGTTGCAATTGAGCACCACTAAATACAAGCTTATATAATTTAAAATTGAAGATTTCAAAGAATTCAAGTATATGATATCTCTCTGACATATATATACGTATTTACTTAATATAATACTGAAGCAGAGCAATAACAACAGTTTTCCCCACTGACATGCGATACAGATAAAATGAAAATATATAGTCATAACATAACTACATTTAGGCAGAATGGACAGAAGACAGACAACGAGAAATATAGTTGATTTTGTACATGTAGAAAATGTAACCAGATTTTTCCATATTTTGACCAAATATTTCTTGGTTTAGGGAAAGATGAAATATCTTCTTCATCTCCCATCTCCCTTCCTGATGAACTTGGCCATTTTTTTTACCTTGATCTTATAATGAGTTTCCATGTTGATATTAGGAAAAATGTCTGTTGTAGCTTTCCTTTTTCTAAATTTCTATTTAACCAAAAGCTTCATCTAAATGGTTATTATGGTTTTTTTCTCTTTCAGTTAGCCACTGAAAAACAGACATTATTTCCACCTCAGTGAAATGAAAAATTAAGTGGATCATATTTCTTACTTTTTCTTATTTTTGCAGGATTTTAACACCTTCTGCTTTTTCCACTTAATATTTTACTTTTTAAAACATTATTATTATTGTTTTTAAATATGTTATTGCCATTCTAGATACCTGTTTTACTGATTCATGTACTGGCTAAAATAGTTTCTAAGTTGCATGACCTGGCCATCAGGGGGCACTAAGAGAGCATACAGCTCCTCATACAGAATATACCATGTCACCTGGGTGGCCATCCTACTTTCAGATCCCCTTAAGTGTCTTGTGCTTGAAGCTACAAATCAATCTTGTAAGCACTGAGAGTGTGCACAGATCCCTGAAGGTAGGTTTTCAGAGACGCAGCCGATACCTACTTCAGCAACTTGGATTTACAGTAAATTTAAGCCTAAAGGCATCCAACACAGAAGTAAACAGACTAGCATAAGCCAATAAAACACTAGAACAATATAATTTCTACTCTTTTCTAGATATATGTTAGAAAACAGGTTCTAGATTCGACCTCTATTTCTTATTTGTAGTCTTTTGTATATTCTTTTGGCTTTTTTATGTCTTTCAAACTCTCATCAAACATCTTCAAATGCATTAATTTGAACCTCATTACACTCAGGTAATGCTGGTGAAATTTTTAAGATCTAGAAAAATGTAAAATAAAGCAGTTACCTAATAAGATGTTGTGTTGACTGGAACAGGTGCTTGATACTGTGTCTTTACCCAGAAATATTTACCTGAATTTTGGAAGCAGTTTTAACTCCCAGCACTGTAAACCTTTGGTTTAGATTTCACAGGAACCACCCCTTAAAATACAGGTGCTTTAAAGCAATGAAAGGCATTTCACGTGAAGTTGAGCTTTCACTGTGTATTCAATACTTTACAAGAGTGTTGTTTTTATTCATATGTATATTTTATTAGTTTCATGCCTGACATTTTTGTTAGCATTTTATATGTAACAAATACTGTCTTTGCTCCTGTTGAGAAATGATAGAGAATATTATATCAAATCTCTCTTTGAAAGAAGGGAAAAAATAGACCAACGACTTCTGAGCTTAAGTGTTAAATAAAAACTCTAAGGAGAAGAAATTCACAGACTTCTGAAACAATTGCATAAAAGCTTGTATTGCTTCACTGAAATGAATGTCTATTATTTGTGATCGTGTTTTCTGAGTATCTGTAAAAAGCCAGCTTAAGTTGGTTCTCTGAAATATCACATATCATGTAAACAATTGGTAGAAACCCCAGAAATTTTTAACAAACAGACCTAAGAAATCAAATCTCATAAAAGCCTTAGGTTGTACAAACAAACCTGGGGGCTGTGTTTTGAGGTACCAGTACGCTTTTCTGAGATTGCTGCAAATAGTCATATCATAAAATAAGTGATGATAAAAACTAATTTCATTCACAATTAACATGTGTTTTCGCAGTTTAGACAATTAAATCCTTTCTCAGTAAGTGATAGATGCAGCTTATACAGAAAAAAATACACATTATTTTATGCGAAATTCAAAATTTCATTCCAAAGATATTACTTTGAGTGGGTGCTTATATATTCTCTTCAGTATTCTCTTTTTTTTATACTCTCTTTGGGTATGTTTTTATTCCCCTTTTTGGATCATGATATTCAGTGTAAGGGTTACTTACTCCTGTGAGTTACAAGATGTAATCTGAGCTCTTGCCTTTTATTAGAAGACGAAATCTATAAGCAATATGTCAGTCATATTTAGGTGACTGAAGTTTAGACACTCATAATCATTTATCTCATCATACAGTTTATCTAAGGATAAAATTTTAAACAGTGTTTGAAAGAGAAATAAAAACACCAATGGAATTGGAATAAAATAAAATAAAATAAAATAAAATAAAATAAAATAAAATAAAATAAAATAAATTTTTAGATCCAGACTCAGAAGCCTTTCAACAGAATAAGGGACAATATCATGGTCTAATTTAGACCTCTTTAGCTGTACAGATTAAATAAATTGAGGGAACATAAGTTAGGGCCCTAAATTTCTTACACAGCCACTCAAGCAAAGCATCTGAGTAGAAAGATGTTTATCCTACATTGGTTTGATTGGTAATAAACTAAATTAATTTTCCCAAAGTGGAGTCTGTTTTGCCTGTGACAGTAATTAGTGAGTGATCTCCCTGCCCTTATCTCGAAGCACGAGCATTGCATTATATTTTGTCTTCCCTGTCCAGCTGAGGAGGGGAGTGACAGAGCAGCTGTGGTGGGCACCTGAAATCCAACCAGGATCAACCCACCACAAAAGCTTTGCATTTATTTTGTATTGGAAATATTCTTTTACCGCATTTAACTCCTCCCTCATCTATATTCCACTAACTAGGCAAAACAATTATGCTAGACATAGATGTTTATGCCTTCTGGTTGATATAATTTTCCCAGGATATGTCTTGTGTCCAGATTCAATATACATTGTATGTCTATTAAGTACCTAAATTAATAGAACTCTTCATCCTGACAGCTTTTCTGCTTTTACTATTTTATGTTCTGCTGCATTCAGGACAGAACAGGATCTTAGTTGGTCGATTTCCATTACGTGTAAATAAATTTCTTGGACAGCTCAGTCTGTTTTGGAAAACTCCACAAAATCAGAATGCTCAGGTTCCAACAACTGATTTTAAGGGCATCTGTGCTGGTAAATCCAGCCTTATGCAGGTTTCTGTAAAGACATATGGCTGATGTCAAAGATGCTGTTACTGTTAGGCTGCCATGGCCTCAAACCTTGGCATCAAACTACAAGCAGTTTTTTTCTCTCAATATTTTTCATTATTATTTTATTTTTATTTTATTATTATTTTTTTAACAATAAGTGTTAGATTTCCCTAGCAGGGATTTACTTTAGAACTGCTGTTAGTATCAGTGATAAGCTGGACATGTAGCCAATGGTGGCATTCCTCACACTGTGCAACAGCTGATCTCTTTTATCATAAGATGTACATAATACGTTAGTATCGTACATGAGATAGATGGTATTCTACAATTGCATACACAATCTGCAGCTGGAAGGTGAGGAGTATTAACAGTAGAGTGGAAGGAAATAAGAAGAAAGGACTACTTTGGCTTCCATAGTTTAACATGATTAATGATGATTTCTACTTCTATGACACATTTCAAACACTCACCATGGCAATGAGCTAAGGTTGCATGCAGGTGACTAGTAAGACCTGTAAGACTAGTAACCCCATAAAGATACCTATGGCTAGAGGAAAATCTTGTTTCAATGTTTATTTCTTTTTAATGCTTTCATTGATTACACTTCTACAAAACTTGTGAAATGTGTTTCCCAATCAAACAAATGTGTTACAAATCTCACTGTGCATCTTTACTTATTTTAAAATGTATGTTTCCAAGAAGTTCATACTTAAAAATTTAATATGTTTTTTGTCTTATTTACATATCTAAATGTAAATTTCTGTTTAAATTTCTAACATTTCTAAACTCTTAAATTACACTCTTCTCCAAACCAATCCAGCCCAGGTCAGGACACAGTTGAATGTGCTCTGTACTTTTAACTCTGATGTATATGGTTCTTTAACTTTAGCTAGTCCATGCTTTTGACTTTTTAACTTCTAGGAATAATATGGGTTTATGTCCAATTAAATGCATGTCTTGAAACCAGAAGTTTATTTGTGTGTGTGGTTTTTGTTCCCCCTCAAAATAAAAGCTTGCTGGAGAATTTTTGTCTCCATGCGATCTGGAAAACTTGGGAAGTACTGAAAAGGCAAGCAAAGTCTGACTCATTATGTCTTGAACAAATATTCTGCCAATTCACTAGAGGAAGAGGAAATGGAAAAAAAAAATTAAAAATTTAAATAATTGAATTGTAAATTATATATGGTTTTATTTATTCAAATTTTCAGGTTATGGTCCAAATTGCAAAAGGAAAATAAACAGAAAACAGCAACAAATGTTTTACATAACACTGTACTATTTATCTGCTGATTGAAGACTTCACACTGCAAGGCAGTCTGTTTTTATATCCTGGAAGGAAATATCATGAAATAAATATTAAACAAATATTCCAAATATTTTTAATTGGTAAATTAATCTCTGAGAATGGAAACAGTAGAATAGCTCTCTCATACCCATAAGTCTAAGCTCATGTTCTTCTTTTTAGTATTGCTTAAATTAGAAATAAACTATCAGAGTGTTGGTTTTTTCTGTTTACATGTTTGTTTCATTGTTTTTCTGTCTTTGCAGTATTGGAAAAGCAGAAAGGACTATGGAGGTAAAACTACCCCAAAAAAAGCAGTAAAAGAGTTTCACAGAATATAGTGAAGGTGAGAGATCAAGCTGCTGCTGATCTTCTGCCAGCATAAACAAGAAAAAGCCCTGTTGCTACCTGGGTATAAGGTACTCCTGGAGCAGTTTTTAACTCTTCCAAGTCTTTGGATGGGTCTACAAATGCGTTGGAAGACTGTTAATATAACAATCTTATCTCTTTTCTCATATCCTGCATTGGAATTACATATGTGAGGGTTTAATGTTCAACTGTAGGATCACTTCATCAGCTGGAATTAGGAGTTACACTAATCCACGCTGGTACAGTGTTAACTAAACTAGTACAAAAAGAGGGGGAAGTGTGTCTTAATACTTTATTGCCATGCCTTCTTTAAATAATCAGCTGGATATACTATCTTTGTTTTAAAGACTCAGCTATCTCAGCTATGAAAATTGTCTTAATTTTATTAGATCAGGAAGAACTATATATGTTCATGCCATTTATCTCCCTAGTAAGAACTGGCAAATCTGAGAAAATGCAAATGAAAATAGCAATGCCTCATCTCACTTCTTTTTATTCTTGTCTGTTTTTTTGCTTTTGCAACCAATAGTTTTCTTTTGCCTGTTATAATTTTGATAAACATCAAGGCCAAATGTAAAAATCACACTTCTGTGCCATCCCTTGTTAATTTGGGCATTAACTTGCCTCAGCACATCACATACACTCCTTTTCTCTCAGGGTGGTTGTGCAAATGACTGACAGCAGCAAGCATAGATGTATGTATCGGAATACACTGTGGGTCAACAGGATTGTGGAAGAAGCAGAGACCAGAAGAAGGAATAGAAGAAAGAGGAACACTGGCAGGGGAAGGCCGGTGAGCAAGTCCTAACGAGCCATAAACGATGCCTGGCACCCGACTGATGGAGGGGAATTCCACTCGCCTGGCAGTTGGGGGTTGCAGGGGTATGTCTGTTGGGAAAAAAGATACAACAGTACTATATAAACTGTGTGTTTGTTATAATAAACAATTCTGATTGCATCTCCGATTGGGGCCTGTGCCTTCATACTGAGACCCGTGCCTTCATACATGGGGATGGATGTATTGGAATACATCGGTCCAACACTGCAATGAAATACTTGTAGTGACCAACAGCAGAATTACTGAATTATCATGTACTTGGCCTTAAATTAGGGTGTGGTTTGGGTTTTCTTCGTTTGGCTTCTTGTTTTGCTGGGTTTTTTTTAGTTTTTAGTTTAATGGTCATACTACATATATATGGTACTTCATATAGGCAGTCACACTTGAGAAAACTTGCTCACGCTTTATCTGAAGCATTGTTTTTTAACTTTCATGCCTTGAGCTGTCATAAGAGTAGCAAATGAGTATGGTGTTCCATATTAACTCCGTAACAGCAAACTTTGTGATATACAATGATTTATCACAGAATCACAGAATAGTCATGGTTGGAAGGGAGCTTTGAGATCATCGAGTCCAACCACAAAAAAAAACCAAACAAAAAAAACCAACACCACAACCAAAACCAAAACCAAAACCACCCACAAACAGACACAAGCCAACACCCACCTCTCTATGACTTCCTTTTAGGAAGTCCTAAATCTTGTCTGGGCTGAAAACACTTTCAGTTGGACTTCGAACATGACTTTTTTACTGCGATCCAAAGGAAGAAAGCCTTTTACCAAGCCGAAAATACTGATTACCATAATCTCTCTGTCACAGCAGTGAGCTTCCAATTATTCCATCCATAAAACTAAGTATTTTAATGGGAAATCATTTAAATTACTCACAGATGTGGGACCGTCCAGAGAAATAACAGAGAATTCATAAGAAGGCTCAAATTAAAACAAAAAATTACTTAACAACTTACTGCACAGAGGGAGAATTCCTCCAGCTGGAAGTCTGAAGGTTTGGAATGGCACTAAGTGGCCTAAGTACAAAGAGCTCTAAACAATTTCAGAATGAAGAATGTTGTATGGGCCAAAGTGGCCAGGGCTTCCAGAAACAAGAACTTGAAGTCTTTACTTACTTCTATTAATACGTTTCTATTTCATGACACTCTCATGAGCATGAACAAGTGATGTTCCCCATTGTGGTTTTGTTTTCCTAAATTAAAGGAATTGAATGGACTAACCTCCATTGAATCTTGCTGTTATTTTTATATTGATTGATCATTTAATTTCTTATGAAATTTACACATTTCATAAGATTGGATTGAAGAACATATATAGCAGGAACAGTAAAGTTCAATCTACCTTATAAATTTTAAAAACATAGACATAAATTAGACATTGGGCACTAAGAGATCACACTTCCACAGTAAGATTTTATTTTCTGTCTTCTATTTCAAAATACTATGGAATTTTGGCAATATTCAGCTTGATGGTGCATTTACATATGTGTGAAAAGTAAATATGATTATTACCATTTCAGTAAAAAAAAAGCCAGTTTAGGATTTTTAATTTTTTTAAGGTAAAGTAGGATCCTTGCAAATCTGGTGTGCAGTGTTGCCAAGAAGTTGCAGTTGACAAACTTTTCCATATTTAAATTGCTAAATAAGAACTGAAGAGAAACCTTTAGGTAGAAGATTTGTATAAAATTCTGGTATATTCTTATGCTATATCCAGTATAAAAAAAGATTATCATGCCTAGGAATTGCTGAAATAGATTTTTCTATGACAGGTGTAGTGCTGGAGGGGAGGCTGGAGGAGAAGTTTTGGGCTTTTTTGAGGGATTTTTTTGGTATTTTGACAGCAAGCATTCCAGTGGAACATCTAACTAGTCAGAAACAATTCATTTTGACAAAAATGTTAATAGGAAGAGATAGTTCTGCTTCCCTACATTATAATGGGAATATTTGATAAATACAGTTAACTTCAGCTTAATTGGTCTATTTTTAAATTCATAGCATAAATGACCTACTTTTATTTATTTATAATTTTTATATTAAATTATAGCTTTTTAATTCTTTATTTATATACTTCCTTGTTCAGAAAAATAGCAATTTAAGTATTTTCTTTATAACAAATATATGAAAATCTGGAATTCTCCTCAGGATCAAAGGGTTATCAAGCATTGGAATCCGCTGCCCAGGGAAGCGGTTGAGCCACCATCCCTGAAGGTATTTAAAAGATGTTTAGATGGGTTACGTAGAGACATGGTTTAGTGGTGGATGTGGCAGTGCTGGGCTCAATTATCTTAAAGGTCATTTTCACCCTAAACAATTCTACAATCAACTCTGTCTATTCTGTGTGTAGGTGTGTGTGCAGAGGTCTGAGTGACAACCGGAGGGGGGACTGTGTGTTATAAGGGCCATTAGGCCTGGGTGCCAGCAACTGGAGAGACCAGGGTATGTATATGATACCCTAGAAAACTTCAGTTTTCTTTAAATTTCAGTGCTAGCATGTAGGTGTAAGTCACTCATGAGCTTTACTGCTGAACTTCGAACCCCAGGATGTCAAGGTGCCAGCAGCTGTCGAGAGCAGGGATTTGAGGTCAGCTGTTGGAGGGACAGATTGATTGTTTAAGGTCAGCTATGGGAAGGATCCATACTGCATGTATAAATCTATATCCCCATAGTGAATTTCAGTCCTGGTCAGCCAGAGGGAAGGAATAGGACCAAGCCATCCATGCTGTTAGTGTTTGCAAGAGTTCTGTGTGAGAGCTTTTAATGCATTTGTTACTTTTCAGCCACCTAATTTATTGCCAGGCTACCTCAAATGCCTGGACAAAAGCTTTCATTCTGTCATTCTTATGCATGAGTAAATCTAAAGGAGAAAAAGAACAGAGAGGAAGACAACCATGCTGAGAACATCAACACTATGACATTAGCATATGGAATAAGACAACAATCTCAAGGGACCTTCATCTTTTGTTCATCCTGCTGGAGAACGTCAGATTTTTTTTCCCCTGAAGGCATCCTTTCCTCACTACAGTATTAGATGGTGTGAATGGCAGCAATAGGATGAGTCCAAAATCTTTTCAGCTAAAGTTTGCCACGTATACACACACACTCTTATACACACACACACATATATACATACGCATACTTGTACAGGTATGTATACCCAACAATCATAACTTTTTTCTCAGTTAACTCCCTTCTCACAGTCATCTAATGAACTTTAGGCAATATGCTTGCTCTCTTCTCCCTTTCATATCTTCTAATTACAAGAAAATATTACTGCAAGATGCAACAGATGTGATACCTTGTCACATTTTGTAATCAAATGAACATAAAAATAAGAAATTTGCACAGGAAAAAGTATGATGTATATTATGACATTGGTATAATTATGAAGTTCTAGAAATTTTAATGCTGAATTCTCAAATAAATTCTGTACTTCTGAATAATTGATACATGGTGACTAATGTTCACTGGAAATTAAAACAAAAAAAAAATATACAGGTTGGTTGTGCAAACATTTCCTTTCATAATCTGACTTAGACACATGGTTCTAAATCAGTTTGTAGGCTTTAGGTTAGTTATTACTTATTTTGTAGTTACATGCTTGCAGATGCTTAAGTGGTGGCTAATATGTCACATAGCTTGAAATATATATACTGCATTGAGCTGTGATAATTAAGGAGCTATAGCTCCTTTAATCTCTTTTGAATTCACACCCTTTACTGCTTGGTTAAGAAAATGTTTCTTTCTAATACATTTCACAAGTTAATAGCTGGAGACATGTACTGGGTTTGCTCAAAATACAGTTTCCTTCTGAGAAGTGACTGACTAAAATAGTACCTTCTTACTGTGTAGCCTAGCTCTCTGTGCATAAAATGTTCATGTACCTGCATTATTGACTTCTATTTGATTTATTCATAATGATTTTGTTTGTCTTTTTCAAACACCTGTGGGCTTGCAGTACTGATGTTTATTGTGGTAGGCAAGCGGTAAAGAAAATCTGTGCTCCAAATATTTCACAAGCTGAAATTACTAATTAACATTGCTTTAAATAATGTTGTTTGCAAAATTAAAGGAAATGGATTGTGCGTTATCAGTGAAGATATTTAACTAAGATGCAATTGAATTTCCCTTTTGTCAGTATACGAGGGAGTCTGGCAGATTTACAGCTCTGCTTTGTCTTTTCTCCAGCAGTTGAGGAGAGTGCTGAAGTACATACCTTAAGTAGATTTTAATCAAATTCATGTTTAGTTTAGAAGCTACTCAGTATGAAGGGGATAGAGTTTTTCTCACTTTCCTGTTTCCAGATTCTGCCACTTCTGGCACTACAGTTTGTGTCTCTTGCCATCTTTTGCTTTTCTGTGACTAAGCAGTGCTCTTCGTCTCAGTGCCATTTGGTCTGCAAAAAAGACATGGAGAAAAAGAATTCTACGAATATTCCTCAAAATTATTAGAAGAGATAATGCAAGAAACCATCTCAGTTATGCCATCATTAAACAATTATACTACTGATGAAAAATTAGCTTGTGTATTTTCTTTTGTCAAGCAAGAATCTAGGACCAAGTCCTTGATAATAAATAATGATGCCTTTATCCAAAGTTCTTCCTAAGAAACCTCAAAACTCATCTCCAATTGGGAATTAGGGTCTTCTTACAAGTTTATTAACTGCATATTTTTAAATTGTCTTCTCACATCTCATAAAGAAATGAGTGGAGACAATCACAAAAAGTACAAAATCTCAATTGAGAATCATATTTTTAGGTACTTGAGGTAGATAAAGGAAAGTGGGAGCTGTACCCAAAGAATTATTATTCGGATTCTCTTTGGAAGACAGTGTTAAATTTATTTTTCTATGTATAGCTACAAAATTCTGTTTTTCCAGGGAAAATGCTGCTTGTGATTTTTTTCATGATTCAATCAGTTAGTGATTTTCATCCACAGGCTTGCTCTTTGGGAAGAAGGGTGGCAGATTCATTGCTAAGAATGGTATCATAATTGAGAATTATTGTCCCTTTTTGGTATTTGGATGTTAAATTTCCCTTGAAAAGGAAATACTTCGTTGATAGCAGATATGTACCTCCATGTTATAGAATTGTCCTTAAAGTCCCACCTACCCACAACAAAAAGAACAGTAAAAACCTTTACTTGTGCATTTACTTGTCATGTTTGAGAAAGAACAAAAAGCCCTTAATTGCAGATCCACTTGGAACCATCAAGATTAAGATGTTGTGTGGTTTTATAATGCTTCTCACTTGAAAATAAATTAATTCTCAGAGTGAAAAAAATCAAAAAAGAAAAATGTCAGAATGTAAAACTGAATCTTGAACAGTAGATGGAAAAATTGAAGTAACTGAAAATAGCTGAAAGTACAAATATACATATGTTTAAATTTATTAAAAATAATAAAAAGTAATAAAAAAATAATATTTTCTTTACTAACATTCACTCCAGAGATTTGTGAACTCATACATATTATATGATAATGCAGGTTTTATGCAAATATTTTCTCTACAATCTGAACAATAATGATAAATATTTTCTGGGTCAATGTGAAATACCTGAGATTTGTGTAAGCACTTGCTCATTCTCTTTTGTTTCTGACATATGACATAGGATCTGGTTTCTATTATTGCTTAATTTACATAATTCTCATCAAATCCCTGATCACAAATATTTCTGCAAACTACACAATATGCACTGTGTGATATGAACTTGTAGTGAAGCAAAATTAAGGCAGTATTTTCTTCCTTAGTAAGATCACAACTAAAAGGACTTCATTTCCCAAGGGAACAAGTCAACAGGGAAATATTCGTGTTTTACAGTTTACATAAACTACTTTATACCCCAGAGAAAGCAGAGCACCCTCCCTCCCTTTAAGTCTTCAAAATTTCAACATATAACACTCTGTAATTAGAGAAAGAATAGATCATTGGCAGTTATTATTTATCAGTATATGTAACATTCAGCATCATAGCTCGTCAAAATTTATTTCCCAATTTCCCATGAAGTTGAAACTAATTTTCAGTGGTTTATATCTCCATGCTTAAAAATTGCTTTTATCTTGTGTTTTTCATTAATATTATTGAGAGAAAATATGAACATCACTTTAAAGTATAAAATACTTATGTAGTCTGACTATGTGTTTTTTAAAATTTTTCACACACAAATAGTCAAATATTTAGGGGTTAAGAAGACTTGCATAAGAAAGAAAAGGATTAATTGTGGTGATGTGCAACATAATTGTTTTTTCATTTTACTGAAAAATTAACTTTGAAAGGAACAAAATGCAACTGTGAAGTGAACAAAATTATAGTAAACCACAATGCCATGTGCTTAATGTTTTAAGTTATTTACTGTATTTATTAGGAATAGCTATGGGATTTTAATGTTTTCAGGTAGTAACTTAATTTATATATGCTATATAAAAGCTTCTTCCCAAAAGGCGTGCTAAAACCATACTAAACCCAACACAAAGAAATAAAAAAGGCAAAGGTTAATGGACTACACAATCAATGTAACAGATATTTATTTTTCTATGAGTAACCCATTGAATTTAGAGGGCAAAATTCCTGCTACAGTTTATTTAAAAAAGACGTTTTTTAAACATACAAAATATCTCTTTTCTCGTTTTTTAAATTATTAGTAACTTCATTAATGCCTATTGTTTTGCAATCAACATTTTAAAGCAAGATAAGAATCTTATCCAATCTACTCATTTTCTGTTGAACTATCTGTAAATATAGTAATTTTTCTGTCTGTCCTTTACTTAAATTCCCTCTGTTTAATGTTATAATCTGAGGGAGAAGAAATTAGTTCAATGACACATTCAGAAATATTTCAGTTTAAAGGTTCCATTTTCAATTGCTTATAATTGTAACTTTAACCTTTTAAGCTCTACATCTCTTAAGGATAAACTATTCTTTTTGCAGAGAAGTAAAACTACTGTTCCCCAGAAAAATCCATTGTTTTGACAGTGTTAACTATAAACCAACCTAATTGTAGTTGTCTTTATAGAAGTTCTATTAGCACCATTTATGGGAGCAGAGAGGTGAACTGAATTTGGCATTGGTATCCCCGAGTCTGACTGATGGTCACAAGCACCCAAATATTTGGCCGCTCACTTAATTTGCAGCAACTGTTAACCATCGTTGAACATGGTCCAGCCCAGGTGGCAACTAATTTTTTCATAGTACTGTTCCTCCTATGAGGACAGCGTGTCTTGCCGGGCACAAGACAGAGACTTCTGTAGTTTGCACGTTGATCAAACAGCCTCTGAAATACTGTCTGAAATGGAAGCAGTTCTAATATAATCGTGAAGGAAAGCCATGTGGTAGAAGACTCATAAGACCCAGAACGTTGTGTTTCTCAAACGTGTTTCTCAAACGTGTTTCTCAAACAAAGTTAAGCTATTTAAGGGATAAGTTTAAGTGATGGGGAAATAATAGAGATAAGACAAAAATAATCCAATGCCACAATAAATTATAGCAGTTATTACCAGTTCTGTGCTGCGTTTCCGAAGCCCTGGTGCCCTGATGGTCTAAATAAGAAATTTATCTAAAGCATGAGGTGGCTTCTTTGAGGGTTTCCTCCCATAGAAACAAGGATGAAGGAATAAGGGTTTATGCTGATGAATTACCTTGATACAAAGCCAAGGTAAAGCTGGGGTGCACTTGAAATCCCACAGTGTAATAGCTACTGACAAGGTGATATATTTAGTCTATTCAACATGAAAAGACCAGTTTTTAGTGAAGAGAAAACTATCTTACAGAAAATATTCAGCTAGGCCCAGCCAGAATCTGTTCTTCTGCTATCAACAGATACTCATGAAACCCTTTCAGAAGACATTAATGTCATCTCTCATCCATATTTTAACCTAGTTTTTTCTGAGTTACTTTTGTTATGTAAATAATTTACATAGTGTTTAAAACCTGTCAACACAATGAGCCCATTATTTTCACCAGATTTTAAGTTGCACATGTTGTCTAACAGAACTGACTTTCCTGGGATCTGAAAGAATCACTTTGTGGCTGATCTAACATGGAAAAGTTATTCTCGATTCTGTCAGGTACAATGATAAATAAAGCACAAAAATAAACCTATGCCAAAATAACTGTCGTGTTTATTACTGAAATTATTTGTCAACTGACAATGGCTGAAGCCATCATTTATGTCAATAACTACAATCTGCTGCTGTAGTAAATAGTTAGAAACAAGTGGTACTGTTAAACAGTTTTAAGAATCCATCAGACAGTTATTATTGGGATGTTAAAAAATTTAATCAAAATGAACACAATGATTTGTGGCTATGTAACCAACTATCGTAAGTGTTTTACCAAACTAATTTGAGTATCTCAGTTACAGCATATTACATAGTTTCACACTGGATTTGGATTGAAATCCTAGTTCATACCTTCACAATTTTTTTTTTGCTGGCTGGCAAGTTTTTTGGAATGTTTTTAGGTGGCTTTCCCACTTATTTTGATCAGGAAGCAACCACATAACATGAGGCAACTTCTTGTTTGCTCTGTGGGAGCAGCTCTTAAAATCTTTTGCTCTGTACCTGTAGTGTAAGGAAAACAGGACAACAACCTAATAGAAATAATAAGAAGAGTTTAGGAATGAGGGATTTTGATAAAGAAACTACATTAAGGCTTTTTATTTCTTGAGTCTTTTGGAGGAACTAATTTTTCATAAAGAGAAAATGTCATTGATTTGTTCCATTAAGGCCTCAGATCGCCATAAGAATGTAATTTCAGTCTGTGGCCTTTAGCTTGCCAAGAAAGGTCACGATGTTGGGATTAGGCAGCAGAAAAAAAAGAAAAGTATGGTAAATATCCTGTAAAATACAAAATAAGTCTGTAAGATACTTGATGAAAGGAAAATAAGTGAAACCGGCCATTTGAATAAAGTGAAAAAAAAAAATCCTTTTTGAAGAAAAAAATATTGTTAATGATTTCAGTTGAGTGAATTTCGTGTGAAAATTCTCAATATCATGAAAAGTATCACAAAGAGAATTACAACAATGATCAGAACCCTTTAATACTGTTTCTTTATATTGGTACAGCACAGAAAATTAAACTGGAAAAAGTACTTCATTTATCTCTTTTCAAAATTATTATTTTTATACTTTCCCTCTCAGATATATCCGAAAATCTTTGAGCCTTCACAAACTAATGTAACAAACTGCACTTGCACCTACATGTTGAATAAGAAAGAACCACAAATGGAGAACAAAATGGCACAGTAGAACTGGGAATAGTTTTCCCATGTATAGGACCCATATGTAATAGTATATAATTTTGCTGGTTATAGCTAGAAAGAAATGGATTCACAAGAAGTGGCTCAGTATACCGTTTCTGCCTCTTCCTAATGAGAAGTAACAAAATTTAAATTTTCTTACTCATTGTTGTACAGTTGGTGTATATAATTTTAGATTTTGCTGTCACTTTCCAATTTCATCTTTCGCATATACTAAAGAATACTAGAAAATATGACTAATAAATTCTATTTGAATTTCCCTTTTTTTTTTTAGGAACATGCAGTCTTGTTGGGCTGAAGCATTTCTGTCCAAAAGTAATTTAAAGAGTAAGAAGATCTAGATACTTTTGTATTATGAACAAGAGAACGCAATATTTCACTCATGTTCTGTTTATTTAAATGATTTAAAAGAAAATAAATTTTAAAAGAGTATGTCATGAGGTGTTACAATCGTTTCCATAGCAGGAAAAAGAAATCATGAAAAGTATTAATTGAGCATTTATAAACTGAGACATACTTAATGCTAATGTATCAAATAAAAAATCAGCATTTCTCTTTATCCCAGGATATTTATCCTAGTCCACCTGTAAAATACAACAACATATTGATCCAGTTTGCAGTGAAATTAAAGACAAACAGATCATGTGTTAGAACAGGTTGTGGTGTTGGGTTTTTCTTTTTAGATTTTACTTTGTTATTCATTCCACAGTATTGTTTTATTATAAGCTAGAACTTAAAATTGAAAAGGACAGTTAAAAGGAACATTTTTTTATGCAGTATTTTGCATTCTTTTTAATATTAATTTTCTAGATCTTCTGGGATACTTTCCAAAGTAATGGCACTGGTTTTAATCCCTAGAGTGTCTTGGTTCCTGAGTGACCAAAAACATTTTGGTCATGATTAGGTCTATTTTATAAAGAAACAGAAAAAGTCATAATAAAGCTGCTTGCAAAAAGATAGGTCTGCAGATACCTTATGCCTATTTGCAATGCTAGCAGAATACAATGATTCAGGAATCTAAAAACAATTATCTAACGTTTTAATTTTTTTAAAATATCAATACAATTCTTTTGAGCAGCCCTGTAACTGACTGAAATGTAGGAAATTACTAAAACTTCTTATATTACTAAAACTTTAAAATAAAAATTTTATTTCCATTTTTAATGATAGAATCCCAGGATGGAGTACAGGTTTGGAATTTATTATTCAGGCCCTTTCTGAGCCCTCAGAAGATTCTTATCAGGTGAGATTTAATCTTTCATTTCCTTTATTTATATATATATATTACTATTTTTTTTTCTTAGGCCATTATTTTTTGCTTTAGTAGTTGAACTATAGAAACAGAGGCTGAAGTTCCGATCTGGCTTATGAAGGACAATTCTATCAGAAGTTTGACAGATCTGACAATTCTTAGTGCTGCTTAAAAATACTGTATTAGAAAGAAAAATAATGCCCAAAAGACGGATAAATAGCCAAGCAGTCCAGGGAAGGCAGGGAATAGGATTAAAAATTTTGATGAGGGGAAAATATGGTGTGGCTTTGAAAAAAATACTATAATTACATACTGTCAATTATCAGAGAATATGCTTGCATTGACTGTAATACTGTTATAAATTGAGTAAAATGTGTTATGGATTAGTGAACTGTCATAAAACCACATTTCAATGATACATTTAAACAGTACAGATGTTAGAAATTCCTATTACCTGGGAGTGCCTCCTAGCAGGCATTTACCCAGTAAACGACTGCTTTGGAATTGATTCCTTGTGGCTTGTGCCAAAGAAAACAGACAAAGCCCTTCCACCTTTTTTTTTTTTTTTAATAAACTGAAACAAAGGAGTATAAACTCTCCTGCGTTAATCTCCAGTTTCACTTCACTCTCTGTGATGATAGAGGTTGGTTTAAGTGGATATTTCTTTCCAGTAAAAAGCAAACCAAAATACTACAAAGAATGGCCATTTTCAAATTCAGAGTAACTGAAATGCACTTGCCTGCTGAATGGCTCCTTGTTTTGAAACTTGAACTGCCTTTTGAACAGAAATACTTTTTAGTATGACCCATTTTGTCACTGACATGTCACTTAGCCTCTTTGAAATGACAGTTTTTATATGCCCTTTATACTGCAGTTATTGCAAAGCCCTTTTATTTTATTCATGGTCCACATCGTTGTTTTGATTCATTTTTATCACTGCTGGCCATCCCTGTCAAAACTTCCTAAGCCCAAAAGTAATCTTAAGAGGGCTGGCAGAAATAAGACTGGAGGTTCATACAATTTTCTTCTTCACTTTAAAAATACTCGGCGATTCACTTGATATGTACTAATACCTAATTTTTTTTCATGAAAATATAGACTGAATTCACAGGGCAGTTGGCATTTTCAAATTTATTGGAGAGCTACTTACTCAGGGAACATATAGAAATGGGGGGGGGAAAGGGAAAAAACAATATTTTGTAGAATTTTAATTACGTAGAATTGTAATTATGTTATTGAAGATATTTCTACTGTCATGTAACAGATGTAGCATTCAATAAAGTATCAAATATACTGTATATGAGTGTGCGTGCAAATATTTTCCTTTTACATATTTGAATATTTTTAACTATCTGCCTTTGAATGTTATAGTATATAGTAGTGTATCAAGAATATCTTAATATTTTGAAACTTCTTAGCCTGAAGCAAAAGTTTCAGAGAGCATCTGAATACTGTATTCATTCAAGTAACTCAAATCCATCCCATGATGTGAGAAGCTATGATCACAATCTTTAGTAGGAACAAAACCAGGTAAAAAGTGCAGGATATTCACAGTACATGAGTGGAATTATGCTAAAGTCACATGCTAACAACAAAAGTAGAAAAAAAAAATAAAAAGAAAAAAGGACTTGAAAAATCATAGGTTTTAATCTTCCTAGTGATGCCACTGCCGCTCTCTATGTTCCACACACACATACACACATAGAAGCAAAGCAAGACAAATGTCCCATGCAGAAAGCCATCAGAACTTGATTAATTTCAAGTATATGTCTAATTCCCAGATTGTATGTTTCCCAATGGTGTGAGCAAACATAACCTGTTCATTAAAAAGAAATGCTTTTTAAATGTAAAGAAGTCGGGTTAATGAAACAAGTCAGAAAGTTTTAGAGCATAAAAGTGCTTTTTCTAGATATGAAACATTGGATTTACCAGGAAATGCCACTGCAAATGGTTAATGTTTTGTTAAAATACACTGCAAGTTTGCAGTAAAATATTATGAAGTAGTTAGATACTGTGTATAACTTTTAATGAGACAACAGGTCTTTCATCATAGTGCCAGTAAAAGATACAGACTTGTAAGTAGCATTTTTCATTTTTAACTTTTTTTTTTCCCTATCAATTACTATTAGATTTCTTACCTTCTGTTCTCATTCTCTTAGAACAATGATGTGAAAAAAAAAAATAAATATATATTTAAAGTGACATGTCTTCATCTGTTTGGAACTAATAATGCCTTCACAACAAACAGTTGTTTTGGTACATGCTGGATACTGATGTAAAATAACAGTGGATGAAAACATAAGGAATAGTTATCTAATGTGTGTATTTATTTCCTGACATATTCGGGTCATTCTTCCAAGATTTCCAGACTAAATTAATTGAAGGAAGCACTCAAATTAATTTTTAATAAGAATGCTGGTTCTATAAACCTGGAAATAAGTATAGAATATTAAGTTTTTTGAATAGTTTGGTTTTTGATCCACTCCCCTTTGTTACTATTCTTATTTTCTATTGATAAATTCTTTATAGAATATGCTTCCAATAAACTATAAACCATATATTACTGCTACCGAAGCAAGAGGATATAAAAATATATGCATCTACCTTAAAGGCAGAAAGAATGACCTTATGTTAATCACAGATATTGAGTACTGAAATATTTAATGAAAAGATAAAAATTGTACAGGTAGTAAACAGGAAAATGCTGAAAAGAATCTTATCGTGTTACTGTTATATTTCTCTTCATAGTACAAAAAACCCTGAAAGTTGTCTTTGCCATGTGTTTACATTCATAATCATTCTATGAAATAACTCTTTACAAAGTAAATATTTCATACAATACAATTTAGTCCAACTAAAGTTATCCATTTGGTCAAATATTCTGTAATCAATCTCAATAGAATTAGTGAGATTTCTGCAAGTTTAATTCACTGAATAATTTGTTCATTCATTTAAATTCCATACAGAAAGATTTTGAGGTATACACTTTTGAGTATAAAATACTAATGCAACTTAAAAGGAAATATATGTTTATTAATAAACCAAAAAGTGTAGGTAAAATTAGCATCATATGATTTGAATGAAAAATGGTCACAAAATTGATAGTCTTAATAGAGAATAAGATAGTAATGTGATATCCAGCAAGAAAAAAATTACAGTTTAACTTGCATTAAAGTAATTAAATATAAACTTGTTTCTATAAGGACACATTGAATATTTCTGCTTACTATAGCAGTGTACTAATTTCTAAGGTCATCCATCAAAACAGACCTAATTTGCCAATGAAGTCAATAAGTATTTTACTCATAGGTTTCTCATTCTAAGCCATAACACAAAAATAATAACAAAGCAGAAAACTAAAACATACCAAAGCCGAATGACTTAGAGATCCAAACCTCTGAATTCATAAGATTATATCCAGGGGCCATGTAAAGGTAATAAAACTATTGTGGAGTGGTAATTTATAATTTATTTAACCATAAAACAATTTTGCTGCTTTGTCTTGCTAGAAGAAACTTTGCCTATCTCCTCTAAAATCAGGTTTGGAAACTGAGAGAATAGTAGCTTGTTATATATTTTGCCAAAAGTTTTTAAATAGGAAAAACCCTTACAGAAGTTCTATGCTTTTATGTTACCATAGTGGATATTATATTAATTATTCTGTCAGCACCATTTGAATATAGCAGTCTAGGTTTAGACTCATATAAAGCTTATACTAGGTTTATATTTTTCAAATTGAGCAGTTCTACAAAAGTTCTGCAAGTCTGTCATTGCCCAAGAAAAAACCTGCAAATGTCCATCAACCTAGAGCATAAGAGTAAAATTTAGGTCAATTGACTCAAGTATTTATAGAAAATATTATGGAGATAATATTTTTTTTATTAAATGAGCTGATTGAGAATTAATAATTATAAGATATCAGAACTATATGAAAGTATCATTTAAGAAAAAGCATTTTCTGTCTTGTTTTTTTAACAATTCCATTTTTAAGTAGTAGATTTTGTGGTATCCTTTTGTGCCTTGAAGACTACTAGTTCGTTACATTAAAAACTTTATGACACACATGATGCTTACATTTCCCTGAAAAAACAATCTCAAATACAAAATCAAATCACTATCAAAGACCCTAATTAATTCAACGTATCTAAAGCATTAATTTTTCTGTAATTACATGGTTTCTTTAATACTCCAGGGGTATTTCACAGCATATCTGAGGTACTGGTCTTTTTTTCTTTTCTTTTTTTTTTTCCAGGTACTTAGGAAGATTTTTCTGTTCTATGTTTTGTGCCTAAGGAGCAATTATTTATTATAATGGCAGTTAATTTGAATTTTATTCAAATGCTTTTTTTTTGTTGTTTTTTTGGTCTTTTGGTCTTTTTTCTTTTTTTTTTAAATCATATTGGTAATGCCTTTTTAGGCAATTTTCAGTGAGGAAGTAATTTGTGCTTAGATCCAGTCAGAATTTATTTATGGTAGGCTGCCTTCTGTGGTTTTGGATCACATCTACTTGAATATTCTTTCTTGTAATTTTGTTGTACTGGCTTTATAGATTGGATATTAGGAAAAATTTTGACACTGAAAGGGTTATTGAGCATTGGAATGGGCTGCCCAGGGAAGTGGTTGAGATGCCATCCCTGGAGGTATTTAAAAGACATGTAGACGTAGAGCTTAATGACATGGTTTAGTGATGTTTTTTGGTCAAGATTAGGTTGATGGTTGGACTAGATGATCTTAAAGGTCCCTTCCAACCTAGACGATTCTATGATTCTATGAATGTCATAATTGCTTGGTTGTATATCCGTATTGTTTGTCATTGGTAGTAGGTATGATTCATGTCCAGTCAGGTGGTGAGACATATTGACATATTGACTGTGCAAATGAATGCAAAAGTTACAGAACAGTAAGGACAATTTCTATCCTATGAAGATATCTAGAAACACATCATTCAACACAGAATTCTAAAGATATTTAATTTTATAGCTCTATCTTGAAGAAGATCAGGATAGAAGGATAACAAAGTCTGTAACTGCACCTTTTTAATACAGTATGCACTGTATTAAAGCTGTTGAGAATATGTTTGATCACTTCAGAATCTAATTGAAATGTGCTTCTTTGTGGTTTCAAAGCATTTCGGAGGTCACTGATGTTTTCATCTGTGCGGTTTTTGAAGGTCTAATGCTTTCTGGTCACTTCTGATGTGCGTGGGTGTCTGAAGAAAGAAATAGATATAAATGAAGAGCTGTTTTACCATGACTACATTTCACCTAGATACTTAGAAGTTTTATTTCTTCTTTGCTGAATAAAAAATAATTATAAAACTTCCAAAGCTGCCATTAATTGAAATTGTACTCCAAAATTACATTCACAGCTTCCTTGTGACACAAAGGGAGAGATACAGAAGTGAAACAGAACAAACACCAGACATTGTATAAGTATATTCAACGAATTAGTGTCTTTAGGGTTGGAAGATGCTGGTAGACTGTAAAAGTGAAGTATCTCAGCAGTTATTTGAGTGTTTTATTGCATATATGAAAGGAAGAGTGGTATATGAAAAGTGCTGAGTTTAGAAAGGAAGGTAAAATTAGCCCTAGGCTATGCCTAGAGCCTGTAATACCACAGTCACACCTGTAGAGCAACCATAAAGTTTCTAGACCTTGGAATTCTGAAGAAAGTTTTCCAAACGTTAAATGACTGCAAAGCAACGTTAGAATGGATCAGCTGCAGACTGGGAGCCTGAGGCTTGGTTTATATTGCAAGGTTCGGCTGCCACAGCTATATCATTCTGCTATAAAACAACAACAAAGATAAAATAAACAGCAGAAACCTTCTGCAACACCTGTATACTGGCAAAGCCCCTCCGAGTACTCTTAACTATGTCCACAGAAGAGTATTTACTGCTGCCCATTCTAGTGCTTACTAACAAGGCATTAAGAAGAAGGTAGACGTGATGTAGTTTAGTGATAGGAATTTGTCAATGGTTGTTTCAATGTAAACATATAGAAAAATTCTGGGTAAAAGAACTGGAATCCAACCCCTCTTACCATTAGACTATGGACTTACACGGCTGCACATGTTCCTTTTGTAGTCCTTGCATACTCCATTTCATGCAACAATAAAAACATCAGAGGAAGGCATCCTTTCACATGGATTGAAAGAACTTTGTCAGAGTAATAAAGCTGACAGGGCAAATGTGGATAATGAATACTGTCTGTTGCTTACCAAGTAAACACTTACATTAGTTATAGTTATTTAAATATTAAATTATAAATATATATTTAAATTAGCAGGGAAAGTGTATAATAACACCACAGTTAAGTTCAACTTTACATTTCTGTTTTAAGCAAAGGATAATCACTAAACAGCTTTTGAAAGGCAGAAACGTACATCTCTATATATGGGAATCATTTACCTGAATTGAGACCTGTAGACTGGACCTCAATAATGGGCTTGAAAAGTGGACCTGGGTAATGCAGCTGGAAAATGGAGCTTGAAAATGGACCTGAATCAAGGAATTGCTCTGTGCTTTCCATTGACTGTTTCAAGAAACCTGTCTGATTTGCTTGTCAGTGAATTAATCACTCTGCATCCTTTCTGAAGCATCTATCCCATTTCATTCACTGTATGAAGAACCCAGCCTTCTATTTCAAGGCTCTGAAATTCTTTGCAATGCTAATTTCTGGAAATACTGAGGCTGACATGGGACTTTACTGAAACTTCACCCTATAATTTTTAGAATCCTTTTCCTTTCCCCTGAAATCTTGTTCACACCTCTATTATTTCTAAAACAAATTGTCCTAAACCCATCTGATAGTAACTGATTTGAGCTCTTATTCTGGAACTCGTATTTTAGAATCTTTGACAGCTCTGGAGATTATTATAGGAAAAACCCATAGTTTTATTTTTTATTATATTTTCAATATGTCTTTAGCTTAATTACACACTTCATTTAAGCTGCTTTACAGTAATTGTGCTATAAGGTAAGCAGAGTCCCTCATACTGATTACATCTATCTAGCAAATATTAAAATACAACTGTGATAGCTTAAAGTTTAGCAATAATAGAAGTAGAGACTAGAAGAAAAAAAAGGGAAAAAAAAGAAAAAAATCTTCAATTACCTTCATATCTTTGATTGCTGAGAAGTCAAAATGTCATTTGCTATTATCATATGAACCACATGTGAAATAAAGTCTGTAGGTATAAAGAAAGAAATTAAAAAATGAATGTGATTAATACATCATACAGAACTTAAGAAAATATAGAAGTGGTGGACTTTTTGAAAAACAACTGTGTTTACAAGGACTGGGTGTTTTGGGAGGAAATCCTGTGGAAGAAGCATGTATCGTTAGACCTTTTAAGATGTTTCTTTCCCTATGCAGTAGTAGTGATCCTAATCAGTAGATCATTGTACATGAGAACTTAGTGATCCACACAATGGTGAACTAGAATGGTGTGTATATGTACAGCTTGGCCATCAAACCTGTAGCTCTTGGCTGCAAGGTAAGATCAGCCAGTGAATCCTGATGGAGGAGCCTGAAGCTCTTCCCACTGGGTACCACTTGTCTTTATTTCAAAGCAAAGCAGCATTTTCTCATGTAAGCATTCTTTTGCTTGAGAGTAGAAATGATTAATAGGATTGTTTTCTACTAAGAAAGTCCTATAAGAGCTCTAAGGACCAAAATGCTGGCAAACCTCTCTGCAGAGAGGAACCAGGCAGCAGGCTTTGCTCTGATCAGAGGTGTCTTGTCACCTGCTGCTGCCCAGCTCAGGGTCCTCAGCATCTGATTGTCTGTGCTATTTTCCTTTCTGGTGTTAACTCCAATAAACAGCATCTTAATATCTTTCAGAATCTGTGTGTCATTTTACTGGGATCATAACAAACACTACCCACAATGCATTACAATAATCACAGAGAATTAATTCATAGATAACATATTTCTGTGCAGCCAAAAGAAATGAGAAAATGTAGCTAGTATATTTTTTTCTGGACAAATAAGCATGTATATGGCCTTAATATTTCAGTTTAAAGTTTTGATTCATGTACCTTATAAGATGTGATTTAAAGTACATTGATAGTGAACAGTTCATCATCATTCTTATTTTCCTGATAATTGGGGGGTGAGGGGAACAGATATAACATAATTCTTGGTTTAGCAGCTATGTGAATATCTCCTACTGCTGAAATACATGTTTTCTGGTCATATTCACTTTCCAAAGAATTCAATTTCAGTATCACTTCCAGGCATTTAAAATGCTATTTTTCATACTGTCTTCTGGTCTGTGGGCATAAGATATTTTTCATGATATAATAAACATGAAAAGTTATCTCAAACACAGCTTGCTTTTCAAGTGGCTATTCATGTGAGCTTGCTGGTGAGGTGACCATTTTATTTCAGCTTTAGTCTTCACATAACAACATTAATAACATCAGTTTAAACCTATAGTTGGAAAAACTAACCAACAAAAAAATCCCAAAAAACCCAAAAAAAACCCAACCCAACCAAACTCTGCTCTATACTGATGAGGTTGTTTTCCAATATCAAGCTTTTTTTTAAAAAAAAAAAAAGAATTAGGGAGTGAAATGACTGCAAAAAAGAGTTAGAAAATGTTATGCATAATGAAAAGGTAAAGAAGGAGATTTACCTTTGACTTGGGTAAAGAAAAATCAGGGTGACAGGTTTTGAAAATGTAAATAGTTATTATAAAGGTGATGGTGATCAATCATTCTTCATGCCCACTGTGTGGGTAGCACAAGAGAAAATTATCTAGTTTACAAAAAAAAAAAAAAAGAAAGTTCTTGTTAACAATTCCAATTGTAAGGCAAATTTAGCTATCCAGGCAGGCTGGGGAATTCTCCTAATGAGATATTTTTAAAAACATGCCAGACGAACATCTGCCATTGATTTTTAATGAAAAGTACTGAAATAGTCCCCACAGAGAATAGGACACTTCTCCTCAGAAAAGGTATAGCCACTAAGGTCACCCTCTTTACTTCCTTGTAATGATACTTTGTTCCACACCAAGGAGGAGAGGTATTCATCACTCCCCTATAAACTTTAGTTTGGCAGTGAGAGGTATTTCTTGGAAATGTGTTATGAAAATGTATTGCCTTCACGCTGATCTCTTGGTTCCAGTGAAAGTTGCCTACCCAATTCATTATTGCATGAAATGTGTTCCTCCCCAGTGAGTGTGCTTGAAAGAACATGTTCATACACTCATTTATAGCTTTCAGAAGAGTCAATACTCATCTGTACAGTCAGTGCTGATAAAGCACAGAAAGGAAATTCCAGGAAGATTCAAAAAATAACAAACTTAAAGTCAAAAAAGGCTAAACCATGTGATGTTTGGGGAGCTGAGGCTTGAAATGGGTTGAAAATAGATCATAAATTTGTATTTGATACATAGAATTTTAAATGCCTCACACTACACATATTTAATAAGATGAAGACCTCACTTTTTTCTTGTTGAGAACATAATGAATTTTCTGAAAATGTAATGGTAACAGACACTAACTCAAATTTTAACAAAAAAAACCCGTTGAACTAGTCAGCTGCATAACTTCTTATTAAATTGCATTTCTAGGTGTTTTTTCTGATTGAGGGACTCCCTATTCCTCGTGCTGGTGTGGGTATAGGGAACTGAGTGCCAACAACTGGACTGGGCTGCAAGGCCTATGGGACTGTATGCCAGCAGCTGGGGGGAACTGGAGTGAGTGAACATAGGAAGTTCCATCTAAATATGAGGAGGAACTTCTTTACTTTGAGGGTGGCAGAGCCCTGGAACAGGCTACCCAGGGAGGTGGTGGAGTCTCTGTCTCTGGAGACTTTCAAAACCCGCCTGGACACGTTCCTGTGCAACCTGCTCTGGGTAACCCTGCTTTGGCAGGGGGGTTGGATGAGATGATCTCCAGAGGTCCCTTCCAACCACAGTCATTCTGTGATTCTGAAATTCAAGTGCCAGCAGCTGTGATCTTGGATCATAGGACCCCACGTACCTGTGGTGCCAGTGAGTGTGGCGAGTGAATGTGTGTTTGCTTACGAAGGTCAAGCATGATGAGCTGCTTAGTAGATGAAGTGGCCTGGGAGCTGGGTGGGGTGGTGGTGACTCTAAGGGTGGGAGAAGCTGGGTATGGAAGGACCAGAGGAGTCCCAGCAAACTGGTGGAGAGGCCACTGGGTCTGGACTCTCTAGGCACAAGACCCATGTAGGTATGTGAAGTAACTAGACTCGCTTTTTCCTTTTTTTTATCCAAAGGGCTCTGCAAAGAAAAAAAGGAAAATTTCTGTCCCCTCCAACCCAAGAAAGGTAACAATTAGAGACTTGTTTTGCTCCAGTAGCATCCTAAAGATTAAATGAATCATTCAAGTTCTTAAATAATTTTAAAGTTCATTTCTTTTCTTTTGACAAAAGTAAATGAGGAACCAAAACCAGATTCCATTGGAGTCATCTGTTTCAGCCTTATCTAAACAGGAGAAAACTCTCTTAAAACAAGAAATTTATGTTTTCTTTCGAACTTTTAGTAACTCTTTTATTCCTTTTTGTTTTAATAAATTAACTTTAGCTTTATTATCAGACACAGTAGTAGGGACCTCCAGGCTCATGCAATAATAAATAGAGAATGATAAAAGCTTTATTTATGCAAGAGACTGCCTTAGTAGAGTTCAATGCAGAATCACAGTTTACATGCCTGCAAATTTTAAAAGCCACAGAATAACAGAAAGAAAAATTTTCCCATCATTGTGCTGAATACAACAATTCATCATTTGAATTATTGCAACACTGTTTGTATTCTAACTATATGTAACATTGTCTAAACGTAAAGCAGAGATGCACAAGCTCCTTAGACACGTTAGATAAATCAACAGAGCTGGAAAACATTCTATACCATGAAATGATCTAAACTTGAAAATTCATAAAATCAAATTCTGTTTATCATTGTGGAGAAAGAAATTAATTTCTCTACTAGTTAGCACACCATAGTTTTTTTCTTGAAATTGAAAGACTATGATGTTTATCAACATGCAATGCTGTTTGTTCATTACCCTTATTTTTATTACTGGTTCCCACAATTTGAAATAATTATGAAAGAAACAACAGAAACAGATTTTTGATTGTTCATTGTTTGTGGCATCTGTAGGAAATATGTTGGCTTGACATCAACCGTTAACAGGCTTTATTTAAAATTAAGGGAAAAACAGTTGTGAATTATAAACATTGTCTATAATGGAGCTTTGTAGTTTACATAATTATATTTTGTGAAAGAAAGGAGGCAAGCTTGGTCTGACTTCATTTTTCCATTAGAAAAGATTCGACTGTCTTCATCCCGTGGTACCAGCTGCACTGTGCTTTGTATGAGATCACTGTGCTTAATTTCAATAGCCTGCAGAGAGAGTTTATTTTTTAAGTGCTGTCTTTTGCAGATGTGCCAAGGGAAAGATAATTTTGGTCTCTCTAATCATATGCAGAAAGCTTGTCCTGTTCTGATGCTTTACTTCACATGGTTCTTCCAGAATAGCCCTGTATAGAAATCACAGTTTCAAATGAAAGTACATTTTAGGTCTGTGTGTATCCCATAAGGATTCTCCAACAGCACTTAGAATTTGTGCTAAATATGAATATTTTCTTACTCAAGAGTATCCTAAATGATATTTGAAAAGAACATGTGTATAAAGAACTTGCAAATAGAAGACCAATATTTAAAAAAATGGTATTAAAGGATGATGACAGGAACATAAAATTAATCTCAACAAGCCTTTTAGATTTAAAACCCCTTGTACCTTCATCAAGAACTTTGGGCACTAAGCCCAGCTCTACAGTGAATATGCCAGAACAAATTTTCTTTTTCCAAGGTAAGTTCTCATGTTGTGATTTTAACTTGGTCTAAGTGCCTGTGGAATAAAGTCTATGAATTTTTAAACTTTACACTCCCACTGCTTATCTGAAGGAATAGTGTATATATTTCACTCATCACAGATCCTCAAGAATAAACTCAAAGTTTTATTTCTTATTTCTATTAGATCAAGAGATAGTATTTGAAGTAATGTTTCTTAGAATTGCCATTCTATCCCGTGAATTTTAGATGAGGTTTTAAACTTCTCCCTTGGCAATACAAATTCTCAATCAAATAATTTTTACTCCCAAACCGTACTCGTTTTTAAGCTTAAAATCTCCTTATTAAACCAAAAATTAATTTTAGATAAGTTGTTTCTCAACATTTTTGGGAAATAATTTGGCAAAGCATCAATTAATTAATTAATTAATTAAATTTCCCAAGCAACACAGCATTTAAAATATTCAAGATAAAAAACTAACACATTTGATTAGAATAAAATAATGATTAGTAACAAAATGTTACATGAAAATAATCTCAATGTGTTGTTTTTTTTTTTATTCCAAATAAATATTTCTGAAAATGTCTTTCTTTTTTTGAAGGCAAATCAGTTAACTTTTTAATTAATGACAATAAAAATTTTGTGGAGCACATATAACTCTGCATGGAAAGGATTTGAAATGATTTTCACTGAATTTCACTGAATTTTCAGAGTTGGAAGGGACCATGGAGATCATCTAGTCCAACTCCCCTGCTGGAGCAGGATTGCCCAGAGCTAGAGCATGTT
>JAOXNO010000033.1:62954045-62991369 GCA_028565335.1 Limnodromus scolopaceus | reverse complement strand
ATCTTTGTTGCCCTTCGCTGGACTCTTTCCAGTAGCTCCCTGTCCCTCTTGAACTGGGGAGCCCAGAACTGGATGCATCTGGTTAAGATAATGAAAACAGATTAAGCTAAAGAAAGGGACAGCAATGGAAGATTCAATTAATTTTATTGTATGGATCAGACAGCAAGACAGACCTAAATACAACTATACATAAAGTGCACTATAATCATAAAATTATTATGTGAAAAGACTACGTTAGTTTGTGGAACATCAATGGCAGAAGACAAAGTAAGCTTTCTAATCTTCAAATATTATTTGCGCCTTGAAATGAAGGAGCAGAGAAATAATGAGACTATTTTTTAATGTTAATCCTTTCTTAGAGGATTAGAAAGTAAAACTAGCAGAGCAGATCCTGACTATTTCTTAGAGCAAGCCTTTAATCACATTATAATGCAGATGAATGTAGCTTGGTCTGGTGCTTATTTAATTATAATTAAATGCTTGCAACACAAGTGTCAGTGACAATATCCCGATTGCTAGGCATCAACACTAGGATATTTGCTAGGCATCAACACTAGGATATATGCCTAATGATGATTCCAGACTGAAGCAATTGGGAAGTGGCTTGAACACAGTCTCTGATGGGTAATATCTGAGAAAACAGATTGCAGAGGAAAAAAAGAAAAAAACCCCCAGATAATATTTTATTACCTGTAACTGGGAAAAGTGCTGGAATGACAGAGCTGAGATATCTATGGACGTTAATGACAGATTTATCATTGAGAAATTTTCTGTAAATTGGAGTGTCCTTTGCATCTTAGTTTATTACTTTTCAAAAGGAAGTGATGTAAAAAACCACAACTGGCCATCATCTCTGTACTCCTCCTGGGTCACCTGCCCCTGTGTCCACCTCTTGTACACTTTCTCTGTATGTCTGAACTCTGTCAGGAGCATCTTGCTCATCCATGCACACCTCCATCTTTGCTTGATTCCCTACCTTTTGGTAAGGAGCTTTCTTAAGCCTGGAGGTGGTTATCCTTGAATATCAACCAATGAGTACCTTATAATCAGTTCCATTTCTACAAATAAAAGATTTGAAAAATGAATATTTTAAATATTTTTCCATTTTGTATAAATATAGATAAATTTGAATTTATTAAGATCTATTAAATTTCTACCCTGGTGACCCTGTTGTCTTTAGCAACAAAGATGTTAAGTTGTATAAAAAAGGGAACTTTACTCTTAAAAATTTAAAAGAAAGACATACTTAGATTCAAAGAATCTCTCAAAGAAGGGCAAATGTAATGAAGCAACGCACATAAACAATCATGGTTCATTCAACACTTTTATGTCTCAATCTTTTTGTAGCTTTGAGTAGAAGCTTTGAAGACAGAATATGCTCTTATTTTATTGGATTAGTACCAAAGCTCCTAATGAGGCAAGAAACCTGGTTTTACTACGGTAATATGTGTGTTTATGCATGAACAGAAAATCCCTCATATTTGGCAGTTTTGTCATTGAAATTGTCCTCATATGAATACATTATAGTTGTTTATTTTAAACAAATAACAGTTTCTTGTGGAACAACTCATAGTTTTAATAGTCACAGTTTAATCTGGAAGAAGTAATGGAATTCTTCTAAGATATTAACTATTTTGTTGACACTAAAACTGTATGGTGTAAATACTTTCAGGTATATAATTAACAACTCCAGTAAGGTTTCCCCAAAACACGTTCCTGTGTAACTATTTGAATACCAGAATATTGTATGACTTTCAAAGATCAGAGAGAGAAGTTTCACAATGATATTAACCTGTTCCATTGGCTTTCTTGGATAAATGCTGTCTAGTCATCCCTAACTTTGTCATGGGCAGCACTTTTTTCCCCACACTGTGCTATTTGACAGAGACATGGAAAGCTTGAGAGCAAACCTTGCCAGGAAAGACCACAACAGAGAAAGGATTACATTAAAAAAAGTGTAATACACTTTCTACATAATATTACATACATTTTATATACATAATATTTTGGCTGTATGTGACTGAACTTCCACGGGAAAGAAAAAAGGGAAAAATCATTTTAACTTATATAAACTATTTGGCTTGGAAATTCCTAAAGGAAGAAAGGGACTTAATTTTCTTTAAGGACCAGAGATAAAATAAAATATTGGGGCTAGATTGTGTAATAAAGATGTATTATGTTTTAGCCTTTCTACCATACCTTTATAGAATTGCAGTCTATACTTTGTTGTTTATTTAAAGGACATAGCCAAATAACCAAACGTATAAGATATTGCACATTAACCTCATATTAAAAATAGAAAAAGCCTTCTAAAAATCTACAAACTTTTTGGGTGCATATTTAAAAAAAATTACTTTCTTCTTTGTTGCTCTTCATCTAGTTTCACAGATTTCAGGACTTATCACTTGTTTACATTTTCAATTTTTATTCAAATGAATGTTAGATAAAGGACTGACCTCTCTTTGAAAAATAAAGGGATTTACTTGGGGTGAATTCTAGTCTAGAACATATTCAAAGGGTTATCTATATCCTCACAAACTGATCTATTATGACAGACTTATGTCAGTACCTCACATTTGGCTCAGAGTTACATGTAAGCAAACAAAGCAAACCAATCTGGCTGCAGACTGAATGTTTTAATCACCAGCTGGCTAAGACCACTAAACTATACATTTCCCAAGTAAAGATTATAGAGTAAAAAGCCCTAATCCCCTAACCACCTCCAGATTCTCATGAATTAATGCATTAGCTCATAAATAAATTACATACTCAAACCTCTGCCTAAACTAATGTTCAGTCATTTGCTTGCATCCCTACGGGTATCTGAGTGTTCACTCAGATTTCTTTAATTACCAGACATCAACATCAGAAAGAACGTTGACCTCTCTCTCTCTGCTTCTCCCATATATACACCACACACTGATACATTTTTAGTAAAGCCAAATGACTGGATGGATATATTAATGCATGGACTATATTTTTAATATTTCCTGAAATATTATTATTGACAAGGAAATGCTGAACGTTGCCTAATGACAAAAAGATAACAATATTTAGGGCATTAAATTTTTTTTCACATTTTCTATAACTTTTTAGGGTTCAGTGGTACAATATTCTCTGCTTGTTTTCACATTCCCTGCTATCTGATAATTAAGGACAAATCTGTCAGTATTCAATTATTCCAGTTCTCTGGAAGATGTCACAGCCTATGATACTGGCAGGCACCTTTTCATTCATTGGATGTCTTTGGAAAGAGTAATGAGACCTATTCTTTGTACCCAGTTACATTGTCAAAGCCTGGAAAAGATTTGGTGATCTTAACATCAGTTTCATTGTCTCTCTCAGAAGAAGGAAATTTCAAGCCCTGGGGAGAAGTAGAATTTCAGGTATTTTCCTTTTTTTTTTTTTTTTTTAGCATTTACTACATGACAGGCATCTCTAAATGCTTAGTGCCATTTCAAGGCATCAAATTCTTACACATTTACCATGTAGGCTGAACAAGCAGACTAGCCAAAGTTCTCTCCTCTTTCCATGATATATCAAGAAATTATTTTGTGTTTTGTTTTTATTTAAGATGAATAAATTAGCAGTCAAGCACTTCTAAAAGCTTAATAAATGGCCTGAGATTGTTCAGCCAATTTAATTTCAAACCACAGACAGCTATATTCTATCCAGTGAGGCTGAGGAAAGGAAGTCAGTAGATACTTAAGGAGATGAGATTGTTTTTCAGAAGTAAAAAGAAAAGTTGACATTAACATCTACATTGAGGCTTCCAATCCACAAAACACTGGCCACTGCTATTATAACCTCCACATTGAAATATTTCTCCAGGCCAGAGAAAATGCTGTTTAAAACATAGAGGTGAGTATTAATATATGAATACATTTACAATCTGCAGCTAATGGGTTGTATCTTCCAGTTCCATATTACTCTCAGCAGATTGGCAGCAGATTATTTTGCATTTAATAAATGTGTAATAAACTTAAAATTCATACTTACGAAATATCTGTGTTTTTTTTTTTTCCTTTACTTGTTTTGGTGGTATTACTATTGCACATTTTCGTCCTCCTTGGATTGTTGCAGTAAACACCCATAGGTACCTCTTTGTTATTAGTTTACCAGTAATGCTTTGCTTTAGGCAGTCTGATGTCTACAAGAAAAGATGCATAAAGGCAGTTTTCCTGATGTCTTGAAGGTCAGAGCCAATGTTACGTTCAAGTGTAGGAATGCGATTAGAATAAAATAAAGAACTTGTTCATTTTGTCTTTGGAAGACATAAGACTTACATTTATAATACGATTGCCAAACACTTAACTGACTGTAACTGTGAACAACCCTGGTTATTGCAAATTTAAATATTATGTACATTTGCTAAAAATTTCAAATCAGAAGTTTAATTTCCAAATACAAATTACTCCCCTCATAATATAAAGGAAGTTTTATGTTGAGCTCTGATTAAACAAAACATGTACAATTTTAGAGAAACAAAATGCTGGAAATTATAAATGTTTATTTTGGCCAGTGGCTTTCTGAAAAAATTACTACATTTTTATTTTGATGTGTTCATTGCTGTCATTTCAGAGAAAAGAGGAAAAAATAAATTTAAAAAAAAAAAGAAGTGAACAAGTCCTCAGCTGTTATAAATCACCACTGCAGAGTTAATAACCATGGATTTTTACTCCCAAAAAAGAAGACTGAGCTGTAAAACAAGGTCAATAATCCTGGGAAGCCGGAGGATACCTGAAGTTTTTAGTCTTAAGATTACAAAAAAATATTTAACATTAAGTCAGTATATTTTGAAATTTAAACTATTATCTCATTACTGCAAGCCTAAAACCAGCAATGTGAGGTGTTGAAATCTTTCCTACACTTAAATCTTGTTTTGATGTATAAATACAGGATTTTCCATTAGTGGTATTATATAAATCAGAAGTGACTACTGGTATCAGTGGAATTACTCTGGCATAAACAGATCAGTAAACAGCACTTCAAAGATCACTCATATGCTCCACAGATACTTCATTAGCTCCTTTTGCTGAACTTGGGTACTTAGAAATACCATGTATTAACCATTTCAGGTAATTAGGAATGCTGTCTATTAAATAAATACTAGCCCATATCTTTTTTTTTTTTTTTTTTCTTTTTCCCCCCATCAGCCTCTTTCTCAGCACTCTAAACTAACCTCAGGATATTCACTTCTTCATCCCACAGGTTTTACCTTCCATTTAAAAAAGGGTACAAAGGAGACATATATTACTTTTGAAATAGAGATTTTGAAAGTTAATTGAATTTATTTTCTCAGATTTCACAGACGTATGTTTATCTATCATAATAGAATAGATACAGAGTCTGTAGCAAACATGAAATGCTTGCAGGTAGAAACCTTAATATCTGGAAATTAAAGTCTAGGAAACTCCTAGGCATGACAGTAAATCAGAGGCACAACAAAAGAATGTAATTAGTTTCAGCCACCTTCCAGAGGAGGTTAAACTTAAACTTACCTATAGGATTACTGTGTTGGAAGAAAATATCATAGAAAGGGGAGAGTATATGGTAAATCCTGGTAAATTTTTATTCCATATAGCTACCAGCCTAGATCTTAGAAATAACACTGTAATCTAGGATATACATTAGCATTTTTTTCTAGTTTCTAGTAGTACTCACAGTGAATAAACACCAAGAAAAAAAAAAGATGTTTCTTTCAGCAGGAATCTCATATTCTATATCTTCTGTAGCTAGAGTAACATCTAAGAGCAATTAGCCTCAATCAACTGTTGATTGTATGAAGTTCAATAGCTCAAACTCACCCAGGGTGAGTATCATCGTCCCAGAACTGAGCAGCATGGAGAAGGTAGCTTCATGTTGAAAGAAAGCATTTTCAGCAAAAGAATTAGAACTTCCAAGGCCAGTTTAAAAAGAGGAAGTATTCCTAACACTGACTAACAATGCTTTTTCATTGCTTGGTTAGACATTGTTATGTCAATTTGAGGCTCAGGGAACACTGCTCATAAACATCCAGATAACTCACTACAATAAATATCTTTTAAATTATAAATCACATAACTAGTTAAAGAACAGCACCAAACTATTATATAATGTTATGGGGGAAAAAAATAGGGAATTATATTATTGCATTGCAGAGGTACAATGTTTTAGGAGCTTTGCTGAGTCAGATGACTGAACAAACGCTTATCTCCAGTGGTCTACCACTGCCAAAAGTACCTGCCTTTCTTCTGACAAGGACCTGATTCAAAGGTCTTTGAGGCCACCAACAGAGACTGCTGTCAAATCAGATCTCGATTTCCTAAAATAGGGATTATGATATAACAAGAAATGTTGTCAGTGTTATTTAAGTGTTCAAAATGATTGTGCTTGAACTTCACTAAGAAATTCCACGGTAGTCTTTCATTCACAAATATTTCTTAAAACTTTAGCTTTGTAAATATTTTCTCTTTTTAGATTAAAACTAGGCAACCACAGTCCTCTTGTATAAAAAAAAAAATATCAAGACGTTCCAAGAATATGAGGTAAATCTCTTTATTAGGCCATTTCCATCACTATTTTGTAGAGAAGTTAAGAAAGGATGATGCGTTAGAAGAAAGTTGAGCCTCCAGCTAATATTCCACAGGTCACTGTTATCAAGTTTGGTGGTCACTCTCCAGCCTGTTCCTTTTCTTGGAGAAAACAATTTGACCATGAATCACCACTGTCACCCTTAATTTTTAAGGCAATAGTTCCTGCATTAGATGTTTTACAGTGTGTTTGTTAGATTATAAAACATTTACAATAGAGATAATATAAAATGGTGACAAAAAACATTACCTCTGATTAGAATAAAGCAGATATCAGAAAACACTCTACTAAAAATACCAGCTTTTGAACTGATTGGAAAACCATGATAAAGAAAATGTAAAACATGAGAAAAAATAATTAGAAGTGTTTCATAGTGAATATATGTTGAAGAATATTTTAATGTAATTTTGTTTATAGTACTGGGAACATATAAAAAAATGGATTTATCATTTCAGTGTCACTGCAAAATACTGTTCACCGATACCTCTGGGGGATCTAAAATGTTTTCTTTATAAATATTCCCTGGTGGCCATTGAGATGTCTTTAAATATCCGTACAAACTCTCTCTCCATATCTCCATCTTCATTCTAGTAACAGAGGCTAAGATTCCTATTAACTGCCTCTTTTCTCTTCACAGCCTTTGGATATACCACTATTTTCTCTACAGTTTTTACTCTGTCTAAGATTTCTGAATTTCTAGATAATATACTTTAAACACTTTCTACATGTGGATGGCAGATGAACATAATAGCTCTGACATTCATTGTTGGAAACCATGCTAGCGGTGAAATATTAACTGCCATATGTTTTCCAGAAATTTCTTTATTAAAATTCTACATGACTATATAATCAATGAAATCCAACTTTTAGCTACAAATTCAATTTGATATTGTGTTCAATAGAGATCCTCATTTGTTATAGATGATCTCTGATAAAGATACTGCAGAACAAATTTAAGCCCTAAGGTTGTCCACCTTTTTCAGGTAGGAATGCAGTAGAAGAAACAACACTAGTAGTAACACAAAAAAAGCCCCTGGGCTTTATGAAAGGCTGCTTTTTCCACATATTTTGTCAGGCATGACTCAATGTATACACATACATACAAATTTATGCTCTGTAGTGGCTCATCAGAGCTCAACTAATACTGCAACACAGATAACATCTGTGTTCGTTCTTGTGACTGCCAGATATTAACTGATTAACTAAAAAAGGCTGGAAAATTAATTCTAATTTTATGCATGAAAATATTTTTAAAACATGTCTTTTAAATAAATGAACACTAAAAAGAACACTAAAGAAGCCTATATTTTTATTCAGTTTTGAAGATAGTATCTGTGTTTATAATAATAATAATAATGAAGTATGTCGCTAACATCGCTGAAATTTTAACCTCGTGTAAGTATTTAAACTTAGCTAATGTGTGTGATAATGGACACTGAAAAGCAAATTTATTGATTTTCACTTTGTTATTCCAATTTTCTTGTCATGTAAATGGGATTACCGCCTGACCCACAATTTATGATGCTTTAATCTATATTTGTATCATGGGAATTCTTATATTTCAAGCAGAATAATATTTCAAATGTTACAGTATTTCAAATCCTTTACCCGTGGGGTTAGCAATTCTATTTCCTTTAATTTTCCAATTAAATAAATCAAATTCTTAGTGCCCACATGAATACATTTGTTAGCTGTAATACGGCATATTTTTATTGTCTCTTTGGAGGTAGAAATTTTGAGGTAACTTCATTAATATTCATAAAATCCGGTAGTTTCCTGCATCCATCTCCTACAAAAACCCTAAGGAAGGTCATACAGAGAGGTGAACCAGAGAAAATTATTTTCTTGCGAAGAAAGAGAAAAAGAAACACTGCTCCTGCATCATGTCTTCAAAATCATAGTTACACAATACCTAGTTTCACATTGAATAAGTAGTCACGCTGGTCATTTTAGAAAGTAATAATGAAGTATCAAATTCTGTTCTTAAATAGTGAGGAGAATACACATTATAAATGCTTTGTAGTTTACTAGATTTCATACAGAAAATGAAAATTCATCTCTGGAATTTTATAGAATTTAAAAAGATATGAACATAAATTAGAACTAAAACAAAAATAGTGATATGTATTATTTGTTGACAAGGCCAAAATATTAATAGTGGCCTGTGGTAGGTTCACCTTGGCTGGCTGCCGTACACCCACCCATCCACTCTCTCACTCCACCTTCTCAACAGGACAGGGAGAAAATAAGATGGAAAAGCTCGTGGATCAAAATAAAGACAGAGAGACCACTTATCAACTAGTGTCACCAGCAAAATCCACTCAACTTGGGGAAAATGAATTTAAATTATTGCCAATTAAAAATAGAGTAGGATGGTGAGAAACAGACAAAAAGTTAAGACATTTTCCGCCACCAACCCCTTTTCTCTAGTCTCAACTTCACTCCTTCATTCCCAACTCCTCTACCATGCCAAGTGGAACAGGAGGATAGGAAGTGAGGGGTTGCAGTCAGCCCATAATAGGACGTCTCTGCCACTCCTTTCCCCGAATTTTGCTCTAACATGGGTCATTCCCATGGACTGCAGTCCTTCAGGATAATCTTGCTCCAGCGTGGGCTGGAGTATCATCAGTTCTTTCAGAGAGTATCCACCTGCTCTGGTGTCAGGTCCTCCAGGGGGTGCAGTGTGGATATTTGCTCCGCCATGGTCCTTTCCACAGTCTGCAGAGGAATCTCTGCTCCAGCATCTAGACCACCTCTTCCTCCTCCTTCTTCTCTGACAGTGGGGTCTACTGGTTGGTTTCTCATAATTTTTATTCTCACTCCTCACGTCCCATGCAGCATTTTGCCCTTTGTTAAATGTGTTTTCCCAGAAGTGCCACATGCTTGACTGATGGGCTTAGCTGTGTCCTGCAGTGGGTCCACTACAAAGAATTCTGCTGCAGTCCCCACCAACTGCCAACACCTTGACACTTACACCCAACACAGAACCTGTGTTTTTATTCACAGTAAAAGTTGGTTCTTCTCTTATATTGCAATGGAACTGTCACAAGTAGTTTGAGATGAAAGATTTTTGTGACAAATACCTACAGAGTTTTGAACATCTAATCTAGTGGGATCCTGGTTATTTCAATCTCCAGAAAACCATTAATTTAATATGGTCTGTAAGCAATTTCCATAATAGCTACTTTACGTAGGAAATAAGAAAGAGCTAGAGAAAGTTTAGGGAGTAGTTGCAAAAATGTAAGTATCAGTGAAACAAACCTGAAAATGTTACTGGGTTTTGCATGAATGACTCCATATTCAGTTTCTAAGACTATATTATATATTTGTCTTTTATTTTTAATAATTTAAAACACTCTCACAGATTCCAAATAATCATAACTGAAGGGAGCAAAGAGTGTGTTCTACTTGAATAATAAAACAAGATTGGAGGCTACATTGTTTTACCGCAACCGCTTAACTATTTAAAACTTCTGTGATTTTACAACATCAGGCAATCAAATAGGAAACAATTTTATCAGTCCATTAATATAATTACATAGTTAAGGTTTAGCCTTAACTTTTGCTATATAGAAGGTCTATAAGCTTAGTAAGCCAGGATGTCTTTGTAGTCAGTGGTATCTCCAAGAGTAACTCATGATGTGCTAGTCTAGCTGTAAGGGTCAGATGGGAAGAAGCTCTGTTAACTCAAAGAATAAGAATTTTTTATTCTCTGCTGAACATTTACATGAAAATCACTTGCACATAACAAGGATTCAATAAATTATTTATGTTCACAACTATCTTTACATGTACTATTACTTCTGTGGAAATCAAGAGGTGCATCCCTTTAAAGTTAAGTACACACTTTATTATCATAGAATCATAGAATGGTTGGACTGGAAGGAATCTTAAAGATCATCCAGTTCCAACCCCCCTGCCACGGGCAGGGACACCTCCCACTAGACCAGGTCTCTCAAAGCACCATTATCTTTCTGGATAAGGCAATTTGAAGAATGACAATTCAAGACAAAATTCTGTCAAATGAATTGTCAAAAAAGAACAAGAAAAACAATCTATTAATTGTAAAATAAATTGTCATTATCAACGAGTAAGAGAGCTTTATGTTACGAATTATATAAACTGGCACAGCAAACTGTTTTTTCACAACACAAGATGTTTCATTTAAAATGTATTTTTGTTTCCTTTCATAATTATTTATAAAATACATTTTTACAAACACATTTTGGGCTAGTGGTTATTCATGAGTGTTCTTTTAGTAATTAACTATTCTGTTATATTTTTTACCTGTCTTGTAAAGTGCAATTTCTTTCCCCATAAACAGAAAAGTAAAAACCCACATAAACTTCCAGGTGGCTGACAAATGCTTTCAAAACAAACTCATAAAGGCTTTATTTACATGACTAGATATAACACATTGTCTATGAAGTCTACAAGTAAAATTAAGAAAACAAGCAAATTTAATAACATGGAAAATAATTTATTTCAGGTAAGTGCTTCAAATTATATAAATAAATTGTATTTACTATATATAGTGTGATATGTGTACATGTGTTTACAAATAAGTAAAGTTCCCTACCTCTTCTTCTTGTTGGATTGAACATCTGTAATTTGGCTAAAAGTGGGATGCTAATTATACTGGAATCCTTTCAACCTGCATTAAGGCGGCTACACCTGTGCTCTTGTTCATTTGAAGATGCCATTCAAAAACCCATTTAGTTTTAGGTCTTGTTTTTTTTTGTGTTTTTTTTTTTTAAAGCACATATCTCCTTCAGTTCTACTAGGATCCTCTCTCTAAATCTTTGTTCAGTAGGACTATAAAATAACAGGTATAATCAAAAGTTTTTTAGAATGCATTCTAACAAACAATGATTTTGCATATTAATCAATGTTGAAAATGCTGCTTTTAGACTTTGCCAGGTTTGAAAATATGTGTGAAAAAATACTTTTAAAAACAGGCATACGGTAACAAAATATTGCATATACAGTGTCACAGAATCACAGAATCACAGGATGATATGGGGTTGGAAGGGACCTTTGGAGATCATCTAGTCCAACCACCCTGCCAAAGCAGGTCCACCTAGAGCAGGTTGTACAGGAATGTGTCCAGGCGGGTTTGGAAGGTCTCCAGAGACAGACACTCCACCACCTCTCTGGGCAGCCTGTTCCACGGCTCTGCCACCCTCAAAGTGAAGAAGTTCCTCCTCATGTTTAGATGGAACTTCTTATGTACAAGTTTGTGCCCATTTCCTCTTGTCCTGTCCCTGGGCACCACTGAAAGAAGACTGGCCCCATCCTCTTGACACCTACCCTTTTATGGGCATATTACTAGATTTCATATAAATGGGCATATTACTAGAGTTCATATAAATGTCAAATACTCTTTAGCTTATTACTAATAGTCCTTTTGTAGTCTGCTTTTAAACTTGATATATTCTCAATTAGCAATATTACGGATTGAAGATAAGCAAAAAACAGGATGTCAAGTAGTCAGAAAGCCTACCATTAATTTGTACTGTAAAGTCATATGAGTCTATCTTAGACAATTTCCTCATCATTACTTACTCAATAAATGCTCTATTAGAATACATAGTTTCAACAAAGGTTAAATCTGGTTTGAGTTGCTTTTTGTTTGGCCCTGTCAAGCGAGTAATAATGTCATTTACCATCATTGCATTTATAACCCATTATCATTATCATTATAGATGGTTTGTATGATTCGTGGGAGTGTATCAAAGTCATAATCCCAATAGAATAATATGTTTTCTCTATCAAATATAATACAAAATAAGCAGATAACTATACAAATATCATTAAATAAAATACTTGGAGATGTTTTTATTTCTTAAAAATATAAAGACTTAATTACCAGATAAAAAATGAAAATTCTAAGCTGAGAAATGTACGAATCAATAAAATATTAAGATAAAATGTATGTTCTGTTGAAACTAGTTCTCTAATGAGAAAAACAACTGCGTGTGGGGATAATTGTGTATATTGATTAGGAAAAGACTCATCTACTACTATTATTTATTATATTAATGTAAGCAGAAATTCACTCCTGGTGGAGTGAATGACATTAGAGACTATTTTGTTAGAGAAAAATTATTAGAAATAATTGCTGTGCATTACAAATATACTTAGCCTTAAAGATAACTTTCTTGTGGCAAGAATCTCTCCCCATTCCAATATGCTGTGACATTTGACCACTGAGAAAAGCTTCTTATTTACTATAGCTGACAGCATTTTTAAATGGACAGAAAATGAGTTGGTCAGAACTCCTTGGAGGAAGAACATGGCAATATCTTGAGGTTACAGTTGTTAGTGGTGAAGTGCCTATAAGCTACTTTGAAAACTCACTAATCTGCAAAAAGTTAGTCACCGGCTCTACTTACCTATTTAGAGACATTTTGTAAAGCAAAAATTTACTTTGCAATTTATTTGCTCCCTAATAGAATATTCTTTGCCTTTTGTAGCGATGGACTGATGAGTTTTCATATAAATATCTCTGCTGAAAAACTAGATTAGTGATGGCACATCTGCTCATCCATAGGTTAATAACCTTAAGACAGGCAGATGTTTGGGTGTTTCTGACTGGGACTTACGCTCTCAGCAAACACATATGGTCTTCATTCATGGTCTTTTGGTTTCTAGACTCTCAAGCATCTGTTAAAACAACACCTTGCCTGTTAACAAGCTAGTTATATTGTTCTAGAGAGATACGGAAATCAAGTAAATATAGGGTAAAAATATAGGGCAAAAAATACTTCAAATATGGCTGTTTCCACTAAAAGTCTCTCCATTTAAACCATATTGTGTCATATTCATCTTTAACTCTCTAAAACCCTTTAAAAATAGTAATTGAATAAAACAAGCCTCTTTGTAGTCTTTATTGTATTGAAAAAATAGGCTCTCATATTTGTTATTTTATTTATATAGTGCTTTTTTTAACAACATTTATCATTTATAATCTCTTCAGCCAATATCAATGGCTTTCTGATATAAATCACTGCCTTCAATGGAACTTCTGTACTTCACACCAGCTAAGTACTATATTAAAAGTATTTTTTGTATTTCAACTTACGGAATCTTATGAAGCTTTACATTTCAAAATTCAAATACATTATTCTCTAGCTTTTTCAATATTAAAGAAAGAAAGGGGAAAAAAATCAATAATAGCCTAAGACATTGCAGCTCTCTTTAACAACGAAATGCTGACGAGACAGTGCTCCCTCTTGTGAGATTCAGGTTTAACCATGTTAAAATGGTTAAATCACGGCCTACAGGCTGGATCACTGACATTCTTCAAAGCTAAATATAGAAAAGCAAACCTAACAAAACCTGCAGCTATTTTAGAACTTAGGAATTTATGTATCTGGTTGCCTTGATAGTGTTATTGTCTGGGCCTACAGGACAGATGAGCAGGGGCTCTTGATCAGGGAGTGGAGTGTCAGAATGAGGCATAACAGTTTCAAACTGAAAGAGGGTAGATTTAGATGAGAGATTAGGAAGAAATTCTTTCCTGTGAGGGTGAGACACTGGAACAGGTTTCCCAGAGAAGCTGTGGATGCCCCATCCCTGAAGGTGTTCAAGGCCAGGCTGGCTTTGAGCAACCAGGTCTAGTGGTAGGTGTCCTTGCTCATGGCAGGGGGGTTGGAACTCAATGATCTTTAGGGTCCCTCCCAACCCGAACCATTCTATGATTTTTGAATTCAGCTGGACAAGCATTTTGTGATACAATTTTCCTTGGAACTCCCTCCTACAAGACACCGAGATGTCCCTTTCTGACTTTAATTATTCTATGAAGAACAGTTGCGAGAAGATAATGTTGCAATAACTTTGATAACCTTAAGCCTGCTTTTCTATTGCAGTTCCTACTGGTTTTATTGTGTCTGAATGTTTAATATTTAACCATTGTTTAATACCAAAACATTGGAACAGGCTGCCCAGGGAAGTGGTTGAGTCACCATCCCTGGCAGTATTTAAAAGTTGTGCAGATGTGTGCTGAGGCACATGGTTTAGCAGTGGACTTGGCAGTGTTAGGTTAACAGTTGGACTTGATGATCTTAAAGGTCTTTTCCAACCTAGATTATTCTATGATTCTATGTTATCTGGTAGATACACCGTTTTATAGTTACTTCAGACTATATATTAAAGCTTGGCAGTTTGCCGAGGAAACATTAGCTCAGAGTAACATATGGGACCAATAATTACACGATGTATACTTCAAATACCTGTAGTCAAAAGCCTTCAAACAGCTCTAAATATTAAAGTGCAAGAAAGCAGTAAATGACACAGAATTTCACCTTTTGCAGTATGGGGAAGACTCCATGGATGGGAAATTTAATGAAATTAATTTTGTATAAGCTTGTTATGAGAAGAAACTTAATGAAAATAGATATGTGAGACAAGATAAACTATTTGATGTTTGAAACGAAGGGGACTGGATAGATGAAAATTATTCAAGGTTGTATGGAAACAATAAAAGGAGGAAAGACTGAAAAGAAATTGTGAAGGAATAAAGGGGTTGAAGATAAGGAAACAGTGCACATATTATTCTGGAAGGAACAACTGTGCTACATATCAATAACTGAGATCCAGTATCAGATATACATTTTACTTAATTCATTGAAAAGGAGTCATTTAATATATCTCCTGTATTTTTTTTTTTAAATCTACTCTTCATCTCAAATATATTTCTTCAAAAAGAACTTACTTATCATGGTCCCAATCTGAAAATTATCTGAGGTGGTAATGATTGCAAAATTCTCTCAAAATTAACATCTACATGACAAAGATATAAAACTAGGAGTTCAGAGAAGATGTTAAAATGTTAAAGGCCCAGAAAATTCCTAATTTAGATAAGCATTTTATTTAACAGGTTGTCTTAACTAGCATGTGTTTGCTGTAAGTATATTAATATGCATGCAGACATATAGATTATTAAAATTACACAAATGGTTAAATCCATTAACATTTATTAGAACTCTGAATATATTACTTTTATAGTATTTGATACATTTTCCTACTAATTTGTGATTCTTCCCAGCACAAGAAAAGTATATATTTTTAAAACACTTTGCTAAATAAAACAGGGGAAAAAAATGTGCAGGTGGTAACTTGTATTTCTCAGATGTAAAATTTTCAGGGATCTTTGATGTCTTTCAGATGAACAAAGCAAAGTATTTTACACACTGAATATAATCTAACATATTTTACTAGAAAATCTGTCACCGTAGGGTTTCAAACTCATTTCTCATCCTGCAAACCTCTTGTGTTGCATTATTTTGACAATGGTCTGGACACAGACAACAGCTTATGGGCGAGGAGTAGAGTTGCCACAATGATTTGTTCTGCATTGTATTATTTCTGAGTCAGTAATAAACCATACAAAATACCTTTGAATTTATTTGTCACTTGTATTTCAATTTAAAGGATGTTTTTAAACTATCCGTTTTGATTTGTATTCATTAGATATAGCATCAGATAGATTGATTTTCTAAGTCATGTGATACTTTCTTCTCCCAGAGTAAGAACTTTTATGTTAACAGACTGATTGTTACTGAAAGAGATATTATCTATTCAAAAGACTGGAAATTCTTGCAAATTTTTATCAATACAATTTAGAAATAAATTTCAAAGTTGCCAATAGAGAACACTAACTTCACTGATAAATCACATTTTTAAAACATAACTTTTTAAATAAAACCCACAAAGTTACTTCGCAGAATAGCTAATTTGATTTTTTTTTATTAAGTCCTCACTTCATTGACATCACAGGAGGATTTTCTCTCAGGGCTGGATTTGAAATATATTTAGAAAATAAATATAAAATGATCCTATAAGAATTAGTTTTCTTATAATTTCTTCTTTATTTCATGTTAAATCTTTATGATATTAATGGATTATATTAAAAATATAAGATTATATTTAAAAAGTGGTATTTCTAGAATTATAAAATCAACAACACAACTAGAAACAATCATATAGTGTACTTGCATTGATACTCATTATTGTGTATTTTTTCTCTTGTCTACTTCTATACAACACTTAGAGCTTTTTATAGCAGAAATCACTCTTTCCCCATGTCACTTTTATTTGCAAAATAATGAAGTATTCATCCATAAACTAGACTTCCTAGGCAATAGTTCAATTCAGATTAATTGCAATACTAACATCACCACACTATTATTGTTGTTGTCATTATTAATAATGTTGTTGGTTTTATTATTATTATTATTAACCTTTAGTAAATGTTGAACACAATGGAAAGTAAATTAAATGGAAGCCACTAAAAAGAATGGGCATTCTAAACAAGTGTCATCAATGGTCATTTCCTGTTATTACTGGCATTAACTTAATGACAAGTAGCATCAGCAAAAGGAATGTAGAAAAATTAAATATACTACTTTTGACTTTCTTTGTGAGAACTATTTGGGTTTGGCTCAAGCGATTTCTTATTTGTGTGAGTTTGTAGAAATTTTCTAAGCCGATGTTCTAGCCTTCAAAAATAATGACCTCTGGACAGTATTTCTGCAGAGTTTAAAAACTGAGAAAAGGCAGATATGTGGGTTTAGGCAGTTGGTTATTTTCATGTTTCAATAAACACGTTTTGTCTGTGAATCCACGAGGCTAAAGTGTAGCTGGAGATAGAAAGCTTTTCCTCGTACAGGGAAAAAAATCATCTGTTCGATTTAAGATACTTAAAATAGACAAAGGAGAAACAATATAACACTTTTTAAACCATATGACAAATGTGAGCTGTTGTCTTTTTCTCAATAAGACAAAACAACATACAGTTTTACATATAAACCATTAAGAAATCGAGACCTTAATTCATACTAAAGTAAACTCAGTCCAATTACAGTAAAATAAACACGCGGTATTTCCTTCAACTTATTTTCAGATTACAGTTTGGTGTAAAATTTCTAAAGGAAGAACTCACCTGACAACTGTAGTTGAAAGATGAAACTAAATTATTACTGTTGTTACACTTCCTCATTTTCATCTAGGAAAGAGGAACCTGATTGCAAGTCTTCTAATGGCTTCATAATAGAAATGAAGGCAGAAAAAACGTCAACAGAAACAAAACCATGCTCAGTAGTAGAAGCATCCTTGAAAATATGCACATTTCAATGCCAGAGAAAAAGTCAACATATAAATTAAACATTTAGAGGAACCATTCAGGAACACAAAGCAGTTTTACCAAAGCCATGTCATAGAACCCTACAGCTAAACAATGTAACTTACACAACATATGAATGTCATAAATTGAAATGACCATTAATTTAACTTTTCTTTTTCTTTTTTTTTTAATAATTGATAAAATGTATGGGCAGGCAACCCAGCCGATACATTTATTTATCCATTCCTGTCAGAATTCCTTTTGGTGATCTGATTCTGCAAAAGGTGGATTCCTCAGAGTGATAAGAATGATGTATGCCTTTTGTCCTCAAGATACAGGTTACTGCTCTTACATCTTCTTTCCTTGTCTTATCTCTCTCCTTATTGCTTGCTGGCGAATTTATCCTACTGCTCTAGATGTGTCTGGCTACTGTCAGCAAAGAAGTCAAAGTCCATTACTTTGTATTAAATTGAGATAATTGCCCTGTTGTCCTGTGCTAAACTGTAATGAGCATCTTGTCTCCTCCAATAGCAGGCACCACAGTTTTGGACTGATAATCTAAGAGAAAGCAGGTTGTGCCGTGGCTTTCTATGCAGTCTTTCTGCATTTGTTTCCTTGTCTTGTGAGGGTTGGTAGAACCTAAGAGAGTGGCTATAATGGCTTCAGTCTCCTTCCAAAATAATGGTGTTGTGGCAGAACATAAATGTTGGAGATGCTGAGGAGAATGAAGCAATAGAATCGCGCAGAGAAGAAAGAGTGGAAGGACTCCTAGGAACATAGGGTTGAACAGGTTGGACCAAATGTGCACTGAAGGGCTCTATGCCCAAAGTATAGTTTATCTGGTATAAACGGAAACTGGTTAAATAACACGGGAATTTTTAATCACAACTACAGAGCAGTTGGTCTCTATGAAATGTTTGTTTATCTAGAGAGCAGGCTTACCTATCTTCACGGGAACTAGCCCAGAGATGAACTACCTATGGATATCCTTATCAGTCATGGGAAAGTTAGAAAGCAATAATTATTAATTTGTGGGGAGAAGGACAGAGTTCTGTTCAAGGTTACTGCTTATCTCTACAGTAAGATGAACAAACTTATTTTTCAAAGATTGTGACAGCATTCTCTGAATCTAATGAAACTTGTGTCTAAATGGCTGTTCAAGCATCCTTCTTTTCTGTTGCTTTTTTTGAGATTTACACTCTTCTTAAAAAGGCTTAAGCTAATTCTAATAATGCTATCATCACTCAAGTAGCTGTACAGGATTTGTTCAGCTCCTGGTGTTTTCTTCTATTACTGTGATGGGTAAAAGCCATGATACCCCTCATAAATTACTGTGCTTCCTAAAGCTAGAAATCAGTCAGAAGTAGGCAATGGTTTGTCAGTCTTGGGCTAATGAGGGGACATCATAAAAGAAGCAGTGAAACATAGACATGGAACAAAGATTAATTTTGTGAAGTGGGACAAAAAACCATAGGTATCTGAGCCATAACCCACTAAATTCCAACACAGCCCCCTACAACAAGTATTGAATTAGTCATTCAATATATCAGAAAGAAACATTCTGTGTAGCATTTAGGTAGGTATTTAACATTGAATTCTTCCTTGACTAGGGATTGACTTAAATGAATGGTTAGTGGTTTTTTGAATCGTGTCCCAGACCTACAAACAAAACTGTTAAGGATATGTTAGGAAATCAAACATCTTAGACTATATTCAAATATTGCATAACATTTTTCATCCTTTTTGGAATAATATATTTTGAATAGAGCTCTTAATAGAAATCCATGTCTCTCTAACAAGGCACAAATACTTGCCTCATATTTAAAAGAAAAGATGAATTGAAGGACTGACCTGCTTGAGAGAAGAATTATCATAGTTGTATTTTTGAATAAGTGCCAACAGTAAGAAAACATAGAAAAATTAATTTATATGCCACCTTAGAATCAATGGCTGACAATTCTTTATGTTGTTTGCTTTTTCGAGTTTCTGACAGTCATTAAATTAATTTTTTTATAAGGTACACACTTCTTCCGTGCTCAATGAAAGCTTATTATAAATGTACAGTGAATACCTATAAAAGCCCTTCTACCATAAAATACATGTTTGTAAGACTTCTATTTTGCTTGTGTTTTAAGAACACAAGCCTTTTCCTGCCTGGACACGTTCCTGTGCAACCTGCTCTAGGTGGTCCTGCTTTGGCAGGGGGTTGGACTAGATGATCTCCAGAGGTCACTTCCAACCCCATGTGATTCTGTGAATGTAAATTAGAACAAAAAATACAAATAAAATATATAAATGTCACTTAATGAACTGCTTATTTTCTTTTTTCAATCCTTTACAAAACAGTAAAATTAAAAATATTTAGTAATATGATACTATATAATACATTACTATATAACGATATTAATACAATATATTGTGATATACAATATATTATTACATAATGTTTAAATACTAAGATATTTTCTAGTTTTTTTCTTTCTGATTTTTTTAAAGCACTGCATAAGAAAGGCACTGATGTGACTGACTAATCCATCAGAAGAACTTCTGAACTCCTTGCTCCCATCTTTCAGTGGTCATCCTGACTGCAAAGCTTAAGCAAGATACACTGGATCATGCATTTTGCACTCTATAAACCTCCTCAAATCACAAGACAGCTAATCAGTGAAAACCTTCCAGAGGCTTTATGAATTCCACTCTTGAGAAATTTAGATGTTCACACACTTTTCTTATTTAAAAATTTATATTTTTTTGAGGGGAGGGTATCAAACGGCATTTTGAAAGTTGTTTGCATCATAATAACAGTTTCTCTACAGTAATCTCATATTCTCTTACTGCTTTCTAATTACTACTTAGCAAGCAGATTAAGTTCCATTGTGTTCCAAAGTAGCTTTAACTGGCTGTATTGCTTATCAATATAACCAGCTGTTCAGTGGTAGATTCAGTGATGACGGCATTTTTAATTGCTTTTTTCGTTTGGCTAAGTAAGTTCAGATGGTCACTAATTAGTTCTGTCATGCTGAGGTAGTTTTGTTATGAACAATGCAATCAGTGTTTCATTGAAAAGACAACTTTCCTGAGATCAACACTGCTTAATTATCCCTAGGAATCCATCCTCCATTTCTTTATTTGTTATCGCTGTCATGAGTAAGGTGACATGAATTAAACTGAACTGCCACTTAAAAGAAAGTTTCTACTAGTACACATAATGATTTCTCATTTTCCTCTGCTCAAAAGCAATCAATTGAAACAGTCATAAAGACTTATTCTTTATTAAGGTCTGTGCCTTGCTTTAGGGCAGCCCAAGTTATTTCAAAATTATAAGGCATTGAAGTAGTTTATGATATTCACACTTGTGTCTGTGTTTCTCTTACATAAAATAGCATGAGATGACTAGCTTTTTCTTAGGTATTTTCATCCCATTCTATGGAAGAAAATAATCTTCCTGAAATACCAGAAAGAAGAAATAACAGGACTTTTCTTCAAGATGGATAAAAATATATAAAAAATGAGCAAATACCATAAAAAAAATCATGACTATTAGTTATTTTGTCAATGTTTACTTTTTTTAAAATCCATTGCTGATTCTCTTTCTTTTTTTTTTTTTTTTTAATAATATAATAATGGTTCTGGATTATATAGTTCAAAAAAGTCATTCGTAGTTGGGGACAAAAATATCCAGGAACTCCCTAGATTTCCTTAGGGTTTTTTAAATAACTATTTTTTCCTCTCTTCATTAGAGACCTTCCTCATCAGCTGTTTTCTAATGCCTGTTGATTATAAAAGCAAATGCATACCAATTGAATTGTCACTAAAGAGTCACTAGTGAAATATCACTACCATGGCAAAGATACAAAAATACATGGCAAAACCACCTCTGGAACACTAAGAAACTGTTTAAAACTGACACTATAAAACAGCATTTATGTACTAAGGAATTTTTTAGTTCATTTCTTCATTCCTTAGCGTTTTGTGTAACTTTTAGTATGGAACAGCATCTCTTGGCATTCTCACAAACCTGTATCTGTTTCAGTTCTATGTTTTTAGCATAAATATGTGGGAGTACCCAACAGTATTTTGATGAAACAATCTATGCTCTTGAGCTACAAGTGACTTTCAGCTGTCTGTGGGATCAAATCTCTAGAGAATTTTTGATGGAAGATGTAGAAAAAAAAAATCAAGCTAAAAATTACATCTTGCAGGAAACCAGGTTTTAAGGAAGGTTGGGGAAAATATGCTATCATGATCTGCAGGGGGAATATTCAGCTGCAGATGTTCATTTGGGGTTCCTCATGTCATGGGAACTCCTTAACAGCAATTTCCATCTGAAGATCCAGCTGTGAAGGTAGAACAGATAACACAGTAATGATTATGCAGCACTAGAGTGACTTCTCAGGTATACCACAAAACCAGGTTTATAGCAACTCAGTGAGAAGAAAACCAGTGACACAGAAAAGTTAATTAGAGAGCTGGTTGTATCAGAATGCAATCTCAACCTCTTTTCACCTAATTCTTCCAGCTACTTAGAGCTGAGCAAGAATAAATGTTAAGAGAGACGTGTTAGGCTGTTTTTACACTATAAATCAAGCAGGGTTAAAGTATGAGTGGAAGCATTAGAATCATAGAATTGTTTGGGTTGGAAGGGACCTTAAAGTTCATCGAGTTCCAACTCCCTGCCATCGGCAGGGACACCTCCCACCAGACCAGGTTACTCAAAGCCCCATCCAGCCTGGCCTTGAACACTTCCAAGGAAGTAAAACATGCCGTATGCAGCAAAATCAAATGTAATGTGGACTTGCAGACCAATGGAGAAACATCAAAGCATAAAAGCATGTTAGCAGACATAAAAAGGAATCCAAGCAGACACCAGTGTGAGGAAGAAGAGTCCATCAACATCATACTCCTTCTGGTGAGGTATTTGGGATAGTTGTTACAGATAAACCAAGTGTAAACAATGCTCAAGGCATGAGCAAATCTGACAAGTCTATCCTAAGAACTTGCAAACTCAGCACAAAGCCTGGGGCTTCTTACCAGCTATGGCAGAACTGTATTACTGGGCTACAGGGCTAGATTTATGGCAAGGAAAGGTGAATGGCAATCCACTATAGTCAGATAAATTTGTACCGTTGTAGGGAAAATAATGCAAGATGCATTGTGACAGCAAAAATAGGATTCTTAGATGCTTATAGTGAGAAAAATATCTGCAGGATGATTAAATCTCAATTCCAGTCCCCAGAGTTATTTTTCCCATTTTTTTTTTCTCCAGGAGGAGTAGTCATAGCATCTTCTCAAGAGGTCAGAGATAGGGGATTGAAATCCTTACCTATGTTCAGAAGTACCTTGATATCTCTAGCGCTTCTGATGATAGTAGCTTAACGCCTCTGGAATTCAAGCTTTTCAAATGAACCGTCAGGAGGGAATCTTCAGTGTCACAACTTTAAAATCTGCATCAGCCCAACTTTGAGCACCTTTCTTTTGAGAAAAACATGAAAACAAGACACCACTTTCTCTAAATTTCACTACATAAACCCAACATTCCAGGCTAATTCCAGGTGCCTAGAAGCACATCAGTCAAAGCATGAAGGCAATCTTTTAGATCTTTTTAAATCTTTTAGAACACAGTAGGTTTTAAGAAAGACTGTAGTGTTTTGTTTTTAGAGAACAAACTGTATCTACATAACTGTAATTTGTCTTCGACAGTGATTTGGTCACATGTATTGATTTTTTAAAGTTTTATTTTCATATGATATTAAACAAACTGCTAAAAGCTCTTTAAATCTATCTTCATAATGCTCTGGCCTACAACTTTTTCTGAGCTGTAACAATGTACAGCACTGCACAGGAGCTCAGAAGTGACGCCATCCACTGAGGAAACACGCACAGACTGCTACGAGTAAGTTAGAGACAGAAATCAAACTGGCTGCTTGATATCAAAAGCTTCCAAATATATTTAATCAGCTTATATCACCTTCCCTAGCAAAAAGACTTGACATTTCAATAAGCATTGTGACAGTGTAAGAAAATGGCTTTAATGCATTGCACTGATGAAATATCTTTTGAACTGTGTAAGAAAATATGCTACAATGATGAACCCCCAAGCTGCAGATGGAAAGACAACTTAATCATTCTCTGCACTACCCACTGCAAGCTTGACAGTACTACTTTTTAATGTGTATTGTTTTCTGGGAACTTCAGAGCAAAAACATATGAGAAACCATGATAAATGAATATCTTTTAAAGTGCTTTCTTGAACCCCAAGAGCCGATCGTTCCTATAACCAGAACTGGATTATTGCTGTTGTAGGAACTGAATGGTAGTAGTTACCCTAGAGGTTTATTCAATGTTTACCTCCTTGAACAGTGAATTGGAAAAAATTTGGCACATTTTTCATTAATTTGTTACACCTTCACTTTTTATAATGATTGCTTTCTGAACACAGAGCAAGGTGCTCTGAATAGACACCATGTTGTTTTCAGCTTTCCATCAGGCTGGAGGGCAGCCGGAGACAACCCCAAGATCAGGATCACCTCCAAACAGGTTTTGAATGTCTCCAGAGAAGGAGACTCCATGACCTCTCTGGGCAGCCTCTGCCAGGGCTCTGGCACCCCCAAAGTAAAGAAGTTCTTCCTCATGTTTAGATGGAACTTCCCATGTTTAAGTTTGTGCCCATTACCTCTTGTCCTGTCACAGAACACCACTTAGAAGAGCCTGACCCCATCCTCTTGACACCTGCCCTTTAGATATTGATAAGCATTGATGAGATCTCCTCTCAGTCTTCTCTTCTCCAGGCTGAACAGACCCAGTCTTTCCTCATCAGAGAGATGCTCCAGTCCCTTGATCATCTTCATAGCCCTCGCTGGACTCTTTCCAATAGTTCCTTGTCTTTCTTGAATGGGGAGCCCAGAACTGGACACAGTGCTCCAAATGTGGCCTCACCAGGGTAGAGTTTCTGAATATCTGAGTCTGAAAAATTGATTTCAAGCCAGCAGAAACAGTGACTGAACAACAATACCTAGGAATAAGCTCTAGATTCTTATCAGTATAGCAGAGAACTGTGAACTGGATGATGATTTGGAATAGTTAAATTGTCTTGCCTATAGATTGTTGCCACTGCTGCATCCCAGAGCAAGTACTGCACATTGCATAGCATACTCCTGCCCAAGGGTCTCATAAATCTCTGCAACTTTCTCTTGTTCACAGAAGTTTTCATTGTATTTCTATTAGAAATTAAAAGAAAAGCAATTATTATAACAGAATTTTCGGCCAATATTCTGCCTAATGAATACTACTCTTGTGGGACATATATGAACATGTACCCCTTATACTTGAAAAACTGAACATTTTAGTGATGTGGGATAAAACTCACATTGCACATATTTCCATTTCTTTTTCTAGTAAAAGATAATCTTTTCTGTGACTTATTTTAATATATTTCTATTTTTTTCATAGCTTCTCCTGCAAATAATGCAAGACAGCTTCTTCACTTTGTCTGCATTAGGAAAACCACAAGTTGATGGTAACATTTAAATGCACATTAAAAAAGCATAAGAGTTAGTGATAAGATATAAGATATAAAATAATAAATTATATTCAAAACATTTTACAAATAATTTTTTCCTAGAGCTATGCATCAAAATGTATTTCTTTGAGAACTAGTGAAACTGATTGTGTGAAATCTTGTTCCCCAAAGGAAATCTGATTTCAATGCCACAACTATTCTACATAGAAATGTTTGCTTTGCATCTTAATACCAACTAAATATATTCCAGATTATTTTTTTTTAAGACAGAAATACCATGAGTACTTCTACTTACAGAAATAAATTAGTAATAGTGATTAGAAAAACACTAAAACCCCTTTTCAAGGGAAGTCCTCCAAAAAGAAAACCTCTCCAACAGAATCTGTGTTCAGTAAGTGTTTTTGAAGAACAATTCTCATGACAAAACCCGACTAAGAAAAATGGCTCTTGGTAAAATGTTGGAGAGCGACTCTTTAGACCATCCCCTGATAGTTCTTTTTGTCTAAGATTTCAGTCAGAGTCTAAAGAGTGAAAGTAGTCCAACGTATTGCATCATCCAAGTGAGGTCAAACACATTTCCGTATTAAATTGCACACAGCTGCTCCCTCATTTCCTTCATCTTACGAGTGGCTACTCTTCCAGACCGTAATGGATAATTTCCTACTGTAGGCAAAGCAGCGTTCTGAGGCCAGGTTGAAAAGTGATGATTTGTGTTCAATTTACCTGTAGTAAATTGCTTCATATTTTCTGTGAAGTACTCTTATGCGGTGACATTATTAATTCTATCACACACCGAGTTCTGTTGTTGAAGCCGTCAGTAATTTTATGGTGTTAAAATCAATCCTCTTATTCAGTCAAAGCGGAATATGAGAAGATCAAATTCCTAGCGCCTTTCTTTTTCACATAGAGCTGAAAACTGCCAAAAGCCCAGTATATTTTGCCTGGCAGAAGATTCTCATAGTGGATCGTTAGTTACATTGTTCATTATTTAACTTTGCAGGTACGTGTAATACACCCTGTTCTGCAGAAGGAAATAAAAGATGTTTCTTTCCACAACATTTTATTAATGACACACACAGAATGAACTTTGGCTAAGGAAAGAACAAATTTAACAGTAGTGTTTGAGTAGGTTTGGGTTTTTTTCTTATGTTTCACTTTACTGGAGGACCTTTATGTACATTAATTTTTGCTAGGCTATACTCTAAGGAAGTGCTTGAAGAAATGTAATTATCACTATCAGCTGCGTATAGACATACATAGGAGGCTAGTCTAATATCACAATATGTTAAATTAGGAATAGGCACACAAGATATTCCTCTTGAGATGCAAAATAGGACCTCCATCACTGGCTATGCATGTGTGATCATGTATCGTGATGATCTGGTTTATCTGAGACTCAATTTCAGTGAAAATCAGATATATCACAGAGTGCTGAATCTTTGAGCCATTTAATACTAGAAAAAAAGATTTCCTCCATAAATTAACATCCTACATGCACAGAAAAATCCACCCCTACACACACATATATGTGCATTTTACTAGTGTCTATATAAATGTGTCTTCACTGACATCACTTCTAGCCACCTGGCTTAGTGACTTTGCATATGAAAATAGTAGAGCTCCTCAAATACCCCAACAGAAGATCAAAATAGATGTGGTTGATAATACCTATTTCATTATATAAACCTTCTTTTCCTTCTGTTTGTACTTGGAGATCAGTGAAATTTAGAAGTGTTGACATTTAGACTGGCAGCACTCAGTACCCTGTGCTGCATGCCATCAGGTGTTGAGACTACCCAAACAATTAAAACTTTCTAATTATTTGAGGGGGAGAGGGGGAAGTTAAAAAGCTAGAGATAACTATACCACCATGGGAAAAAGAAGTTACTGAAGTTTATTACATCTAAACCACTCTGAATTCTATCTGAAACATTCAATTCCTGGAAGATCTCTGTACACAGGAAGGAAAAAGCTATTCTGTGCCAGGGGAGAGGGTGAGGGAGTAAGGTGAGAAATGGAGACCTATGGTGCAGGTTTCCTTCTGGACCTCGATAAGAAAAGCTAGATGACAAATGGCTTAATAAAATATGTCTTTTAATAGGACAGAACAAGAGGAGGAATACAGATAATGAGTAGATCTTAGGTGCCTTCAGACACTGAGAATCCCTGTATTTTGCAGCATCAGATCGGCCTGAAATGGATTTTCCCATGACGTGCTGCCCAGATCCTGTCCATGGAGAGGTTCCTCCTTCCTTCCATTCTGTGGTGCCCTTTATTTTGTGTAACAAATGGGATCATATATCTTCTCTAATAACAGTATTATTTCTGTCATAATGTCCACCAGCACAGTCCGGCGCAGAACACATCCAGCAGGTTCCCATGTATCGGTGACTCATTCAGGCCTCTTAAGCTTAAAGTACAAAGCCCAAAAGAGAAGACAAGGCTTGCTCAAGATCACGAACTCCACAAATACAATGTCTTCTGCAAAGCTCCAGATATAGAGTTCTAATTCTTCCTGGGCTTTTAGCATTCTTAGAGACACAGGTGCCAAGAAAATCTTACTTATCTATAACATAAATGATGCTAGAATGTTCCTCACCAAGGGCTTATGTTCTAAATGTACTAGTTAAAAAATCACAGACTACTCACTGTATTTTCAGACTTCTCACTGTATTTTGAGGCCTAACACTGCTCGTCTACATGAAGATGAAAACAACTACCAACCTTTCATGCATTCCAGTTTTCTAAGTTAAGTACTAGTCTCTGTTACAACTGCAAGGAGTGCATACGTGGATTTATGGATCTGGATAATTGTATTCACACAGGGATTGGGAAAAATGAACTCTGTCTATAATAAACAGTCAATTATTCTGTAGATGGTCACACTCAAAGGTTGCCATTGGAGAAAGGAAGGAGGTATATTATATTTTCTTGAAGTACTTATTACACTTAAATATAATTTTTTAAAATAAAAAAAATCTTGGGAAATCTATCCATTGATAGGGGGAAAAAATAATAAATCCATCCAGTAACTGATACTAAGGAATCGTAGCTAATGACTTCCAGAATACCTTCTATTACTTTCAAAACACACTACATATACTGAAAAAGTCATTCACTCTTGATACTGTTTGCTTATCACTGTATGAATTGTTTGGATGGCTTCTATAATGTATTTTAGCCTATGTTAGTATTTTATTTGGTTTGAGAATATAAGTAAAACTGTCCTTACAGCATTACCACTTACCAATTCTTCTGCTTTTTAAGACCACTTTGAGAAGGTAAAAGTTCGTTGATTTAACAGCAATAGACATTTTGCAGTACTAGAATTTGATCTGTCTGCTCTCTGTATTGAAATACCAAATAACTGTAAGACGTACAGATTATGAAAAAGTAGTTGCACTAACTGTGATGCAATGAGTGCTTAACAATATTTTCAGTAGCAATTCTGTTTGCGGCCCTTTTCCATTTTTGTTATATATCAATTTTTAAAGCTACTTGCAAATTTGTTTACCAAGAATTTCTCCCATGAAATAAGACTTAGATGCAGTGAACTGATATCGTATAAACATGAGGTAATGCTTATTATGAGCCTGATGCCAAGTGATAAATCAAAAATAAATGGTAGGATCCTTTGATCTCTCTTGATTGTTCATCATGCTGTTTTGATAAGAAGATGTAAAAGAGCAACTTAATTGAATTGAAATAAAAATCATTTCAATACCATCAGAGTGTGAACAGGAGAGAAGTTTGATTGATATGCTTGAAAGTGGGTTTTTTGCCGTGTTTGTAATGTTCTATTCATTTCTTTATAGGTGTAGTTAATTGCCTGTCCAAGCAAATTACTTTCTCCGGAGACATAAATCCAGGCGCTGTAATGGTTTCTGTGTTGAGACAATGTGTGCCTCTTCAATATAGATGTATTTGGTACAGAATTAAGATAAGAAGCACAAAAATATTCTCAGGAACAATGACAAAATCTTCATTGATTCTGCTGGGGCCAATTTCCCTGTTTTCTGAAGAGACCATTTGATCTTATTGCTACAGTGGCTACAATTGTTACAGTTTTTATAATAGTTTCTTCAAAACTTTCATAATCTGGTGTCTGTTTATCCTGTTTTGACTGGCAGTATATAGTTGGCAGCAAATATCCTGACTTTGCAGCCAAAGTAAAAATGTGATTGGTATGGATTGGAATGATAAGAAATGGGCACACAACATTACAATCCCACCATCTTTGCCTTTAACATTATTCTTAGATTACATAAGTATTAGCATTCACTGATATTTGTGGTGAGCATGCATATATTTTAATTTAAATACCAATTCTTTAGATTTCTTGTCAAAATGTTGTCAATGCAGAGAACAAGGTTGACAGTGTGTCTATTCAGAAAGGCAGCCTCCTATGAACAACACTTTTTGCATGAAAGATAAAAAAAAATCTATTTAAGTTGTGGTGGTTTAGGTTGTGTAAAAGACAAATTCAGTCTAAGGTAGTTTTAATCGCTGATATTATTTTCAGAATGCTGATAAAAGACAAAAGAGGCAAAATCTGTAGTCTTAATTTCAGCCTTCTTTTCCAAAAGTCTAATCTCGGTACTTTGCATTCTAAACCGTTCAAAGTGCTAAGTCCATTGAAGACTTTTAAATAAAAGATAATGCCAGTGTCTTTAGGAATACCTGAACTTCTAACCACTGGAAAGTGAAAGAGTTTTCTGAGGAAATTCCACAATACACTTATTCTCTTTTTATAGTCCTACTTAAACTTTCCCTGGTTATTTGGGAAATATTTATTAAAACACTGTGGTGTGGGAAATACTATATTTCAAAACAGATGACAGGTGGAAGCTGTACCAAGTCATTGAACAGCCATCCAAGTATCAGAGCTTATAGTTTGAGGTATCTGACAATAGTGAGGCAGTATAACATGTTCATATGATGAAATCAAACTGTAGAAATTAAATTAATGATAAAATCATTCTTCAGCTTCTGCAATGGATCTTTCACAAGTGAATAGGCAGGAGGAAGGTTCATTATTATTAAAATAGGGCCAGAAGCTGAGCTTTTGCTTACAAAGACTGTAAACTTCCTCATGCTCAAGCAAGAAAAACGCTTGCTCTGATCGCTCTAATGGAAGGCATTTATTTCGCTATTATATGTTTCCTGTTTTCACAAACCTATTCGTGACTTACCTACTATGAATTCTGTGCTGAGATGATGGAAGAGACAGAACTGTAGAAAAGGAGTTAATTCAAAGGTTATTTCAAAGACATCATATTAAATTAAGTTATTGCATTAATTTTAACTTCTTTATTGTAGGCCTCTCAAACAAATCTGGAAATGGTTTGTTTTCCATGTGTTCTTTGTTTTGGTGTTTGTTTTTTCTTCTTTGGCTGTTCAGTGACTTCTCATTTCTTCTCCTTGTTGTGTTTCACCATATATGCTCTTTAGGGAAAGTAAAATCATCACCTATTGTTTTCGTAGCCTCTATTGTTTCCTCTAAGCCTTTTTTTACAGTATTGTCTCTGCTGTAGAGCTTTTATTTTGATTATGTTCTCATCATATAAACTGTCAGGTAAAAAAGGAGTGGAAAGTCAAATGCAGTCCATATATCCTATATCCCCCAAATAAAACACACTTTACCATTATTTGTTTATAGGAAAAAACTTTAAAAACCAAACAAACAAAAAACCCCACCAAAAAAAAAAAAAAAAAGAGACTCACTAGATCTTACCAAAGGAGTTAGTAAAGCAGTTTAGATACAACAAATAAATGAATTAAGTATCTAGACATTTAGCTATTTGCAGTAAGAAGTCACTATCCCATGTCAATATTTTTTCTTTCAGAGGCTCTGCAAAACTTTGACATGTAACCTTTTCAGCATTTTTATTGTTTTCAAAATCTTGTAAGTATTTGCACCAAAACATACTCTTATTCCCAAGCTTTGTGGCACTATCAGCTTCCTCACACAATCTCAAATGAATTTTGTTCAGCAGAATAGTTTAACTCCAGTTAAATAACTTCCAGATTATTTGAATAATTCTACAGAGTCACCATGCTTAAGTTGAACACTGATTTGACGTCATTTCAGGTTTCTCTGCTACGCTTTAGGCTGCACCAAACCTCAAGCATTAGTATTAGCTTGGTCAGGTGAGTCAAAGTTAAAGACTTCTGATTTCTGGACTTATATGGGTTTAGATTATTGTGAAAGCCTAAAACAGACAACATATAGACAGCTTTGCCATGCTATGGTAAAAGGTATTAAATATTACTTTTTTTTTTTTCCCTGTATATAACTTAATAGCAACAGCTGGATAAACTATGAATGTCTTTTCTTCACAAGTATTTTACTGAAAGATAGGAAACACGAGTTAGATGTTTGCCTATACAAATAGAACTTTTTTGATAATAAAGTCAGAGTTAAAACAGCCCAGTCTGTTCACAAGCTTTAGAATGAGCTTTACACGTTTTAACAGCACCTTCTAAAATCATAGTATTCTTGTGTATCCGGTCTTCTGGGAATCCTGTTAAATGATGTGTTATAGAATCATAGAATTGCTGAGGTTGGAAGGGACCTTTCAGATCATCAGGTCCAACCATCAACCCAACACTGACAAAAACCATCACTAAACCATATCTCGGAGCACCACGTCTACCTGTCTTTTAAATATTTCCAGGGATGATGACTCAACCATTTCCCTGAGCAGCCTGTTCAAATGCTTAATAACCCTTTCAGTGTAAATTTTTTCTTAATATTTTTATTTGGCCTGTGCCAACATCTACACTTTAAAGAGTCACATTTTCATGGTGGGTCCAGAAATTTCCACCTGCAAAATTTCTGTTTCAACAGAAAGGAACTGGTAATTTCTACATGTAAATAATATGCTTGCAGGTATATTCCTGAAATGAAATAACAAACCTTATAAGTGCACAAACCAGGATATTCTAGATTATTTTCAAAATATAGGTTTCCCATTATTTTGCTTAAATCAATACTGTATTTGCTTTCATGTTTATAATACCTAAAATATAATTTTGTCCAGACTTCCTATTTTCTGTAACATCTGTGTTCCATCATTCCTGCAAAAGTCCAAACTGATAGTCATTCAAAAGACTATGAACCACAAAATCTGTCCAAGCAATAAGGAATATCACTTTAAATGAATTCAGCTATAATTGTATCATTATGCTGTCATGTGCAGCAGGAAGCAACACAGAAATTCTTGCTTCTTGAGAAAAAAAAAAAGAAAAAAGACAAATTACTTATAAACATATAATTGCTTTCCCAGCACAAGTGCAGATACAAACAACCATTAACTGCATTTGCATTGTAGGTGGTTCGTCCTTCTTCTGTTTGCAAATCAAAAGAGTTTTCAAGCAAATCATTCTGTTATTATTAGTACTTGCCAGTGCACTGTGAAATTGAGTTGGAGCCAGTCATGAAATTAAAACATAGAAATTTTGCACTTCTGGTCATATAGAACACATGACATTTAGAAAGTCTTTATTTATTTATTTATTTGTTTATTACTTTCCCGGTACCTATCCTGCATAACTTTGTTTCTGAGCCTGCTGCTATGTAGTGTTCTGAAAGCAGGACTATTTAAGATTTAGGCATGAGAACAACATTCAGTGCAACCAGACATTCACTAAGTTTGAACAAGTCAGTAGGTATACAAAACACAAAACTGAGCAAGACACATCCTTCAGCCTTGGAAATAATGTAGAACAAATGAGAGCTAAACTAATTAGCTCAGCTATTGCACAAGTCTGATGTAGCCAAACTTCTTTGCTTATCAGAGCTTGCTTGTCCAGCAACACTGATGAAGGGAACCGTATTCACTACCAGTATACTATCTCTTTCAGAAACACTGGATATTTTAATATATAAATATTCACATATACCCATCATGCATGATATCTATCTATGTCTGTTTACTCATATGTATCCATATATACAGTATACATACACTTACACACACGTCCCTGTATTTGTTGTGGTTTAAACCCAGTATGTAGCTAAGCACAACACTGCCCCTTGCTCCCTCCACCCCCTCAGTGGGACATGGGAGAGAACTGGAAGGCTAAAAGTAACAAAACTTGTGGGTTTAGATAAAGGCAGTTTAAGAGGTTTTAAAAATAGCCAAAAAAACCACAACTCAAAGAAAAACAAAACCAAGAAAAACTAATGATGCAAAAGCCCACAATCTCTCCCCACCAACCAAACAATGCCCAACCAGCAGCCAAGTGATGACAGCCACAGCAAAACGCACACCCCACCCTTTTTTTTTTAGTGCTGAGGTAACCCCATATGGTATGGAACACCCCTTTGGTTAGCTGAGGTCGGCTGTCCCACCTGTGTCTCCTTCCAAATCTTTTGCCCACCCCCAGGCTACCAGCTGCAGGGCAGTGTGAGAAAAAGAGAAGACCTTGAAACTGTGTAAGCACTGCTCAGAAAGAAGCTAAACCATAAGTGTGTTTCTGTTTTCATGAAAACACCATTTTCATCACAAGTCCAAAATCCAGCATCATACTTTGAAGAAAATTGTCTCAATCCTAACCAAAACCAGTGCAATATACTTCTTGAAAAATCTCTGTACACAACTGTATCAGTATTTGTCTGTAGAGTTACCTGAGGAGACTTTGATGACTTTGCTGCTGAAAGAGCTGGTCCTCTTTACTCATTTCAACCTGTAAGCCTTTCACAGATGAAATTAAGAGAGCAGAGGTAGGAATACCTACAAGTGTTAAGTTGCTCAGGCATGATAGTTAATGTGTGTGTTTTTCAGTATCCAGAAACTAGTATTTGCAATGTGATGGGTAAGGGAACACAATAATGCAGGCTTTATATGTAAGATAGGTATTACAAATGAGAAATATAAAGGAGGCTGACAGTGATTACCTTAATAATGCTAAATAATGCTAAGGAGACCTAATGCTGATAGGGTAATGAAAAAAGGGACCTGTTGTTTAAGGGAATCAAATGGGTCTTTTAGATAACCTTGTTTATACTTCCAAGTTCAAAATGGCTTTCAAGCCAGACTGCTCCTAAACAGAGCAAGAACGCATTTGCCAAACCTTCCATCAAAATACTACATGAGGGATTTCTGTAATTATGCAAATATAAATACAAGAGATAACTTTGTAGCTAAGAATAAACATATAATACAAAGTATTGGAGTGAATTCTGGATTTTTCTTAAAAAGGTAGAGTGCAAAACTACAGTTTTTATTTCTTACACAGTTAAATCCTACCTGGTTTTTTTGAGTGGTCATCATTCCAGTGGTATAGAATCATAGAATGGTTTGGGTTAGAAGGAACCTTAAAAACCTTCCAGTTTCAACCCCCCCTGCCCTGGGCAAGGACACTTCCCAGTAGACGAGGTTGCTCAAAGCCCTGTCCATCCTGGCCTTGAACCCCTCCAGGGATGGGGCAGCCACAGCTTCTCTGGGCAACCTGTTCCAGTGTCTCACCACCCTCACAAAAAATAATTTCTTGCAGCTTTCTGCCTGCTACATTTTTGAATAAAGGAAATTTGAATTTGACTGTTCTGTTATTGAGTTCATGAGTCTACAGGGTTTTTTGCCTGATAGAGATGCAGTGTATGTGTTGAAACTACATTTCCTTATGTCCGTTCTTCAGCCAGTCCAAATCTGCTGAAATCCGCAGTATTTTCTGTGAGAATTTGGGACAGCATTTTAATGGTACTATTCAACAGATGTAACTGAACTCAAACTGGAATGTTTTCAGCATTCCATAATTTCATCAGCTAAAATATGTAGCTGCATTTCTTAGCCAGGATCCATACAGTCCACTCCTACTTTTGAAGGTATTTCATATCATGGTTAAAAAACCAAAGTAGCTTCACATCATTACAAACTCTTTTAGCTCATGGTACTTTATCCTTAATAAAAATTGTATATTTTGATAATTTATTAGACTTTCTTAAGGTTGTCATAACATCATTCTGGAAAAAAAATATTAAAATGTGTATATTGTAAAAGTTTATATAGATACTTCCACATTATTGTGTTGGATTTTGTTTGGATTTTTTTTTCAATATTTGAGATCAGATTGTGCAACAATTACCTATAAATATTTAGTAAGATTTTGAGAACTGCCTAAGCAGATCAAGCATTTGTTAGTCACAGTTATGTTAGAAAGTTAGTGTTACTAAGTGGCAATAGATTAACCACTAAAAAGAAGTAAGAATTGGAAAGTTTATTTTCCACGTGAAAAGGAAAAAAATCAATAAGTCCTCAGATTCTATTTGTGAAGCAAAGTGCTTTGCCTGATAAATAAATCTTGTTTCAAGTCATGTATCAATACATAATCAACCTCTCAAGACAGTCCTAGGACTAAGCCCTAGGACAAAGTCAATGGAAACCAGAAATAACAGTTCTCCATATTAAAAACTATCCATTAGTAATAAAATCAAAGATGATTAACATACATATTGATTGCTCTTAATATGAGTAGTGTACTAAAGTAATAATACTTTTAATTAAAAAAATAATTCTCAATATTTTCAAGTAAAAGAAGCTTTACATTAAAATTAAATGAGAACAAAACTGTCAATCTCTGTAATTTTCCCCTGGTGTTTAACTGCACATTAAATTTTATTATCTATGTCTAATTACTTTCTATTGTCATAAATGGATAATATCTATTTGTTTTCATCTTCTTTATTGGAAAAATTCTGAAAACATAAAGGTAATTAAGATGACATGGATATTTATGAGGGTTTTTTTTGGAGTGTAACCATCTTTACCTATTACTCAATTAAGCACCAAAAAATATTATACAGCCCAAATTAAACCTCATTAAAATGTGTATACTTGGGAAAAAAAAAAGGGGTAATAAAATTATGAGTAAATTTTACAACTTTATAGGAACAATAGAGTGCATGTCTCGTAGTTAGTTTATTTAATCAACTCCTATCTAACCAGCTGGGACTTCTTTAAAGAGGTAATTTGCCTGACTGGCAAAACTGGTTTAATTCCTGTTCCCAATCTGAAAATATGAGCATAATCAGGTGTGTTCCTGGAATTATCTTAAAATTAGTGTTCTTAGGCTCTTTTTGCTAGCAAAAGTTATGATACTTGAGCTACAGTATCTACATTATCACAACAGTATTATCATTTTCTTCCTGTAATGAGAAAAATGCTATTCTTTCTAGTGAAGAACACTGTTTCCTCTTTCTAAATAGTTATTTTTCCCCTCTTGACTGTTTGTAAGCATTTTCTACATTCTACTCGTATCTGGGATATTCTGCTCATATGTGGGGACTGGGATATGACAAGTAATTAGATGTTCATCAGACTGATATTAGCTCAGGGGAAAAAACAAAAAAAAGAAGACTGACATGAATTGACTATTTTATATGCATAAATTGATAAAAGTAATTCAAAAATTTGCCTAAACCCATTAAATAGATATGTACCTGATTTTCTTAATTATATTTTTTGTTTTAGATAGATTTTGCAAGGTTGTGGTGTCAACAATATTTTGATGGAGATCCTATGACGATGCAAAATCAAAGTGAGGCCAAAAAAATCTTAATACCTAAGGAGGGTGCTTTGCAGGAGGGCTTAAGCAAATAAATTCAAGAGGAAAAATCCAGAAAAAAAGCCTAGTTTTTTTTTTATTTCAGATCTTATGATAGCTGGAATCCTTTGTAAAAATCTTTCCATGACATAAACAGCTGTGCTGCAGCACAGAGATAGGAAACAAATCAGCGCTGTTAAGTTGAATCTCTATGAAGAAAGGAATTAAACAGTACATCTAAAAAGAGAGACAGGGAAGGAAGAAGCATTGCTCTTTATGTTGTATGTCATCACTCTTAGCTAAAACAAAGCAGATCTTAGATCTTAGAGGTTGAAGTGCACATAATTCTTTTATTAGATCATACCATGACAGAATCATAGAATGGTTTGGGTTGGAAGGGAACTTAAAGCTTACCCCGTTCTACCCCTCTGCCCTGGGCAGGGACACTTCCCACCAGACCAGGTTGCTCAAAGCTCCCTCCAACCTGGCCTTGAACCCCTCCAGGGATGGGACAGCCACAGCTTCTCTGGGCAACCTGTTCCAGTGTCTCACCACCCTCA
>JAOXNO010000033.1:62937554-62953945 GCA_028565335.1 Limnodromus scolopaceus | reverse complement strand
CAGCCACAGCTTCTCTGGGCAACCTGTTCCAGTGTCTCACCACCCTCACACAAAAGAATTTCTTCCTAATATTTATTCTAAATCTTCCCTCCTTCAGTTTAAAACCATTACCCCTCCTCAGGTTTATGATATATATCCAGTGTTTAAAAAAATAATTAACAGGTTTCAAAATAGAATTCTGAATAGATGTGCACTGCTAATAGTGGTGTTTCCTAGAAATTGCTTCATTCTGAACAATTGAACATCTTTTGCCGATTATGTGGAATCAATAAATATCATTACTAATAAGATACAAAGATGACAAAAAAGTTTAGGGCAATAATATACTGAGAAGACAAGATACAGATGCAAATTCATCTGGTTGTTGATACATGCATGCATGTTAATGATATATCTTACAATAAGTGTAAAATCAGGACTTGGACACATAAACACATTATTGCAAGATAAAACGTTGCCACCTTGTTGGGTTCTTCTATTACTTTCTTCTATTATTCTGTCAACAGTTGATGAGCACAGGATTGAGGATGTATAAAAATAATAAAATAAATATGTTAGCCATAGGCCTGTTGTAGGTTGACCTTGGCTGGATTCCAGATGTCCACTAAACTGCTCTCCCACTCTCCCTTCTCAACAGGACAGGGGGAGAAAATAAGATCAAAACCAAAACCCGCTATTTTGTTCTCTTCAGTGGTATCATCCTTGTGATTGACTATAATTCTTCTTCAACATTCTTTTAATTATCTATCTATCTGCATCATCATTTATTTTGAGCAGCTCTCTTAGCAGGTAAGCTTAGTCTGAAAAATCATTGCTTGTGAAAATAAATCAGGAATGACAGCAAGATATAGACACCTCATTACCATGATATTGATTTCAAATGAGTGTTTCTCTTGTCAGTGTTCTTTTAATTGGAATTAACATCATTACAATCCTAATCAATTACTGTATTGTGATTTCAAATTCTGTTCTCTCTAATCTGCCCAGTTACTGTAAAAGGTTGTTTTCTTTCTGTTTTCTAATCTTAGAAGCTAAATTGGAACAGATGCTGTTTCTAGAAAATAAACCACCAGACACAGAGGGACAAATTTTGAATATGTGTTATTTCAAGTATCAAAATCAGTTCTATTGTATCACATTCACATTTTGTCATGGCTTGATATTTAGTAGGAATAATTGGAAATAATTTTTAGATATGCACACTTCCAAGATTTCTATAGCATGTAATTTATTATTTGTATTTTGTTGTTTTGTATCTGTGATGGTCACTGCAAGCACTACACAGGATTTGGGAACACTAAAAAAAGATAATCAAGAAATGGAACAGGAGGTTTTCTGTAGAATTTCAGTTGGTGCTTTTACCATTTGAGGGATGATGCATTCAACAAATCCCCAGGAAGCAGATGATTCTTTAACACTCTGAGTCACACCACATCTAGTTGTGAATTTCAGGATGTTTTCCATATAACAAGAAATATATAGCAATAAAGAATGTACATTTCAGTTTATAGGCTTACATTAGGGTCATGACATCCTGACATATTTTCAAGATTTATTTTTCTATTTTTCTTCCCCTTTTTCCTTGCTTCCTAAGTGTTTATTTACTGTTGATTCATGTATTTGATGTATTCACTCAGATTAGCTTTTTTCTTCAAAACGGAAAAAAAAGTTGTGTTGGTTTTTTTCCCAAGTGTCTGAATAGCATATCTTCCCATTTTTAACCTCAGAGCACACCCATTACAAAAAGGGTAGTGTAAGATGGAAGTCTTAATTCCTTCTGAGGAAGGCTCCATGTAACCACGGTGAGAGTTCATCAATGACGGAAAGGGAGTGACACTGACTTACAGCTCAAGAAGAAGAAAAAGCAGCATCCAATAGAGGAAACAAAGCAGGCATCTTTTTCAGGATTCTTGAAGAATTCACTATGATTTAGTCAGTCAAAACCCCTTTGCAGAGTTTTTGGTCATCTTATGGGTTACATTTTCCTTCGTAAACAAAATGCTGTATTTAACAGACAAATCAAAGCACTCATTTTATGTACTTTTACAACTGTTAATGATTCCAAAGTAGGAATGTTCTTTTCTATAAAAATTCAGTACATATCAAGGCAAGGAGTTTTAAATAAGCATATGTACGTACAATAGAAACTCCATCTACCCCAGCAAAGGTTCCAATGTCTTAATAAAAAAATTACAGACATGGCACCTGGGTGCATTTCTAGGGGGATGGGAGGAAAGTTTGTTACACTCACCTCGAGCATCTCTTTCCTCTAAAGTCTTGGTTTAGCTTTGTGTGACGCAGGCGCTAATCTGCTAAGCATGTCGAAAATACATTTAAACTGAAGAAAAGATATATATAAAAATAGACTCTGTCAAGGAATAAAACATTAAATAGTTCATAATGCTGAATTAGGAAATATTAGGAAAAATTTTTACACTGAAAGGGTTATTAAGCATTGGAACAGGCTGCCCAGGGAAGTGGTGGAGTCACCATTCCTGGAGGTATTTAAAAGACAGGTGCTCAGAAATATGGCTTGCTGATGAGTTTTGTCAGTGTTAGGTTGATGGTTGGACTCGATGATCTGAAAGGTCGCCTCCAACCTTGGCAATTCTATGATTCTATGATTTTTTCTTCTCTGACATATTTCACCACATTTCAAGTTTAGAAGTTGAAGGGAAGACAGTCAGTGGAAGAACAAAATTAAATATTTTAGAATTCACAGAACCACATTTGAAGCTGTACTTTCAAATTTATACTCCCTTCTGCAAGAGACTCTGTAACATGTTTTCATTTCATGAATTTTTTTTCTCATCAACTAGATATCAGAGCATTTGAACTGATGCTACAAAACAAGTTCCAACCTATTTTTCTCCCCTCTTCACTTTTCTCCACAATCTGTCATTTGCATTTTGAGTCTACTTCAGATATCCTAGTTTTGGCAAATATACCCTCAGAACTAATGAAACTGACAAAAGTAGTGTATGTTTTGTGAACATTTTGTGTCCTCTCGAATTCGCTTTTGTGAAAGTAAAGGTATTTTTAAAATATGGATCTTGAAGTGAAAATCGGTGATTTCAGTCAACTTTCTTGACAAAGCAAAAATAACACGTTTGAACCCCATTCGACTTCAAGAAGGAATTCTTCAGTAATATTCTCTTAGAATTTCCCTCGACACAATTAAAGATCTAGAATGCTGAAGGCTAAATAAGTCTCAGTGGTGTTTGGGAGAGTCCCTATTATTATTTCGCTTTTTTTACTAATGATTCTATTAAAGAAGAATAAGCACAGTGGGATAATACAAAAGAAAAAAAAAAAAAGCTCAAACAATTTTAAGTGTTGTCAAAAAAGACAGATTAACCAATATGGAAACACACGTGGGTCTTTTGTAAGTTGGTTTGGTTTCCCATAAAAAAAATGTCAGGCTTTAAAAAGTAGTCTGTAACATTTAAAATTCTGTACAAGTTCAAATCTAATTGTCATAAGATGTTGTTTGCTATTTCTGTAACCCATAGGTGCTTCAAAAAAATCAAGAGATGGACAAAAATGCAGAAATACCCATAACTGTAGAAATCTTTCTTTTTTTAATCCTTTTGAAAAAGTATGTGAAACATTTTAGGACTAAAGGCTGCAGAGGATTCTAAAAGGGATCACTGTGTCTATGTTTACAGACTCATTTCATTTCTCTTAAGTTTACAGGCAGGGTAAGTCCATTATGCAAGTATTTTTCATGGATACTCTATTTCCAGTAAAGAAACAAATATAAAATCTATTTAGTTCAGTAATGGAGTCCACTAATTCTGTTAATGAGCTATATATAGTATATTCTTCCTCATAATGTTTGTTTCAACAGTTTACTCTCCTAAATTCTAAAAATATTTAAGATTATTTTTTAAGATTCGTGATGAGTAAATATTTAGCTCTATCCATATTAAGAAGGATTTTTTTTTTAGAGTTGGAAAATTTATTAGTTTATAAAAGTTTATTTAATTTTCAGTAATTTATTTTCTGTTGGGTTTTTTTCCAATTTAAACATAGACACTTTAGAATGAATTTTGGAAAGCTAATGATAATTCCCTGAGAGTGAGAAATACTTTTCATACGAGAAAATTCAGACATCGTGAAGATAATAATATGCAAAGTTTCATTTTTTATTTTCATCTATCTCTGTGTTTCCTTTGTATATTTCACTGTCTTTTATAAGATATATGAAATTTAAAGGTGATTATTTAAAATGCTTTTGTTTTGTTTTGGTTTGGTTTTGTTTTGCTTTGTTTCTGTTTTGCTTTGTTTTGCTTTGTTTTGTGGAGTATTTATTTTGTGTACATGAGTTGACAATTGATATAATTCTTCAAGTACTTGTAGTAAGATACAACATCGTAATTTTTCATGTCAGGTGAGAGAATTCCTTTAAGTTAAATTGGTAATAAATTATTAATTCATTTTATAAAACTGAAAGTAAAAGTAGCTTATGACTTAATGCCCATTGAACGTTTGCACTGAAATATCTGCTACTTGTAGATTTAATAAAGAAACCTGTGGTGTGCTTGCAGGCAAAACCAAACTAATTTCATTTCCACCTTACTAAACTGCAATACTATTCCTAAAAATGAAACGGTTGTTGACATCTTATTTCTTGTTTTACAATACAAATCACTTCAGAAGACTTCCAGTTTACCAAAATCCTCAATCTATTTTTCTGATGCTATTTATGCAGCGGAAAAATATTCTTTATTAAAAAGGCTCAGTAATTTTTTTTCCTGTGACAACTGTCGTAAAAATAGATTATAATCCAGTTTCAAGAGATTTAGAGAATACTCAGTTTAAGACTTTTTTTATTTAGGAAGCAAAAATTATTAAACTGTCATATGATGTTGCTATGCTATGAAAACATGAGTGTTTCTTTTTACAGGTGTCTTTCTCAATACTGATTTTTGGGAACCCTGGTAGTTCTAGTTGTGTATCCCTCCCCTATCAAAATAAAGCCAGCCTTTTCCCCTTTTCTGTTGAATTTGAACATGTAAATAACGGAGTGTCACTCCATCATATCCATCGAAGGTACATTTTTAAATACCTTGTCAAATTCTGGTGCTTGTAACAAATACTTTCTTAGATTTTATATTTGTTAGCTTATTTGTTTTTTTCTATATACTGTCTAAAGGTACCACATCCAGATATGTTTGAGTAAATACTTATTTTGTCAGCATGAGTTTCTCTTTGGAACTTTCATTACACCACGGCTTTTCCTAATTTACAGAAATGTTCAAAGCTTGACTGCAGCTCTCAACCTTCCCAAAACTTTTATATCATTCTTCAGTTTTGTTTTTTTTTTTTTAAATATATTTTGCAGGAATAATATATTTTGCAGGAATGAAGGAATCAATATACCCTAGAAGAGTAACAAAACGCTCATAGTTGGCGCAGGCCTGGAGAAAAACAAGTTCTAGGAATATGCTGTATGGCCGTGCTCTATGCACTGCAATGCTGTAATCAGAGCACGTGTAGAAAAAACGCATGCTCAAGATCTTTATTCCTCCGGGTAAAATTTGTCTCGTCTCATGCTTTGCCTGTTCTTTGACTCACAGCTAACATAAGTGGTGTGTCAGAAAACATACGTAAAGTTCCTTTGAGTAATATACATTTTACTACCCATTTTTCACAATGTTGATTCATAACTGTTCTGTAATTTAGTTATCAAGAAGGAATGATTAAAAAGTTATCAATGTGAAGATTTCTATAGGAAGCAATGCAATGTATTAATTAAATTTATTCATTAAGCTAACTCCACCATAATATAAAAATAACTTGCAAAATTTGATAAGTAGTCTGAAAATTGTTTGAATAAGTGAACAGATATTTTAGAATTAAATGAAGCAATCTATTTTGCATTTAAACAGACTTACTTAAATATCACTTTTATTTTGGCTGTGTTGCTGACATATTAATGTGTTCTATATTTTGCTGCTGTCAGGTTCATGCTTTTCTTACAGAAAAAATAAAAATGTTTTAGTTATATGTACACAAAATAATTAAGAAAAACAAGAAGAGAAGGAGCTCTTAAACAATGATACTTCAGATGAGTTTACATTAGACCATTGGCAAGATAGATATAGAAACCATAACATGTATGGAGTGTGGAATAGTTTTTAAATGTCAGAATACTGTCTTTAAGTTACATGTATTGAATATTATGAATACATAATATTCAGATTATTTAAGGAAAAAATAAGATATTGGATATTCTAGGGCATGGCTTAGATAATCTTTTACTTGTACTTGGAAGATAGCACTATCTACTGGTCAGGAAAGGTCATAATGATTAGATTAGATGACTAATGGTGAACCACAAATAGCACCTGAAGTAGGTGAACTGAGAATCAATGTTGGCAATAGCTGACACAATAAATATGAGTGTGCCTTGCACAGCGTAGAAAGGAAATGAATCACCCCTATCTAACCTCAGACATTTAACAAAGCTATCCAATTTAGGAGAAGAGTTATCAAGCCTCTACAGACAAGGCAAAAACCTAGGTGTCTCCAAGTGGTGATTCGGCTCACTTAAGGTCTGAATAGAGTTGATTGTATGATTGCAGAAAATAAGGATTCTGCAAGAAAGCAGTATTTTGTTATTATAGACAGGAGGAAATGATGATCGACGAAACACATCTGAAAACATTTTAATAATGGTTGACAACTACAAACAATACACTGGGTACATTTTGATAAGCATCCCTTCTTATAGCAGAACCTTGTTACAAGTTGGTATTTCCCACACTAAGTCTTACTTAAAGTTAAGAAGCAAACATATGACTGCTATCAACCTAAGGCAGAATATAAGCTTATTGCTTCTTGGAAAGTAGAGATTTTGTTGGTCCACAGCTCTTACCTTCAGGAGTTACGCTGCATTCATGTTGCTATTTGAGGTTGCATGTATTTTTTGGAAATGTCAAAAGCTCGAGGATATCTCAAGACTAAGTGGAGAAAAATATAAACCTCTCATCATCAACCGTGGAAATAACTTATAAATTCAAGTAAGGAGGAGGAGTTTGGTTAGAATTGTCATAAAAAATCCTCATGCGGAATTCTTTCCCTGTCAGATACAGTATGTCTGTACATAAAATTATGTAATATAGTTGTGAGTTGAGGTTCTGTTGTGTCTGTCCTGAATAAGAAAACAAAGCCAAAACCTGCAATTATTGTGTTATACATTGGGAAAGAAAAGCTCTCTTACTTTATTTCTAATCCAGAAGCAATTAAAAAGATAGGTAGAGAGAATTATCTTATTGCCTGACATGCTGTGGGAAAAAATAGTTATAATAATAACGGATGAAGGACACAGATGGGTGTAATGTAAAAAGAAAATGTAAAAAGGAAAAGGCTATTACTATGAAAAAAACTCATTAAGTAGTTTTCATTAGTTTGCATGGAAAAAATCACAAGACTCCCCATATTATTTTTCTCACAGAAGAGAACAACCCTAACACAGTCAGATATTTGTGTTAAAAATATGAACCAGGGAAGAAGGCTTCCTTCAAGCAGAGCTAAGGGATAAGATTACTGAAGCCAGGGACAACAACACTCTCCCTCAACAGCTGTATTTTTATTTTGTAAAAATAAGTATAGCTTGCTATTTTTACACCCCTAATATTTTTTCACTTGATACTAATGAATTGTTTTTAGCAACAAAGACTTGCTTCAAGAGCATGAGACAGTGTAAGTACAGAATGTGTTTATTATTTCTGCCTAACGAGTATGCTCAATTTTTTCTCATTCAAACTAAAACCCAACACCCTACATACTTTTTAAATGTATCACTTTTTTTTTTTTAATTACATATTGGTTGGCATTAGTACTTCTTCAAAATCAATTTAAGAATAAGCATAGTTTTGTGACTTAAACTATTTGGAGCAGAACATATTTAGCACTTCACTAACAGTATGTAGGTATTTTTTTTCTTTTCTATTATAATGCATTTAAAAGCTGCCAGACTATTTGAAAAGTGTCCATGTCTATAAGTGTTTGGTATCCCTACTACTGCAGAAACCTCTCCATAAAAGGCATTTCATCCACTTTTCTTATTTTCAAATATTTCTTTTATTTCTAAGGAGATTACTATAAGCATAGAAATCAGGGCTTAAAAAACATCTATTGTATCCTCTTATGTGGCAGACATCAGGCTTAAGAATATACTTATTTATACAAATTTATTTATGTGTTTTAATATAACAGAAATTTAGGAAAGATCATGGTGATATTTTAGCACTGTGGCACTTTAAAAAAGATTCTTTTATGAGAGACCAAGATTTCAGAAATGGTAAATAACCATGTATATTTCCGTAAGTATGTTCTGTAAAATTTAAACTATATCCAGTAAGGGGAATAGTCCATATATGTTCTTATATCATACGGTATCTTAAGGATTATTTTGAAAGAAAAACATCCTGAAATATTAAATCGATTTGAAAGTGTTGGAATGATGTTAGATTTGGAAAAAAAATGCATTTTGTGATATTCTTAATGTATTTTCATTATGCATGAAATGTTAGAGAGGACCAAAAATCTGAGTAATGGTCATTATTTTATTCCTATTCATGGGACAGCAGCATTTGGTTTTGCCAACACTGCCAATAAATCATGAACTAGTTTTTCCTGAACATATTTTAAATGATACATTAACAAAGGTTTTCCATTATACAGTAACATAACACTAATTTAAATACCACATATTAGTAAACAACATTAAGTAGGAAAGAAGATAAAAAATTTTCAAATCCACATTAGTTTCTTAATGATGATTCAGATCATATTTATAATTCTGAAGTTCCAATAAAATATGTTTTACAAAATTACTAAAAAGCTAGTTAAAAAAGTCTTCAAAACTAACTCTTACAATGTTGCTGAGTGGAGTACATTGTGCGTACAGATTAATAGTGTTCCCGTGTGTGGTGCCATACTCAGTCAAGTCCTAAGGAAATAAATTTAGTAGGAAAGTGTGATTAAATGGATAAATATTTTTTAATCTTACTTAAATCAATGAAGAGATGTATGTCCATGACTATTGGATCACACCATTGAGTCACGAAAGTGATTTTTTTTGTCATTGAATGGCTGCTAAAATAATTGAAAGTGTTTAAATTTAACCAGCTTCATAGAATTTTGAGTACATAATTTTCAGTAATAATAATAAGATCTGGGTGTCTGGCATTGATTTAGGCAAAACCAGCAGTAAAATTATTGGCACAATTTCTGATTATTAATTTAGATTATTTTCTGTAACAACTTATGCTAAATTATCTTTTACGTTTCTATCAGTTTTGTTTTAAATTTAAATTGTGCTGATCTAAATACAAATGCCTGATTTCACATTTTCTTTCTCAGTTCACAGAAATATAAAAAATAACTAATATGTGAAGGAAAAGCTAGTGTATTCTCAGTCTTTGCTTTTTTTTTCATAAACTACATGTTTTTCAGAACTTGTTAGAAAAAGATGAAGGGAAAAGATATCAAAGTCATTTATGATTTTTCAGTGTTTCTTCAGAGAAGTAAAGATTTCTACTTTGGCTTGTTCTGGTTTGTGATCTACTGACACTGAGTTTTATTACTTTTTTTTCTTCTCATAATTTGACATGTTTCTGTCATTTTAGAGAAGGTTATATTGGTGAAGGTTAGGAAACTGGCATCATGTTTTCTGTTTAACATTTTTTCCCTGACATAATGAACATCTTTTCTCCACTTCTGCTACAGTCAGCACTGACCGGGATCTAATAAAGCAAGGTCTTTAACAGCTTAAAGTCGCCCCTGACATTATCCTGTCAGTTTTATCAGACCTTGAACAATGCAGACCATGAAAATCTTTCAAGAACATTTTGATAGAGTATTTATTAAAAAAAACAGCAAAAATTTTAAATCATTTTCAGAGACATAAACTAGCATAAAAAGAATTGCCCACAGCCAATCTGCTGGATCATATGTTCTACAGTATTTTTTTCCAAGATTAAGGCTTGATGACTTTGCAGTATAATGTGCATTGACATTATAGATACTTTTCTGTACATTCAAAAGCTTAAATAATATCTCATAGCATGTTTTATATCAGCGCTTTTTGTACACTTTTTCTACACTTCTTGAGTAATAAAGCGCATGGGATATATTCTTATATTCATGAGAATAGAATTTGTCAGCTCAGTTCTGTAAAGCCTAAGGATGTGTATGAATTTAAGAGCCCTGAGATGAGAGGAGCTTTTTGAAAGTGCCACAGAAAAAAAAAAAAGTATATAAAATATATTTCTAGTCACACTTTGCATTGGGTTTTCAAAAGCACAATTAAAAAAAAACATGCACAAAAATTTCAACAGAAAGTATTATGCTGAAGACCATGGAAGAAAAGGCAGAATTTCTGGACATATTGTTCAAAGTAATATCACTGAATTACTCATGTTCTAAAGATATTACATTGGTTTGTGTAAATTAAACACTGAAATCAATAACGTCAACTTACACGGGTGGATATTCGTGATTTGACTTTCTCACTTTATGTAAATGTTGATTTAGATGTTTGTGAGGGAGAGAAATCCATTCTCGGATCTTATTCTGTAATCATAATTTCTTTTCCTATTGGAAACAGTCTACAAAAAAGGACATAAGAGAAAATCAGTTGCACACAAAAAGTTCTGCTTGTATAAAGATTTTCTAACTTAAATCTTTATTTTTATAAAGAGAAAGCTGAAAAGTATGTATCTCAGCTTGTTCTTCATTTTTGTAAAAATATTATCATGTATGGAAAAATACAGTTATCAATAATAAAACTGAATTTGTTTGAAGAAAACAAAAAGTGACAGTAGCCATTGATGATGATGATGATGATTAATGATGTTGATAACAATAACAAGAAAAAAACCCCAATAATAACAATGAAAATCATAATGAAAGTAGGGGAAGAAAAGATTCCTGATCCTTCATTGTAGAAGGATGTTTAGACATTTACGCAAACAAATTATGCCCTAAGTTGGTTAAAATCATGGTTTCAAAGGAGCACATATTATAAGCCTAAAAGAAGCAATAAAATGTTCTGAATGTGCCCAACACATTCAAGTGTGGGTCTAAAGAAAGTATTGACACAGACAATACTATGTCATTTCATGTCCAATAATATGATATTTCTAATAGAAGGAAAAGAAGAGGAAAAAGTTTTTTCTTTTATTCTAATGGCCACATTCCTTGTCACTAACTTCCAGTTATAGTTGAAAATATAATGGAACCTAGCATCACAATCAGACTCTCAGAGAAAGGTGTGCTGGGGTTTTTTAAATGTTTTTGCAATATTTATATGTAGTTGAAACATAAAAGAGCAGAACTTCTTATCCATTCACTAAAGGCCGCTATCATCCCCATTAGTGGAAAAGGGTGTGTTCATTTAAAAGAGGTGTTCATTTGGAGTAACACAGTTTATTTTGTTAAATTTTATTAAGGGTATCCCTTAAGTAGACCTTCAATTGCCTGAAAATTAACTTTTCATTTATATAAAAATTATAAAAATGAATTTAGAATTTTTTTCAAGAAAGAGTAAAATATCTCTTAAAAATAAGTAAAATAAAATACTTTTCCTCATCATTTATTCATTTTAGGAACTTTATCTGGCCAAAAGCAGGATTAAGAATGGTACATTCCCATAGCAGTGTTCCTATAACCTCAGGACAGACAACCATCTGGTACTTCCTGGCGAAATTTGTGCCCTTCACAGACATATTTTATGATTGTAGATGGTCTCTTAGATATTTGTACTCATGCCCATCTGTTCACATGGCATTATGCCTACATGCAAGTCAGTTTTTTCACTAATTCACTGGTGCTGGACATCAGTGAATTTAGCTTGGCCTTCTGGATAAATATGGCCTTTGCCATATTCTTTAGCTTCACATACATTTCTGCCTCAGTGACACCGGATTTGTGTTAGATTGACATGCCACTTCACATAGAATTGCAGACGGATGAAATATGCCCTCAAATCAGCAGATGAATACCCATGAAATTAGAATCGCAGAATGATAGAATGGTTTGGATTGGGAGGGACCTTAAGGAGTTAGGAGTGAACTGGATAGTCAATGAGTGCTGAAACTTAAAAAAACAGAAATCCCTATGATTGCAATGAAATCTCTGTAATCTGAATTTAACAAATTTACTAATGAATCATACCTTACCCTAATAACAACATACAAAGCTAGTTTTAGCCACGTCTGGGTTGTCTAGAACTGAAACCACTGGATACAAAAAGTATCCTTATCCCTTAACTCCACCCCTTAGGAAAAGAAGGACCTACAATAACTTTATTTTGTGACCAGAAATAGGCTACTTGCAAAGCAGCTGATGGGAGTGTAATTCTTCTAAGGGCAAGAGTTCTAAGAATACAGTGTTAAAAACACCTATGAGGGACACTGAGTACAGTTCCTTAAATCTCAGTCCCTTATGTAGCAAAGAATGAATTCCTAGAACAGTCCATAAAACATTTACTACATTTTGTCCCTACTCCACAAGCAGACACAAAGTATAGATCTCCCAAGTCCTGTGTCTGTTCAAAAGCAGGTTACTGGATATAGCAATCAACCAAAAACGGAAAAAAAATGTCTCTGTAGTAATTTGGTTCCTTCGGTGGGAAAAATACTTCTGTATCTGTGAAGACTCTGCCCTGCTGAATTTTGAAACAGAATTTCTTGGTTGCAAACAAGTATAGCTCCATAAGCAGAGTTAAAATATCTAACATTTTGTAGCAGCAGCACTTTTCAGAAGCCTATTATAATCCATTGCTTTCTGCACAAAACAGTATCAAGCAACTAGGAATCCAGCTAGCCCCTTTGAACACTGAGTCAGTTTTTAAAAAAGTTAAAGATGAACCCTAAAATGTACCAGGAAGGAATTGGAAACACACATGAAAGAAAAGAAGAGAGGAAGAAAGAAGTTATAATTGAGTGTCTACTACACTGTGAAGAGCTTTTACAAAGAACTGCTGACATTTATGATTTTTTCCTATTTTTTTAATGAATAACTTCTAATATATGTTTTTTAAAATAACCTATTTTATGACAGAGAAAAATCTGAATTTACATAGAGAATAAAAGAGTTGTTAGAGTGATTCTGAGGTGAATCATGGCAGATCTTTATTAAAAATAAATACTGAATGAAAAAAAGGATTTGGAAAAGTCGTTGTTAGATTAAGGGTTCGTGTATATTAGTTTGCATTAAAGTGGCATAAGACAGAAAACAATTTTTTTTTAATGTTCTGAAGGAAGAGGTATATCCAGAAGGTTAAACCATGCTTAATATTGTGAAGAGTTGAGCATGTTATAACAGTAACAAACCTCAACTAAGAACATGTATCATGTTGCAAAAAAAAAATCTGTCTTTTCAAGTATTCAGAGGACTCCATTAACCTTCAAAGTTGCAGATGCCTTCAGGTGTCTTTAAATTAATTTATTTTGCTGGCAAAGATGAAAATGCAAACATATCCAAGGCTTTCCTGTATGGAAATTGTGTAGCGTTGTCAAGTTATTACTTTAGAGATAGGTGACTTTTTGGCAAAAAATACTGATTCTACCCCAAGAATTCTGCAAGCAGATAAATCATTTTCAAAATTTTGCTTGATGTCCAAGATGAATCATCAAATAGACTTTCTAGCTGCAGAAGGAATTTAGTGTAGATTCATTAAGGGATGGGAACGGAAGGCCAGAAGTACATGAAGAAATGGAACCAAAAGACAAAATACACATAAGCAAAGATTGGAAGGGGGTTTTGACATGACTACGTAGAAGGGTAGGCATTTAAGGACTTACCTGGATTGTCCGTATAATAATGAAGATAACTTGGATTACAAATGAAAACTGAAAGTGTGGGGCTATGGCATTGCCAGAAAAACAAAAACTTGGTGAGATAATGCATGACTGAAGCATTGTCATAGGTGATTTAAAGTCCTTTATGCTCGTGTCCTGTGTGTTATGGAGATCTTTGGCTGCACAGGCTTTCAGTATGAAACCGGAATATGCCTATGAAAACCGTAGAATCATAGAATGGTTTGCGTTGGAAGATCATTGAGTTCCACTCACCTGCCATGGGCAGGGACACCTCCCACTAGATCTGGTTGATCAAAGCCCCATCCAGCCTGGCTTTGAACACCTCCAGGGATCGGACAGCCACAGCTTCTCTGGGAAACCTGTTTCAGTGCCTCACCACCCTCAGAGGAAGGAATTTCTTCCTAATATCTCATCTAAATCTCCGCTCTTTCAGTTTAAAACCATTCCGCCTCGTCTTACCACTCTACTCCCTGATCAAGAGTCCCTCCCCATCTCTCCTGTAGGCCCCTTTAGGGGAAGGAATAATGCAAGGCCATTATAAGGTGTTCCTGGAGCCTTCACTTCTCCAGGCTGAACACCCCCAGCTCTCTCAGCCTGTCCTCATAGGAGAGGTGCTCTGTTTTACAATTCCAGGAACTGTAAGACTGTGTCTACAAAAGACAAAAATGACAATGGGACAATTTGGAATATTACATGTGAAGTATTCTGTGTTCTATTTCTTACTCCAACATCTTAGAAATATCACAAAAAAAAAAAAAAAAAAAAAAACCACATCTAGCAGTACTACTATCACCACATAAACACCAAAACACAAAAAAAAAAAAAAAAAAAAAGTGAATCTGTTGACTTTGTTAAATAAGGGTAACTGTCAGCTGACCCTACACTGCTTGGACTGTGATGTTAGACATAAGATGTTCAAAGAATAACTTGCTCAATTTGTATATGATGGTTTTTTTGCCTATTACTTTAATTCAAAATTTTGATAATTAAATGTTCTTTACAGATACCTTGGAAGAACGTAATGATCAAACACTTTCATCCTCTTGGTTTGGAATAATAAAAGACTTGGAGAGAATATTCACACTGAAAGGTCTTTTTTGAAGTAATGTATAGCTTTTTAAATGAGGCATTAGCTGTGTTTTAGAAGTAATCATAGAATCATAGAATCATCAAGTAATAAAAATATGTTTTGTGGGAGTGAGAAGGGGTAGTATGTAAACTCCCAATCTTAAAACATCTGAACAAAAATGGAAAATGTTTCATTTTCAGGGGAAGTAAAAGAGCGGTGTACAGATCCCTGCATTTAGAAATTTCAACCTTCTTGTTTTCTACCCAACAAATTTTTTTTTTCCAAATTCTTCTTAATTTTTTCATTCTTTTCATGCTACACCTTTTTCTATCACACAACCTGGGTAGAATAAATATTTAAAGATATAATATGCAAGATTCTTCATGACTTTTTCACATCATTTTTACAGAAGGCTACACCTCAGGTACTGCAAATAATTTGCAAGACTTTGTGTGTTAGGTCCCGCATAAAGTCAGTGCAGGATTTGCTTGTTCTTGCAATATAAACAAAGACCGAAAATAAAAACAGGAGCATGAGAAATCAAGTTTGGTGCCCAGGGTCACAAAAGCACATACAGGGTCAATAGAAGAAGCTAGGTTTCCTGTGACACAACTTAATGCTCTGTCATTGAATCAGGATGTTTTTGCTTATTACAGTTTGGGTTTGTTGTTTACTTTAAATAAATGTTGCAGTATGATATAATTAATTTTGTTTACAAGAACAGAATTCTCACCCTGTCACAACATCAACATGAAGACCACTCATACCCTCTGCCCCCTGACATTTCTTTGAAACAATGAGGGAAAATGCATAAATTGTTGGAAAGAAAGCCCCTAATGTAGTTAGGTAACTGTCAAAATTTTCCCTTTTCCTAGAGAAAGAGCTTATGTCTTCAAACCTTGGCTGTCTTCACAGTACTTGAGAATGATGTCAGTGTCCCAGCAGAGTATATGACATCTTTTTCCAATGACTTAAAGCCAACTCGCCACTGAATCAAACATTCTGAGACACCTCACGGTTCGTGTCTTTTTAGGACTTAGTCTTGCAAATCTGAGTAGACTGGCTCCATTACGGCAAAACACTTAACTCATTTAAGTAGCCTTATTGTCTTTGGGATTTTTTTTGGGGGGGTGAGGGGGTTGAAAGGTGTTCAAATCACAGCTGGAAGCATCCTAAACCCACTTTTTTCAGAATCATAGAATCATTTAGACTGGAACACTAACAAGTCCTCCACTAAACATTTTCCCTCAGCACCACATCTACACCTCTTTTAAATACCTGCAGGGATGGTGACTCAACCGCTTCCATGGGCAGTCTGTTCCAATGCTTGATAACCCTCCCTGTGAAGAAATTTCTCCTCATATCCAAACGAAACCTCCCCTGGTGCAGCTTGAGGCCATTTCCTCTTGTCCCATGAATCATATGATCTGCTCTATAACCTTTCCCAGCACTGAAGTCAGACTAACAGGCCTGTAGTTCCCTGG
>JAOXNO010000033.1:62873064-62913749 GCA_028565335.1 Limnodromus scolopaceus | reverse complement strand
TTCGGCAGGGGAGTTGGACTAGATGATCTCTATGGTCCCTTCCAACTCTAAAAATTCAGTGAAATTCAGTGAAATACATGTGTGCAAACAGATCTCTCCATTGACATCCAGACCAATGGTCACCTCCTGGCCATGCCAGCAGCCAACTCCCAGACTCTGGTCTGTCCCGTATCCTATCCAGATTTATAGCCACCTCAACCTCTTACCCTACTTGCCAGCTACCCCAGCTTGAATTTTGCTCATGATTTCACACAAATATCTATCTATACATGTAGGCTATGCACATACTCTAGTCTCTGGCACCACAGACACACAGTTCCTTTGACCTGTGATCTGACTCCTATAACCGACACTCAGACCTCCATAGAATCATGGAATGGTTAGAGTTGGAAGTGACTTTAAAGATCATGGAGTTCCAACCCCCCTGCCATGGGCAGGGACACCTCCCACTAGACCAGGTTGCTCAAAGGCCCGTCTAACCTGGCCTTGTACACTTCCACACATGCATGTGCGTGTACAAATCCCTTCATCCAGGAAAACTGTTAATGGTGGAGGACAGCCTGTTATGAAAGGTGCAGACAAGAATTCTGATCAGCATCATTACATGGAATCTAGGCCCTTTTCTTTAGATAGATAGATAGATAGATACATATCTCTTTATCTATCTGTTTCACCTTTTGTGTTCCTCCCCAAACCACTTTGATCCCTCCTTTTCCCCATTTTCGGTTAGTCCTCTGAACATTCCATAATAAGCCTTGTGCAAATCTCAAGTGGCTTTTCTGGTGCATCTCATAGAAAGTCCAGACAGTGAGCTTCCTCAGTTTGAAAGGAGATCCTGAGAGCTGCTCCCTGTGATTCACCCTGTGGGTCTCACGTCCTGCCCAGAGGAGCTCCAATGTGACACCCCAATTGCTCTGATCAGGTTTTTGGTTTTCTCCCACCTGCTATTGTTCTTTGGCATGTTTGGGGTTGGTTTTTTTTGTGGATTTGAGTTTTTGGGTTGGTTTTTTTTTTCATGGGCACAAGCCTTTAATCAGACAACCCTGTTGAGGCAGTTTCCTTAGTAAGTGTTGAAGTTTTCATCACAAGTACCATACGAATATGTATTTCAATGTAAATAAGAGAATTTGAGTTAAAGAAAAACACCTCTTTGGAGTTGTATTATGGTTTCTTTGTTCTTGCTTCTTATTGTTGACAGAAAACAACAAGCAAACAAAAGTTTTAGATGTTGAGCCATTGAATAATACTGTTACACAAATTACAACATGGAAATGCTAACACTATGCAACAGATTTAGGCATGTAAATAGTCACATAGATTTCAGTAGTAAGCATTTAAATAAGGTGCATGTATCTGCTAGTGCATTGTTGAATATTTTTCCAATGTGTCACATCACATGTGATTTCTGTACTTGTCATATAGATTCATAAATCTCTGAAAGGTTAAACAGGAAGATTGACTGCCATATATTTTAGATCATCAATATACAATTTTTTTAATTATTATATGCTATATCTACAAAAGATAATGTCCTTTAAAATCACATCTGATGCTCATATAAAATCTGCAAAAAGCCTTAATTATGAACAAAGAAGGGCACCATTGTCAAAGACCATGCAAATGATATTTCCTTTTTATTTTTTTAAGGCATTTTTCTGAGTTTTCCTTTCATCAATGCAAGGGTCTTGAAAATTAAAGTTTGACAGATATGTTTTCCTCCTTTTTTTTTTTTCCTAGTCATCTTCAAGGAAAAAAACAACATCTCTAACAATGCAGAAAACAGTACAAAATTAACAATACATAGGCACAAGAAAGGTCACTGTACCGAATACAGTATTAGCTAAATTAAATAGGTCAATATTAAGACAGTAAAAAGTAAACTGGTACATTTCGTATTAATGATTCAGGTTTTTTAATCCATATTGAGTCATACTTCTTTGAAATCCTTTTTTAGTTGCACACTTTGGATCATGGTCCAGTTTTTGATTCTTTCCTGGTCCTTTCCCCTGGAGTTAATGTGAAGCTACTGGTGGTTCTGGTGTAGAATCATAGAACCATAGACTGGTTCAGGTTGGAAGGGACCTTAAATATCATCGAGTTCCAACCCCCTGCCATAGGTAGGGAGCCCCCAAAGCTCTAAGAACCTAAATTTTGCCACTACCATTAAAACGCCCAGGCTTTACAGTGATCTGACAATGCCTGCAGAAAGGCCAAAGTACTCAGAGAAACATTTACAAGGAAGATTCCAACACAGATAGTAAGAAGCTTTAGAAAGAAATAACTTCAAATATTTTTCCATTAGAAATTTTGGGTGCCACCCACAGAAATTCTACAACTCCAGAGCACCTGCCAAGTGGATGTATCAAAAATCAAGTTGCAGAAGAAACTTCCCTTCTTACTGCTTTTAACTAGCAGCTCAATTTCCTTATGTTTCTTACAGGCATCTCAATAATCTTTTTCTTTTTTTTTCCCTTTGGAGTTGCCACTGCTTCTTTTCCATTCCTTTAGTCACACAACTATAATCAAAGCACTCCTCCACATAGCAACCTACCCATCGGGGGGGCTTTGCATCTGAAGAATCACGTGAGTTCATATTTGGGCCGTAGTTTTTCATTTTACAGTTATCCCACCACTCCCCACCCCCCCCCGCCAACACAACAAAAAAACAAACCAATAAACACAACACCTTTTAAAAAAATTCTGTTCATTCATCTAATTTTGATGATAAGAATTAAGCAGTACCTCGCTATGAGATAATTCTGTTCAACTTTCAGCACAGCAATAGAGTCTTTAATTGGCAGAAGGAAAATCTAACAGCATAATTATTAGTGCCACTTAAAAATGTCAAGCTACTGTGAGAAATGAACACAGGTGTAAGAAATAGGTTTTATATCATTAAAATAGTTAAAAAATGCAATTATTACAGTTATTTCCTTTTACCAAAAGATTTTTCACTTAGAGCTCCAACACAGTTACAGCACAGATATAAAGACCAAAACGGTAAGATAATTTTGGAAGGCTTCATAAAGAAGTAAAGGTTTATGTTTAGTAAAATATTTCTATTCCTTCCCACCCTGATGTATTTGTTATTTATAATAACAGGTAAAATTCACTATTTTCACAAAGGTGTTTTCTTGTTCGCTAGCTGCTGAGTAGAAAATTTGTAATTTTCTACTAGCTTTTATCGTCTCTAGTATCTTTTTGCAGCAAGGTACTCTGTATTTTTTTTCTTTCAGCAGACCTACCAACAATGTCCGTGGCAGAGAATTGCAAAAAATCTACCTATGACCTTACTTTGTAGAAGGTGGCAGGAAGCGGTCAAATGACAGTTGTTGAGGAGGGAACATCTCAAAAGGTACACTGAGACAGAATTTTCCTACAGCAGCATGTACTTCAAAATCTCTTTTATAGGACGCTACACAGCACAGACAATGATTTTCCTTTCCCATTGATCAGAATGCCACATGCGGCATTTCAAATGCGGTGGACCTCAATAGTTCAGGAAACTTCAAGCTGGTATTAAGCGGTTGAATCCAGTCCAAGACCAGGGCTCTTCGCTATTGACCTCAGTCGTTGAACTATGCAAAACTGAAGCATTTGAGCTGTCCAGTGGGAACATTCGTGAGTGCTTTTCCACCCCGAAGGAACAAATGTAAAATGTAATTGACTCCAAAAGCAAATTGCAAAATAACTCAGCAAACAGTTTTGGAACATAAATGTGATATACAGTTCAAAGGGTGGTTTTATTTTTTTTTTCCTCTTGTGGTTTTGTTTTGTTGCTAGCAGACCTAAAAAAATCAGATTTTCTTGATTGAAGTTCTGCTATTTCTGTAAAACAACGAATGTAACACAGCACTAATATGGCTTAAAAATGAAACATGAGATAAAGTGTATCATTAGCAGATGTTTTTCACAGTCTTTGTATAAAAACCAGCAGCATATACTAGTTTATACCTTAAAAATTACTTGCTCAGCAAGGCTGTCTGTCAGTAGCTATTATTTCATGTTATGAATGATTGAGGTCTATAACAATAAAAGATGACATGTCATAATTTTGTTAGTACAGCTCTTACTTTGTTTCCTCCATTTGCATAACTACTAGGTTTGTTTGGAAAGAAAAAAAACAACAGAGAAACAGCTAATTGTTTCTAACAGAAAATTGCTTGTAGATTGAGAAAATTTCAGAAACTGAAGCAGTCGTTGACCAGTGTCATGTAGTGTGCTATGAAGGGAAAAGCAAACCAAAACCAAACAAAGAAAAGAAAAAAATAAAGATTTAAATTCTACTTGGAGTTATAAACTGATACACCAGGATCTGGAACTACAGATTATACTCTGCTAATCTCAAAATACTGTGTACAATACTATATACTGTACTAAAAGGATAATTGCCATTATTTAATGTATTAACAGTCTACAAAAATATAGGAGATCACGACTACTGAAAATTCTTAGTAATTACTGATCACTTTGCTGTAGTTTTCACATATCTCAGTAGCGGCTGCTTAGAAGGACCTGCTTATCAGAAGAAACAAGGACACTTTTTGATGTTAAACTGATTAGCCAAAAACTGAGGCAGTTTACAATATTGATCATTATTAATACTTTAGAATATATAGTAGTAGTTTTTAAAAAAAAAAAAATTAGATTTTTATTTTTAATGTCTTAAACGTAACGTAGACATAGCTATGTTCTTCCAATCCAAAACTCTTTCAAGTATTTTTATACTGCTAAGAATTAAAGGTTCTTGCTTCTGTCTCATCCTAATTTGGAGGCCTTTTTTTTTTTCTTTCTCTTATTTTTAAGCCTATGTTATGCCTATGATTTATCTCCCAGTGCATCACATTTATTCAAAAGAAAATTTCTGCACATTAATGTTTTGTCTGTCTGTGGGGTGTTTTTAGTTGTAGGGTAAGTGGGTTACGCAAAGATAAATAGTTAAGGACGAAAATTTTTTTCAGGTTGTTTTCATCATTACTTGTTTGCTTCTCAGTATGTGTTGTCCCCTTTCAAAACTTTCTGCAGATTGTCAGACCTATTGACCACATGACTGAACACAAGACCCCTGCAAAACAGAAAACAAATTTGATCCTTGACTTTCAAAGCTTTTCACTGCTTTCTTATTTATATATTCTGTGGCTCCTTACATGGGGAAAAGAAAACAACAACAACAAAAAAAAAACCTACGATGTTAGTCAAGTTCATGAAAGCTTATTGCTTTCAGACAGATGCATCAGAATAGTTTAAAATGAATTTTAAACCACTATGCAGTTTTTCATGAACTGCTCCAGTGCGGGTCCCTTCCATGGAGTGCAATTGTTCAGGAACAGACTGCTCCAGCGTGGGTCCTCCACAGGGTCACGAGTCCTGCCAGCAAACCTGCTCCAGCGTGGGCTCCTCTCTCCACAGGTCCATAGGTCCTGCCAGGAGCCTGCTCCAGTGAAGGCTTCCCACAGGGTCACAGTCTCCTTTGGGTGCATCTGCCTGCTCCAGCATGGGGTCCTCCATGGACTGGTGGTGGATATCTGCTCCACTGTTAACCTCCATGGGCTGCAGGGAGACAGTCTGAGTCACCATGGTCTTCACCACAGGCTGCAGAGGAGTCTCTGCTCTAGCACCTGGAGCACCTTTTCTCCCTTCTTCTTAGCTGACGTTGGTATCTGCACAGTTGTTCCTCTCACAGGTTCTCACTCCTCTCTCCCAGCTACAGTTGCACAGCAGTTTTCTTCCCCTTCTTAAATATGTCATGACAGAGGTGCCACGATTGTCACTAATTGGCTCAGCCTTGGCCAATGGTGGGGCCACCTTGGAGCCGGCTGGCATTAGCTTTATTGGACATGGGAGTAGCTTCTGGCATCTTCTCACAGAAGTGACCCCTGTATCCCCCTTCTTCCAAACCCTTGCCATGCAGCCCCAATACAACATAGTACCAAAAGGAAAGCCAATACTCCCAATGTGGAAAGACAAAGTGATAAAAAACTTACCCAAACACCAGCATTCTGGAAACTGTCCTTATAATCTTACAGATATTTTGAATCCTCAGAATTACAGTGTGGAATTTATGCACTAAGGATGAGATAATATGTAGTAAGAATGACCAGATGAAATGCATCCAAATCTAAAATTCTGGATTACAGAGCTATAACTAGTATAAAAATTCTGTTTTTTCTTTGGAGATAACTGTATTTTGTTGGTCCTGTGGTTCTTAATAGTTCTGACAATTTTGAAGTAAAATTAATTCTGAGATGGTGGTACTTAGCATTGTATTTGATCTTGCAAAATCAAAGTTGTTAGTGATATCTTTCTTAGGAAAAGGATGAATAAAGGTATGCAAGTTAAAAAAGCAAGTCAAATGACATCATGTAAGCGTTCTACAGTCTCTGTAGTATCTGTGTTGAGACAGTACCTTTATTTTCTATAATTAACATTAACTACAAGTACAATTATTTTTTTAATTTGAAGGATTTTTGTTCAGTTTCCATATTTATAAAATTCCTCAGAACGTTTAAGGATATATGAAGCTATTACCTCCAACACTGAAAAGCAGAAATTCATGAGCCTGAGAGTTTCTTAACCTTCACTTTGCAAATATGAAGCCATAATAAAATCTAAAATAGAATCTTCCCTGAGTCCAAAAGCCCAGGGAGTATCTTCATTGCAAATGAGATTCAGAATATCATGCTCCACTCACTGCTGCAGGAAATTTCTATTTTTAGGAATCTAAGACTTTAAGACATTCATTTGAGGAAAAAAAAAGTCTCTCACAAATTAACAAATATTTTCCTGCACCTTTTTTCATATGAAACCTTGAAACAACTTATTGCTTTTTCTTTTTTTTTTTAACTGACATTTTCTTCTAACTCTTTGCTATTAATCAATAAATATTTTTAGCAGAATCAACTCTGCAAGAAGTGTAATCAGTCTTGATAACAGTATTATTTACTGTGCCACTGTATAATAACAAAAAGCAGACATTACAGTACTGCAATTCAAAACAATATCTAAATGATTCTTTTTTTTCATTCTTGAGGGATTTTAGAAAACATTTATTAATCATTAATCCAGTAGTATGCTGTGTGTCGCTTTTGAAATGTCATGTTATTAAACCTTTGTGAACTGCTGCAGAGTACTGTACGTAACCCTGAAGAGCTAAGTCACAGAATCACAGAATGGTTGGGTTTGAAGGGACCTTTAAAGGCCATCTACTCCAACACCATTACGATGACCAGGGACATCTTCAACTAGACCAGGTTACCCAGAGCCCTATACTCTTTCCAGGATACCTGTCCCTGCTTCCATTCCCTGTGCATCTCTTTCTTGCCCTGTAGTTTGACCAGCAGGTCTTGACCCAGACATGTTCATCTTTTGCTTTCCTTTCCTGATTTCTTACTCCTGAGGATCAAGAGTTCTTGTGCTCCATAGAAAGTGTCCTTCAGGATCTGCAAGACCTGTTCTGCTCCATTTCTCCTGAGAGCAGGGACCAGGGGGTCCTACAGGCTAATTCTTCAAAGAGCTGGATTTTTGCTTTCCTAAATGTCAGGAATTTACTATTTGCCTTACCCATATCCCTTAGGACTGTGAACTCCACCAATGTATGATCACCGCAGCCCAGGCTGCCTCCAATCTTGGCATCACCAATTAGCTCACTTGCGTTGGTGACCATCAGGTGCAGGATCATCTCTCTTCTGATGGGACTGTCTATTACATGGCTTAAGATGTTATCTTTGATGCACTCCAGGAGTCTCCTGGATTGCTTTGTATGATTTGGTATAGCTCCTAATTCTTTCAATGTAACTTTTGTTATGATTCTTCCTCCATCTTCTTGCACGATACTCATTTTGGTATTTTATAGTTTCCATTAAAAAAAAATTTTGTCTGTTTTTGCATGTCTGTAAAATCTTCTATATATATGCTGGACAGTTTTACTGAAGGAACAAAATCTTTCTGAGTTGACAGCTTTTCTCCTTTCTGTTCTTAAAGATGGAGACATTCATTAAAAAAAAAATATATGAAAATCCAATATAGGCAGAGAGAGAAGATTCTAGATCCATATTTTTGTGCTACAGAACCTAAATCAGTAGGTGGGGCAAAATTTCAACCACTGAAAAACAGGGGAAATGAAACTTAACTAAACACCAACATCTGGGAAACTATCAAATATGATGTTTATTAGTACTATTTTGATTGTTATACACTGGAATTGTAAATCAAAAGAGAATAACTACAGCAAGTGAGAAAGGATTTCAATACCATGTATCTAAGAAGTGGAATTGTTCTGGACTATGTCCAAACTTTGGTAGTAAAACTGAATTTAGATGTTTTGGGGTAATGATGTTAAAATAAATATTCGACATTATTTCCATAAAAGAGATGCTACTTAGTTTTTTGTTTTGTTGGATTGTAAAATATTATATTTCTTAACACTGCATAAAAATATTCTATAAATATTAAGCTATTGATATCACTTTATAATGACACCTTGCAGAAGAAAGTACATTTATTGTAAGCACTATGAGCTCATACAGGCAGACGATAACAATTACAAATAAGCTGTGTTGCTACAGCTGAAAAACATCCCCTAATTTCTTCAAGGAGAAAAAGAACATTCCATGGTTAAAGGTGTGATATAACTTAGTTAATGAAAAATATAAATGTTTACACATCATTTTTCTACTTTGCTGGTGATATCTAATTCAAACATACTTTAATATTAATAGGAATTATAAATATTTCTTCTCATACAAAGCCTTAATCTCTAGATGAAATTTTCAATGTTTCTGCTGATTCCAGTGAAACATTTAGGACTTCATCTCACTGCCTTCTTGAGTCATGCGAAGAATCCCAACAAGATCAAAAAGATTTGAGGTTGAGTTTTCATTTACAGAAACTCAGATATCCCACCCAGATATGAAGGTTTTCAGCAACTCTGATGCACAGGTAGAATCTATCTTAATGAAATTGCTGAAAATAAATATTGAAAAAGTTGAATTTTTCTGGGTAAGGAAATCAACAGCAACAGAACAATGCAGTATATATTGAGCTAAAAATGAAAACTCTATATTCAAAAACCTTTTTTCCCAAAATTCAGCTTTTAATATTTTACTTTACCTGGACCTACTAAATAACAAAAAAAAAATTTTATTACAATTTGAATTTTATAATCAACATCGTTTGCTATGTGGTGGAAATTAAGCGGCTACAGACAAATGGGTTCTTTAATGTGTGAACTCACCCCATACGCCTATAAATATCAGAACATAACCTTACAAATTCATTTATTTTATGAACTGTATTCTGTCCATGAACCTACTTAGAATCTTTTTTTCATTACACTGACATTGCATAGACATTACATAGCCCATTCACTATATTCAGCTCACTGGTGACCAAATCAGAACCTTGGTGCTCCGTAGGCAAATGAACGTGAGACTTCAAAAGGTTGGTGTTTTTTCATTTTTTTTTTCTGTAATCTAGTAATCTTTCCCTACATGTATATTTTTACAATTGAGTTGCTTATAAAAAATTATTTATAAAATATTAATTACAAGTGTTTTTTCATTGTTAATTATTCATTTACTGGTCTGCCTTTTCCATGCAAACTGAATTTTTATCTGTGCAAAACCAGTACTGAACACACTGAAAATGGATTTTATTTTACTTTAAATGTTGAAGTTTGAGCAGTGGTAGCTGTGGAGTGATGTCTCCTGCTCAAGATAGTATCTGAAGTCTTGACTCCCAGTGAACCATTTTCATGACTAAAAAACAGGAAGAAAACAAGCCGCCTCCCTCCTTCCCCCAAGTACTTTGTAGTGTTTTCAATGGATAATCAATGCAGATGTCAAAGGTATATGAAAGGCCTTTAATTATTGTCTTTTTTCTCTTCCTTAAATTGGCAATGATTTCACAGTTACTTTGGTTTATTTCCACTAAAGGTAACCTTTATCACTGTAACCTGTATCTGGTGAAACATGAAAACTCCAGGCATCCATTTGTCGTCTCATTTATTCTTCTAATTCAAGATTACTAAATTGACCTTTTTCCTTCGTTAAAAATGGACTCATGAAATAAGCTTTAGAAAAAACTCTAACGGTTGAATATAAATTATTTCTGGAATAGGAATGGATTTATTTAGACCACCAGGGAAACTGATCCTGTACATCTGATCCAAATAAGTAAAATTCTCACATTTACTCAAAGTAGATGAGGATTTGACTGGACAGGCTGCTTTTATTACTGTATCTCTAGAATTGCTAATAATGTATTATATATTTTCTGTGGTGTTCTCATATACTCTTTATTGTGATTATTCCCTACAGGCACCTAAACAAAGATGCTGTCATCATTCTTATTTCTTTCTAACTTTACACAGCATATTTCAGTCATTTCTTTTTCACTTGGCCCACAAAATGCTTTGATCAGTTGAACGATAAGCAATTTCATGAATGCTAATCTCTTAGTCAGGAAAAGCACAGTAGTTTCTGAAGTATTTGTATCAAGTTAATACATTTTTACGACTCAGTAAATAATTTAGGCTTTAGGATTTTTTTACTACATCAAGAGATGATGACAGATTAATAAGAAAACTGCACCTGAAGAAATTCCTCAAGGCTATTCTATTTTGAAAGAAATTTGCCTTCCAGAGAGCTTTCACTTCAGCCTAGTCCCGTATTACAACCCAAACCAAAATGGACAAAACAAGGAGTGTGGAATTGGAGCACCCATAGCAACTATAATTCAGATTGATGAAGATCTGTAAGGATCATGATATTGCCAATAATATAACAATAATTATATCCTTTGAGAATATCACTGATTGCAAGTCAGTGCAGTATGTTTTAATTCAGCTCCTTTCATTTGAGACTTCACTACTTAAAAATATCTTAAAAATATCTATATGGAGACATTCAGCAGAAAGACATTGGGAGGAATAATCCCATGCATGGAGACATGATGGATGCTGACGGGCTGGAAAGCAGCTTTGCTTAGAAGGACCTGTGGGTCCTGGTGGACACCAGTTAAAAAATGATCCAGCAATGTGTCCTGGTGGCAAAGGCGGCCAACAGCTTCCCAGGCCACATAAGTAGTGAGCCACCAGGTGGAGGTAGGAAATCCTCCCCTTCTACTCAGCACTGGAGCATTGTGTCCAGTTCTGGGCTCCCCAGAACTAGAGAGACGTGGACATATGGTGAGAGTCCAGCACATGGCCACAAAGGGCCATAGAGGACTTAAGAGGAAAGATCCTATACATTTTATATAAGTAGGAAGCTAACCTGATTCTCAGTAGCCGATCTGGATAATTACCGTATCTATGCAGCATAGTATAGCTTCTTTGCTGCCTGTTACTTACTAATGGTGTACATCTGAAAGTGTAGATGGGACTCAAGAGCTGAATCCAAGTAAGCAAAGGATGCAAAACCCCAGTACTTTCTGCTTCTTGAAAAAACTGCAAACAGACATCCTTGACTAGCTTCTCCAAGTCACGAAAAGAAACTATTCCACTACGAAAATATTCCTGGATTTGTCACCTCCACAGTCTTGCAAAATATAATTTAAAAGCTTACAAGGAGGGACTTTCAGGAACATATCCTCTTAATTCATACTTCTAACTGTGGCCAAATTTATACTGAAAATGCTTTAAAAAATTTTAATTCCTGATTACATAGATTAAAAATCTGTTAAAACGAAGTTATTTTTAGCTTTGCAGGTTAGTTATTTTCAATATTTTTTTACTTATATTTCTTACTCAGCAATCTAGCATACTTATGCAAATAAATCTGCTTCTTTTTGCAGCATTTATCCATATTAATTCCTCATTTACCTCAGGGTTCTCTACGGTGCTAATAAATATTACTTTATAATTTCCACATTCAATAACACTGTCAATGGAGCTGCTAAGCTTCTTCGTGCTTATCCTAGCAAAAGGAGTCAGTAAGCAGCTTTGAAACTTTTGGTAATGCTGCAGGAAGATTTCTAGCCCAGCGTTTGCCCCCTACCTCTTCCTCATTCCCTGTTCTTTTCTGTCATAATGCTTCATTACAGACTGATGTTTGCTTCGGTACAAGTCAGCAAAAAAAAAAAAAAATTGCATAGCCCACATTGGCCTCCTTTCTTTACATTAACTCTGTCAGTTTTGATTTTTTCTGTTTCAGAATTTTCAAGCACTACCAGCTTAAGGGATTTTATCTTTATAGAAAAAAAATATTTTCTTTAATTTGGGGGGTTATTAAATTATTAGTACTAGTTCCACACAAGTGAAAAAAACAGACTAATATTGCAATATTGATCTTTATCAAGAATTTTTTATGCAAGATACCGTGAGATAGCACGTCTTGTGTTTGAAATAAAGGTTTTTCATGAGTCTATATTCAGCTTTTCTTATTATTAATAGAATAGCTTAAGACCAGTGCTTCTCAGTTTGCTTTTCAGCTGTGACAGTAGACCCCAACTGACAAAGGGATATCCAATACCGTGTGATATCGTGCTCAGCAATAAAAGGTGAGGGAAGAAGGAGAGAGGGGGTGATGTTCAGGGTTACAGAATCATAGAATCATTTATGTTGTAAAAGACCCTTAAAATCATTGAGTACAATGATTTAGTAACTGCTACATGTGATGAAGCCCTGTTTTCCTGGAGGTGGTTGAACATCTGCCTGCCAATGGGAAGTATTGAATAAATTCCTTACTTTGCTTTCCTTATGCAGCTTTTGCTTTACCTATTAAGCTGTGTTTATGTCAACCCACAAATTTTCTCACTTTTATGGTTCCAACTTTGTCCCCCATTGCACTGAGGGGGGAGCAAGCAAGCATCTGTGTGATACTGGGGTGCCTGCTGGGGTTAAACCACAACCTCTGTTCATTATGGTGCCTAGGTATAAGTACCTCACAAAATCAGGTGGGAATGGCAGAGAAAATACTGGACTTCTATTTATAATTTTTTTCCTGGAAAAAAAATGATCCTTCAAAGTTTTTTTCCTTTCTGAGAATTTGTCTTTTTTGGCTCTGTGTATGTGGAATAAAGAATGAATTTTTATCAAAATAATAAAATTATATTTTTTCTGATTGGACAGAGTATCTTAAGACACCTACACAAAAAAGTTGAAGATTGTCAAAATACAGCTTTCAGTACACCAATTTCAATAAATTTATCAAAAAAGGTTTTTTTTGGCAAACTGCGCTTAGGCTATGAGGGATCCTTGATAAGAATCAAAGGAAAGGCCTCTTAGGGGAGAAGAGCAGGGGAATAAGGTCCCCTTATTCCTCTTGCTTAATCTACCATGATGGCGCATAGTCATTAGTGTTGCAGTGATTCTTGAAGTGCCTCACAGAAGGAAGCAGAGTTAATTGAACTTCTGATTGATACACATGAAACATTCAACATTAATACTCGAAAAGAACTGAAGCTTCCTGGAGACACTGAACTTGTAAAGAGTAGTCAAACAAGCCAACAAATTAATTGTATGGATAGCACAGTGATGAAATGGTGACGTGCCCAAGGGCAAAGACCGAGGTCTGTGAACATCGAGTGTGAGTGTTCAACTGCAGTCATTGGTGCTAGGCATTTCACAAAAGCCTGTCCAAGATGACTGTAGAAACAGATGTTCTATACATTTTGATAAAATTTGTGATGCTTTAGAGACCTTGACTACTTGCTAGAAAAACCATTTCCAGTGTATTTAAATTTGCCAACCCCTAATTTTTTGTGGTGCAGACTCCATTCTTAATCTGACACATAGTGATAGCTCTAAATTTTAACTGATGAGAAAAAGACTTTTTTACTGTTTTGTTTATTTACACTTTAGTCCTTTACTTCTAATTGGATCAATTACACTGCGTTTTTTTGAACAAAACGTGAAAAATTTTCCTTCACCAGCAAGTTCCTACGTAGAGAATTGTATTAATTATATTAATACTACAGATTTCCTTGAAGAGCAATATTCATATAAGTTCATAGTTATCTTACAGCTATTCAGACTATGGAGGTATTTTCTCTTCTGGTTCATACTATGCTTTCTTTTCTCTTAATAGGATCAAACAAGATCCTGTATAGAATTAATATTTCAGTCAATCATTGCTGGATGATTCAGAGAACTTCTCTGTTTTCTTCACTGTTAGAATCCAAGTTATCAACTTCTGGCAACGAGATTTGAACACAGTGTTTCAATACCCATCTTTTCATAATGAGTAAGGAGAGAATTAAAAAGTGCCTGATTTCTTTTTTGTGCCTCCATTACACGGCAATTCAATTTTAGCCAAAATTATTTTCTCTTATAAAACAGATTTGCAGTTAAACTTCTTCATAGAGGCTTCCCCCCAGCCATTTTTTCCCGTAAGTATTTTGACCATTGTCTCCTATTTCTTAGGGTTTTAAATTGTGCTTGTGATGTCATGATAAATTATTTAAGAGTGCAGCAAAGACAGGTTGTGATTTCAAGGTGACACTCTTTCAAAAAGATATGAAAGATGGGGAGGGCGGGAACCCAACTTTGCTGAACGAACCAGACAGGTCGTTAACATCTCGTGTTCATTGCCACTTTCTTAGCTGACAGTACTTCCTAATGACTATTGTTCGAGTTGTATGTTAATGGTTATTTTATGAACGTGTGTAAAGCTTCTTGTCACTAAACTATTCTACCTGAATGTGCCTCAATACATTTTCTTAAGTATTTATCCTTTACCTATTGAAAATCATCAAATATGTAGAGCATCTTTTCTATGTATTTTGGAGTTGCTAAATGATGAGAAACATTTTGGTGAAAGAACCGTCTTCCAACAGCAGATAAAAGTTATAGAAGCTCCTGATTAGATCTGTAAACTGATTCTTTGATTTTGGTGCACCATGACAGTATTTAAGTAAGATGTTCAATAAACTTGCTCAACTGCATTTTACTCAGTATTTCTGACAATGCTGTCTTTTACTATACATAGAAACAGGACCTCTATGACTATGTAAAGCTTTTCAGTTTTGCAATTTGGTGGCTCACATCAAAAGATATTCTATCACTTTATTATTCACAGTGGCAGTTGAATGGAAAATCTTATTTCTTGATGTCAGTTCCCTCATTTCATGCTTGAAGTACTCTATACTTTTATCTTTGAAGCAATGGTGCTATGCTTGGAGGAAACAACACAGGCTGAGTGGTTTTAAACTCACTAGTTAAGACTTTTGTTTATAGATATATATATTTAAAATTTGTAGTTACTACCCAGTGCAGTACAAGGGAAGTCCACCTGGACATAAATCGGGTATAAATACTGTCACAAGGTTCACTTTTTATTTCCAGCCATGAGGAGAGACTACATTTTTTACCAGCTGCTTGTGCTGAGCTCATTTTGAGACTCTGTTCATTCAAATGAACAATTTTGCCACATAATAAGTTTGAACTGAGACTTCATGTTTCCCATCTAAAGCCATTGACCCATGGGTGAACAGAGAGCAAAGAAGATCCTCAGTAAGTAGGAAAGGGAGCAGCAAAAGTAATTATAACAATGCTTTTCTTACCTTTGCAATGATTAACCTAGTAAGCAAGAATCAGTGCCAAAGGGATGCAATGAGTGGTGCCAAATTGACAGGAAAAAGTGAAATTCATTAAAAACAAAAGATAGCCCTTTTGGATTTTACAGAAGTTAATCATTTTAACGATAGTGCTACTCCACTGTGCATTCTGTAACTGCCAGTACAGAAGAGACATCCAGTGTCTGAAAATCAATGCCTACAGCTCAGCATGGGTACAGAATACACACAGCTGTTACTTGCTTTTCTCCATCACCTTTTGGGGATTTGAAAGAAATAGTCCGAGAACCTTAGAGACTTATAAATCATTTAAGATCTAAGAAATTTTACAATTTCAAAAATATGTAATTAACTTTAACCCTCTTAAGCTTTTAAGACTGAAAACTTTTCACTGGATATTGAAAAATAATGTGAATTGAAAGATGATGCAATGGAATTGAAAAATTTTAGAAAAATATATGCCCAAGTGTTAAATCAATTTTTTGGTATATGGTAGAACAATATATTTTCAGATTTATCCTCTTAGTTGTAACAGAAATGGAAAATAATAATTTGTGTGTAAGTCCTGTTAAAATATTTTTTTTTACCTTGCTACTATAACAGTATAGTTGTCAAAATAAATTATGTGTCAATGTCTTTCACTTCTCAGCATTGCCTTTGTGGTTTTTTTTTGGGTTTTTTTGTTTTTTTTTCTCTCTACACAAAAACCAAAATGGAATAACATACTTTAATGAACTCTATCTTAGATGACTGCCCTAGGCAAAATGCAATTTAAGTACAAGGAATAAAATGAAACCTTAATATGTGTCAGTAATCATCAACGTACAAATGAATCTTGATTTTTGACAAGAGGTGGTACAGCCTCTTGCCTCGGGAAGATAGCACTCTAACCTAAATTGTTACAGATAATTCTAGTGTCATCAGCATGACTCTTTTATACCATATGCATTTTCCTTATGAACTCTAGAGGCTCAGTTCAACAAAGGGTTATGCTGTCACATTCTCTGTGTTTTTTTTCCCTCAGACTACTGGCAAAAAAAGAAGTGGAAACATTATATTCAAGCATGCTTGCACACATTTATTATCACTTTCTCCCTCTCAGTGTATTGCTGCTTATTGTCTTGTTTTTTACATGGGAACATTTTGGTTTGGTAGAAGAAATCCTAGGGAAGGAAAAAAGAGAAAGCTGCTCACTCCTAATCTAACGATAAAGATGAAAGCAGACTAGCCTTGCCTTTGTAATACAACATTACCAAATTACCCACTATGTGAATTGATACTTAGCTACTGACCAAATGAGTATCAATTCCTGATTATCCAGCTGGTCTTCCTATCTAGGCAGTTAGTAGCAAAACTTTTTATTTTCCTTTTTTTTAAATACCTTGAGTTCCAAGAAGTTCATATTCTTATACAAAACAGATTAATATTCTAATATTCCATACTTTGCGTTTATTTTTTTCCGCTTAGGATAACGTACATTATGCTTTATTGCATTTTTAAAATGAGCAATTAATCCGTTTCTTGTTAAATGACAAATAAATTAACCACTGCTTTATCTTCTTTTCTGCACTCTTACATTCCAAACACTTTTATACTGTTACGATTTGAAAGGTGCTTCAGTAGTATGAATACCACATTCGATTATTTACTTTTACAAAAGTAGTCTTAAATGACTTATTTTTTATATGTCAAAATTGATGTATCAGTGGCTGTACAAGAACTCAAACATTCTTTCCATGAAAGGAATAATCCTGTTGCTCCAACGTCAGATAATTATCTGTAAATGAAATTAGTTGCCTAATTTAATTTTTGAGATAGAGTTACTGTTGCTCTTACAGAACTGGATGATGGCCCAGTTTGCTTCTCTCTCTTTTGCCTTTAGATTTTGGGGTGGGAGCAGAGATGTTACAGTGTGCAGATTTTTTACTTGACTTATTCAGTTTACTGCAAAGTATGAGTGACACACTCGGAAAGCATGAGAGACACATTTGTAGACTGACTGGGAAGGTGCAGCAAAATGCTCCTTCCCAGCAAGAAAATTGCTAATGGAAGGGTTTATTTTTGTGAAGATTTGAATCACAGACCATAAATAGCAAGACTGCATCATTCAGGAATAATGGCAAACTTACAGATGAACTTAGATTAAAAAAGAACTTTAATTTTATAGGTTTTAATTCATATATTGTTGAGTTATATATTACCATTTTAATTTTAGTGGGATTATTTACATTGTCATACTATGATTTTTATTTGCCACCAATAGGAAAATAACAATAAAAGAAATATTTCCAGAAATAAAATCATGTATGTTGCTTATGGATTTTCTTATATTTTTAACTATAGATTCATATTCTTTTTAAGCAACTCTGAATATTTTTACCCCTTACTCTGAGTAGCCTAACAGTAATATTCTGGACTTCAAAGTGGTAAACTTTAAGTCTTTGAGTTTTAAGTGAATCAACAACAATAAGCCTAAAAAGTGAGTCCCAACCACATGAATGTGCCCTTTAGGTTAAAAGGATTCAGGATTTAATTACTCTCAAAGTCAGAGTATTACAGGGGTTTGGGAGTCTTAACTTTATAAATTATAAAATGTAGCCTTTATATGGTTAAATCTTTAATCTGTCTTTTTCTGCCATGCTTATACCTTACATATCCTATATTTTTGTTTATTAAATTATTTTTTATCATGTTAAAGGAAAATACCGTTAAGAATAAAAAAGAATTAATGCTTACAGAATGTAGGGAAACTGCAACAACCATTATACACTAAACATAAAGAGAAAATAATGCAATGCTTCACTTCAAACAATAGAAGCAGTGTCTTTATTCTTTAACAAGAGAACAGCTGAATGACTGAATACTCAGCAACATGTTTCAGAACCATTTGGTATACCTCCCATCTCAACATTCACAAAATGTAGTTTACAGAGGTTGAATTATTTCTGCTAGTTGCTGTGTAGTGTTTAATCTGTATTATCGATAAAAACACCTAAAGGCATTATAATGATGAAGAATGAAAATGTTGGTCTGATTCACGTAGTCAAACACGTAGCTTGTTCTGCTTCTTGTGCTAAAAGAACTTACAGAAAACATGATACTAACCAATTTCCAACACAACTTTAGTGAATATCTTCTTTAAAGGCTTACAGAAAACATGAGTGAAACACATTAAGCTCTCAAGGAGATTATGTATGAAATATATAATTTATATGTCAAAACACAACAAGCTGAATGCCCTGAACAATGATGAGATACAGCGTATAACTGCTCACTTAATTTCAAATATCTATTTGAAGACCTCCTTGGAACTCAATCTCTGTCAAAATACCATGTACCTCCACATTCAGCCATGGATATTCAATTCCTTGAATTCAGCATATAGTTATATTTTGAGGTGAGGTAATGGTTCTATGCTTTAAATCTTTTTTTTTTTTCTTGAGGCATCATAGAATCACAGAAGGGTTGCAGTAAGAAGGGAACTGTGGAGAGGTCCTATCTGGTTCAAATCCCCCACTCAAAGGACTGTCAGCTAGAACAGGTTGCTGAGGGTTGAGTTCGGTTGGGTTTTGAATATCTCCATAGATGGGGACTCCACATTCTCTCTTTGAAACCTGTGCCAGTGTTTGGCCATCCCTGCAGTGAAAAAATTCTTTTATGTTAAGTGGAATTTTCTGTGTTTCAATTTGTGCTCATTGCCTCTTGTCCTGCCACTGAACACCATTAAGAAGTGTCTGGCTCCATCTTCCTTCCTACCTCCCGTCAGGGAATCGATAGTCTGAAGTACTGTCATGTTGCTTAACAATGTGAAACAAATAATATATGTGAGTGGTAGAACCTGGCCTTGAGAAAGCTATGTACTTGTTTATGCTTATTTTACTAATTTTTCATTCCTTCAGGAGTTTAATGCCTGTTCATAGAGGATATTATAACTTATTTTCTGTACTTTTTTCTTTTTGCTTAATTTTCTTGGTATTCTGTGTAGATAGAATAGGTCTTGATATTTCTTATTGTTGTGGAGGACTGCTGCACATTACTGGAGAGTATTAAAGATGTAAATAGCTTAAGGATGCTCAATCACAAACAGACAATAGACTACTTGCCATTTTGGATTATGTGAAGGTGTGCTTGTATTTCAGTTACCAACTTCTACTTATTACATATACATTCTAGACCTGAAAACATTCTTTAAGACCTTCTCTTATTCATAACTCTGTAATTTACTCATAAGAGCATACACATAGCTCAGCTGCTGGTCAATCAATGGATGCACTCAACTGACTGAACTAATCAGGCCTAGTTATCATCACTTTGATGATATCACATCACACCAATTTGAGCAAAACTTCTTGATTCCATTACAGCTGGTATTAGAAGAGGAACTCACTTCACCATAAAGTTCAGATTATTAACTTATCCTAAAAATGACTATCTGTTTTCAGTCCACACACACGGCTGCATTTGGTATCAATGAAAGTTCTACTGGAGTCAGATAATAAGCCAAAAGTGTTTGGAATCATAACTGGAATATATGAAAAATGAGCTGTTAGTTTTTTTGAAAAGGATCAATAGAGTTACAACAAAATAATGCAGAAGCCAGTGTCCCTGATGTAGTATTTCTCTGAGATTTATCCAGACAGAAGAGCACAAGTTTTTGAATAGACTGATTTGAAAACAGATCAAGACTAGAGGGAGGTACCACAGGGCAGGATCAAAAGGCTTGGTAAGGGGAAAAAAATCACTGGATTTTGTGAAAAATTATTATGTTGCCTGACAAAAAAATAGAAGTCAGGCTATAGAGGCCTGAGAAGGTACTGGATTCTCGTTCAAGAGCCCTTTCTCTTCAGAAAAGCCTTTAAAGAGTTGAAATCTTAGTCAACATTAGGAAGCAAAAGCCCAGCACCCGGAGCTTTTTTATCCTGGATTTCATGTAAAAGAATGCTATTTGAAGACACTGATGGACAGCATTTGAGAGCTCATCAGTGCTTTGTTTTTGACAAGCAAAGGATTATCTGCTTTATACAGGTGATAAAAGAATTTTGATAGAATATCATGAAAAACAGAGGAGATAGAAAGAAAAAGAGGGAAAAAAGGAAGGAGAGAAAGAGAGAAAGAGAGAAGAAAAAAGGAGAAAGAGAGAGAGAAAGAAAGAAAGAGAGAGAGGGAAAGAGAATATCCAGGAATAATTCTGTCCCTATGAGCATAGCAGACAGGAAGATGCATTAGTGTAGTCAGACATTTTAATTGAAGAGAAATTGCCACTATATTATATTAGCAAAAACAATACTGTTTTGTTATCTTTGTAATCTTCATGTTGCTCTTTAAATGGCTTATTGACACTACAGGATAACTCTCATCTTGGATAAACACCCAAAAGGTCACACATATTATGAACATCTTATGCTTAATTAAAATATCCAAAGCCCAAGAAAATTGTGTTGACACAGATCAAATACGTCGTGTAACATGTCAACAAGGTCTACCAGTTAATTTATTCTAAAAATATCTTTCTGCCAGTGCATCTAATGATCATTTCTCTCCTTCTAGTTCACAGAGAAAAATAATTTGAAAGTAAGAATGGACATTATTCCATTTCTAGAAGTAATATTTCTTAATCCGCATTTTTGGTTATCCAGATCACTGTGGATAATTTTTTGTCATATACCTGACTTCGAAATAGAAATATCTTTCAGGAATATCACCACAATTTTTTATTTGCAATGTGATCTTTTTAAAATACTGGCTTCCACACTTCATCTTGCTGGTTTTAAAGAAACACAAGATTGAACATTAGGGGAAAAAAAGCACAAAACATAATTCAGAATTCCTTTCTATGTAGAATATATCATTCTACGTGAATAATATTAAAGACATTTCCTGAGATATATTCTGATAATGAATATATAGAATTCAACAAATGTGAAGTGCCTTAATCTGGGATGGACCAACCCTTTGAAACAGTATAGGCCTGGAGATGAATAACTAGAAAGAAGCTTTGATGGAAAAGGTCTGAAGATTGTTGTGACTATGTTGAATATGAATCAGCCGGATGTCCCTGCAGCCAATCACATAATGATCTAGTTTAGAAAAAGTGCATTCATCTCTGTTCATCATTTGTGAAACTGTATGCTGGGTGCTGTGTATGATTTTGGGCTCACCAGTACGGGAAAGACATTGACATACTGGAGCAAGTTCATTGGTGAACCACCAAGGTGGCCAGAGGGCTGGAGCAGAGGATGAACAAGCCTAGAAACTGGGCTTGGAACATGAGAAAATCTGGGTTGGAAAAAAAAAGATCTACCGTGACAGTGGTCACACTTGGGAATCGGTTTCCTGGAGTGGTTGGGAATCATCACCCTTGGAGATTTTCAGGACTCAACTGGACGTTGCTCTTAGCAACCTGTTGTAACTGGATGTTCTTTCTGCTAGAGGTAAAACTAGGTAATTGTGGGGTTTCCTTTCTAAACTACTTATTTTGTGATTCAGTATGGTAGGAATGAAACCTGGAAGGTCAGATTTATCCCTGGTTTCACTGCATTTACAAATTCATTAAAACAAATTTGACAATAGGTATCTAGGTACATTGCAAGTTTACATTAATTAAAAGGGCTAGCTAGATGTAAACTCCAAACAGGTTTTATCAGGTAAGACCCTCCCATGAGGACTTTAACTTCTGCTGTAATATAGTTTATTGGTTCTGTTCCTTTCTTTAGAAGAGACAGAATGAGGGAAACATGTTTCATAGGTATGGCTTTTATTAGTTTGCCTCCCTTTAAAGAAACCCTGTAGAAACTGAAAGAGTTTAATGGTTAATTTGCACAATTTGGGGGAGGTGGATTGGATGAGAAAATCCTTATGTTAAATGAACTAGTTCTCAATATGCTGCAGGTAACTTAAAAGACAATAATCAGACCTAAAAGGAATAACATTCAAAGTTTCTATTACCTTAGGCACTGCAGAACTTAATTGGCAGTAAGATTTAAAACCCAATTTTCCTTACCACTTCATGCAATGAATAACATCACTTTTTTTTCCATCTTTTCACAAATATCTGCCTTGCTACAGGTTAGATCTTGCAATGGCCTTGTCAGAGGAGTGAAGAATTATTTTAAATGCAGTCAGTGAGATTATGCTATGGACCAGCAGCTTGATTGAATAATTTTCACAAGCCCCCAACCATTTGGTCCTACTCTCCAGCAGCTGAAATGCACCTCACCCTAAAGCTTGTTCTTTGGCTTTCCTTGTTGCCATCAACTTAGATCCTCAACACATACATTTGTAATATTCCAGAGAAAGCAATTTACTTTGCAAAATAATGCATTCGTAACTTCCCTAGAATTATATAAAAAGAAAAAAAAAAGGGGTGAGGGGAAGGGAAGGGGACACAGGAATTCACCTAAAATTTCAGTTTACCTCAACTTACTGAATCTACTCCGAAATAAAAGACACTGTGGGTGATACCGTTCAGAGAGTCTTGAAGTTATTGCCTTAAACCTACAAGGCTAATGACCCAAGTGAATAGACTTAATACATCTCTTTAAGTGAAAAACGATTAAAAGCTTCTAATTAGAACCAGTTAGAATAAGGGCTTTTCTTTTCCTTGAGTACCAACCAGGAGAAAAATGTATAAGCTACTTCTCAGGGGCATCCAATATTTATATTTGGTTTTCTTTCCTTTTGGAACTTAGATATTACTTTATACTGGAATGCAAAGTTGCTCTGTTATGATTACTACAATGGTTGAAGGTTCGAAAATAGTTAGAAATCTTTCATTTATATATTACTTTCAGTCAATTGAAATTATGCACTGGAAGAAAAAGTACCATGCCACTTTATTTCAGGAAGATTGTAATTAATTATTCATAAGAATAATATAGATAAAAGACACAGTTCTGACAACGTATGTAGTAAAAAGGGATTTTACTATAATGTATCTCGTTTATCATTCTGAAAATAATTTCCCTGACTAAATAATGTCTCTGATAGAAGAACAGCTGAAATATACTTACTTAAACTCCAGTTATGACTCTGGAAGAGAAAGAAGGATAGAGCAGATACATGCAAGGAAACGCTTGAGAAAAAAAGGATGAGGGATAGAAGGAATGTAGGACTGCTACAAAAAACAGGAAAAGATAAAATGTCACTAGAATAATAGTTTATTAATTTAAAGTAATGGCACATACTTTCATTTTGAAAAATCAATTAAGAAATACCAGGAAAAAATACATATGCATTGTAATAGAATCTCATAAATTTAAAGACAGAAGGAAAAGAAAGAAGATTTTCTCTTGCCACCTATGTGGGTCATTTCTTTCTAGGGAAGCAGACTCAGCTACTTCCCTCTGTGAATAAGCATAAGCATACAGAAATAGTTTTATTGTATTCTCATAATATTTAAGGATGTTCTTTTGATCTACATTTCATGAAGTTATTAGTGGTTTACAATGCCTCATATTTCAAGATGCATTTGAGATACAGAGATACAGAGATCTCCCTCTAACTTGGGGAGACTGTCCTAGGTGGAGGTCAGCCAAAACCACCAACCACGTTCCGCACTCAATATGAAAAAGTATAGGTCAGTGACAAATCTCAGTTTAAGACTCCAGTTTCTCAGCACAGGCAGCATTAATGTACTGTTCTAATTCTGAAGATTGTCATATCTAGTTCTAGAGATGTTAGCCACCACTAGGATAACTGAAACAATTAACATATTTGTAATTTCTCTGAATATTAATTGGCAATAAATGAAGTTATTTTTCTTCAATCAAGTCTGTTTTGCTCACCACAATAACTGGTGAGTGATTTCCCCATCTTTCTCAATCCAGAAGCTTTCTCATCCCTGGTCTTCCCAGTCTCTCTCTTTTCCAACTAAGGTGAGGGGAACGAGCAAGCTGCAGGATAAGTGCTTGGATGCCAGACAGGAACAATCAACCACAGTAATGTTCTGCAAGTTCAGCTCCCTCCAAAGAGGGGATACAGTGGAAAGCTATGAAATTCACAATGTCACTAGTAAGTGAAAAATACTTACAGGAAAAACCACTAAATAATGAGAAGTAGTAATCTATAAATGGAGAAAAGCTAATCATAACAGCTTCAGCAGGTGTTCATCTGTGATTTCAATAATATGCATCTAGGAAAGTTTATCACAGACCTCTGAAGGACAACAGCTTATGAATGTACTTATCCAATATGCCTAACGAAAACAATTTAAAAAAATTAAATTATGGTTCATGAAGCTAATAGGTTTTTACTACCAAATAAAGTAGTCAGTAATTATGGTGGCATTTTGAATTAATTTTGGTGCCCAAGGACACAAGTTAACCATTAATTTTTTTTCATATAGAGAAAACTCATTGATTTCAATGAAATTGCTCCCAGTTTGCTGTCATGTGAAAATCAGACCCTTATTACATTTTTTTTTAATTCACTTCCATCAGTAATATATTAAAAGGTAATTAGCACATCAACATTATTGATGTAAGTGTAGTCATGTGCTTTGAAAATGACAAAATGTGGGCTTGGCTGAACATGAGCCAGCAGTGTGCCCAGGTGGCCAGTAGTATCTTGGCTTGTATCAGAGACAGTGTGGCCAGCAGGACTAAGGAAGTGATTGTCCCCCTGTACGTGGCACTGGTGAGGCCCCATCTTAAGTGTTGTGTCCAGTTTTGGGCCCCTTACCACAAAAAAGATATTGAGGTGCTGGAGCGTGTGAGGGGTTTGGAGCACAAGTCTTATGAGGAGCAGTTGAGGGAGCTGGGATTTTCAGCCTGGAAAAAAGGAGGCTGAGGGGAGACCTTCTCGCTCTCTACAACTCCCTGAAAGGAGGGTGTAGCCAGGGGGGTGTCAGACTCTTCTCCCAAGTAACAAGTGATAGGACAAGAGGAAATGGTCTCAAATTGCACCAGGGGACATTTAGACTGGATATTAGGAAAAATTTCTTCACTGAAAGGGTTGTAAAACATTCAATCAGGCTGCCCACAGAAATGGTGGAGTCACCATCCCTGGAGGTATTTAAAAGATGTGTAGATGTGGTCCCGAGGGACATGGTTTGGTGGTGGAATTGGGAATGTCAGGTTACCAGTTGGTCTTGATGATATTACAGGTCTTTTCCAATCTAAATGAGTCTATGATTGTATGATTTATCCCAGTAAGTGACTTTTTGAGACTGTAACTGTAATGGTGGCATAGAAACTACATTTGATACAATGAATGTCTCTTGATCTCTCTGCACTTTTTATGACAGATGGTCAGATAGGGAATTCGTAGACACACTCCTTTATCAGGAGGCAAGTTGTTAAAAGTAGACAACATATTTGGGTATAAATGTAGTGTGTTCTTTGCTGTTGTTAAAAAGACATTATAATTAATGTAAAGAGAAATCCATCTTTTTCAATAAGCAATGCATCTAATCTCAGAGACAACATATATAGAATAGTGAATATGTCTGTAACAAAAATATATAATTTCAACTACCAACATTTCTAATTTGATAAGAAATTACTTTGGTTTGCTAGTTCATACATGGTATCTGTCTCAATATGAAATCTTTCTTATTTGCAGGTTTGAGCAGATGATGCATGTAGTATATGTTCTGATAGTCAGCACGTGTTTCAATAAGAAATATAACTGATTCAAGCACAACGTATCTGATTCAAGAGGAAAACCAACTTACATGATGGATAATTTATGAATGTCTTTCAAAAGACGAAATATCTATGACCTATAACAAATTCACTGAACATTGCATTTTTTCAATGTCTGGTGTGCAAGATTTTCTTGATCTCAGTAATTCATGTTTTATATTCCTGCTAGTATTTTAACATATCCGTATCACTTGTATTTTTTCAAGTGAACAAAAAACAGGTGCTATAAGAAATGAAAGAACACATCACATCTGAAATGAATTCAGTCTCAACTCCACCTCCTAATCAACTGTGTGTCACTGAGGTTTACAAAATCAAATTAGACAGGTGACAAACTCAAAATAAACTTTATTCTATCCAAAACTACTTGGCATAGAACCAGCTAAAAATGAGGTTTATCAAAATCATTCAACACTCCAACATTAGTAAACCACATGTTCAAGATATATGAGGAATTAATGCTGCACAAGCAACTCAAGAATTCTTAAGCTTTAGAAATGAGGATCCAAAACGTGCACAATCACTCACCTGTAAAACGAGGGCTGTCAGCCTTGAGGATTTTCCTTGGGTGGTGTCCTGGAGACTCTCTGCAGACTTGCTGTTGCAAGGAGGACCAACTCAATTTGCCCTCTGGTGAGACTGCATTTATACCCTAAGTTTTTATTAGATTTTTAAGGTGAAGTTTACGTTAACAAATGACTTAGAAAAATAAGGGAAACAGTGTTCCTGAAAATATACATGCTCACATTAAATTTACCTAATCCAACATACTTTTATTCAAGTTTTCAAAACGTCCTTAGGCAGTTAAAGGTCTTTTTTCTACATTAAACTCAAACTTTCACAAGGTTCACATTTATTTGATCATTTTTTTGAGGTTGAAAAATTCAAATTAATTAAGTTTGATCTTATTCCCACTGTTGTACATATCTACATTGCATTATTTCTCCTCTCTTTTTTGACATTCCCTGTATGTTTCTCAGGAAAGCTTGTTTGAGTTTGCAGTACTTAGTACATAAATCCTCATTTTTAATTCAGTTTTAACTGATGTATTTCAGCAAACTAATCAGTACTTATTTGGTAGAAAATTTTATTTTCTTTTTCTATCTGTAATAGTGATGGAAACACATTAGTAATTCTCAAATTGTGCTTCTGTAATATTCTAATTTTAATTTAAAATTAAAAACATAGAGTAATGTTATGTAAAAGTGACAAACTTCCCACTGTAATTCAAGTAAGTATATGTGTTATTTTCTATTCATATAATGAAGAATATTTCAAATATTGCAGACGAAGTAAATATTGTAAAGTATCGTTTCATGTTTATGTAAGAAATGGCTCGTTGTTTGTTTAATGAGCCCTGAAACAATTTGGCCAGTTCAGTCAACAGGCCAACTCATTGATTGCACTACAGTCTGCATGATTGTTGTTTGTAGTCATGTGGTATGGGAAAAAACATGCAAAAAAATAGAAAAGGTGCCATATTTCTTCATATATATTAGCCTTCTTGTCTGTTATTCTGCCTGTGATGGTGGCAGATGCTCTTCAGGAAGAACATGCAATCCTATCCCCTAACTGAGGTCTGTTCCCCTCATGACCACTCTCTCTCCACTCTATCCTCAGACTGTGCACAATAGCTCAATTAGGGCAAATTCTCTTTCTTATCTTCTTCTAGATCCTTTGTTTATGAATTTGGCTAATCCCTTTTTGCACTTTCAGGTACTATCTGCTTCCACAGTCTCCTGCAGCAACAGATTTCAAAAATTCACTAAATGCTATTTTAAAAAGTGCTATCTTTAAACCAATCTTGTACTACTTTAATGACTGCCTTCTAGCTCCAGTATTGTGGGATTGCGTTCTAAACTCAGCTTGTCTATCACTTCCCGTTTTTCTAACCTAGATCATATCCTCACACTCTCTTTCTCCTCCTTGCATTCAATAGTCACAAGCCTGTTGGTGTCTCCTTGTAGAGCACTTACTGCATTCACTTTTTCAATTGCCTTTCTCTATTCAATCTTGAATTCTACTACTTCTTTCTTCAGATGCAGAGACCAGAACTTTTTATAGTAATTGAGAATGTGAGTGTGCCAAGGTTTTCTACAGAAACATGTGCTTTTTCTTGTTCTCAATTCTCTTCCCAACGATGCTCCTTATTTTGCTGGCTTGGGGTTATTTTTTGGCTCTTTCCAGGTACAGAACTGACATTTTTAGATACATGTCTGTGAGAATAAGGAAACTGGAAACACATTACTCTGTGAGAGTTCGGCAGATGTTCTTGCACTGGTGGGAAGGAAGCAGTGAGAACAGTAAAACAATATCTTTATATGGTATTATTTGTGTGGTGTGAAATCTAGCGAGGCAGTGCGAAAACAGATAGCAAGGTAGAAAACAGATAACAAGGTAGAAAAAAGCAGATCGTAATGATTGGCTAGCCTAGGCGCGTGGACACTTATACGTAGCCAATTGTATTGCTCACAACAGTATGTGATGAAAAATAGAAACTATATATGTTGCAAAAATGAAACATTAAAGGTCCCCGTCTTCGTTTCACCACTTGGCAGAGTCCGTGCCCTTTGTTGCCGCACATGTCAACAATGACACAAAGATTTATTTCCTGATCTTTTCCCACCAGTTCCCTGTTCGGCATCACACATATTTGGCTTCTATTATTTTTCCTGGATGCATTAATTTGCATTTATCTACTTTGAAGCTCACTTTTCACTGTTTTGCCCATTGAATCAACACCATCAGGTCTTGTGAGAAAGCTTAGTTTCATCATAAACTTAGAAATTTCAATGTACACTCACTTCCCCAGGTAATAAAAAATAGTGTTCTCCAACTTCTGTACAAACATGTTTGTCTATCCAGAAAGATACATATGCCTGGTTCAGAACCTTAATGAGTTAGGCAAAATGTTGCATTGCAATTTAAAAGGGGGTCTCAGAGGAAAGCAGATACTAGCTTGTTATCAAACTCTTTGGAACCTTAAGTGAATTATGAAATTAACTGAAGAAACCCCATTCCAAATTTTTAAATCCTTAAAAATCAGTTTCAGTCTTTTAAAGTCTTTTTTACTTAAACTGTAAGTAAAAAAATATTTTAAAAAATCATACCTACTCTCTTTTAGGAACAACACAGCATCAACTGTTTTGTATCTGAACAATGTCTTTAAAGTGATTCAGACTGTTTTTTGGAGGTTTTTTTTGGTTTAGTTTTTTTTGGTCTTTTTTGGGTGTCAGCATCTAGATTAACACAGAACAGGATGTGATCACTACAGTGTAACACAGAATACTGTGAGATTTTTGGCAGCCTGCAATGGACCTTTTAAAGATTAGGAGTACTTATTCCTCAGAAACACATATGAAATTTAGGAGAGGCTAATGTTTCTGTGCATACCCTCTAAAGCAGATTTTTTTTTAAGCTTTTCAGATGGCTTATTATCTTGAGAAAAGCTAGGAATCAGTTCTATAAGCATATATTTTTGGTAGATATTCAATAATAATAAAAAATATATGGCATGTAAAACTGATATTTTATGGTTCATGAAGATTATTCATTTCAGTTATACTGTTATTTTTTAAAAAAATTGTCAACATCTAAAAAGGAGTATAGACAGTAAAACTTTAAAGTCTTAAAGATCATTCTCTTTCTGTCAAAGAGTACCAATAATTTCTGATTCGCTACCATTTAAGAGGCTTGAGAGAATGCAGAGACCCATTACCGAGTTGAAACTCAGCATTATCTTTCTAGAGAGAGATCAACCACTCTCTATTATCACCTCCTTTGCATAAATGTAGCCAAACTGAAAACAAGAGAGGATGTCAAATAGATCACTACTTGAGCAGGTGAGGTAGACTGCCGGATTAAATTTCAATTCAGAGCAAAGCTTTTTCAATAATTCAGGGAACAGCTTGTATGATCCCACATATTAGAACAATAGTATTATTCAGTCATTTTAAAATTTGTCTTGGAGAATATTAACTAGGTGTTCATAGGAATATTTTAACTCTGAAGTTAAAGATGATGAACTCTGTCCCATGGAGGGTGATTTTGACCTTATTTACACTGATCTCAAGTAATAGTTTTGCTCCCACTGAAGTTGAGTGCAATGAGAGGAAGTTCTGGTTCTGAGTTTAAATGACAAATCATTTCTGGTGAGATTTTAAGAGATTCTCAGTGTGTAGATTCAGTCTGTGCAAACATTGTGTTGCCAGAAGTTGTCAGGGCATTATTTACAGTCTTACATTCAGAGTAAAAGGTAGACATGGATTTTCACAGTCACAGTTTGCATAGAGCAGCTCCTATTTTAAGGAAAACTGAGCAGTCACAGGAGGGTACAAATATCACATGGCCTGAAAGGAAGCCAAAGTTGGAAGCTGTTAAAGTAACACCTGAGTCTTCTTCCTCTTTTCATTTATTTTACTTGGTTTACTTGCATCTCTTAGGAAGGCAAAATATCCAGATTCCAAAAGGTCTGGTCACTAATTCTGTTCATGATGGGACCTTATTTTTGAACCAACCCATTCCAGACCGGGCATCTGGGTTACCTGTGCAGTTTCTATCAGTTTCAACAGGTTAAACAGATTTTGAAGTTTCCTTAAAACATCTAAAGAAACAGAACACATGGTGGCATTATGAACCAATGGATAAGTGGGTGCATAGCAGGGAAAAAAAAAAACAAACTAAACCATTTGTTCTAAATAATAATCTTTCTAAATGGTAAGGAAAGAAATAAGGTAGCTGGACCTCAAGGAAAACAAATCTTAACCATTTGAGAGTAGAAAGAGAAATAATTTGTTAGAGGTTTAGCATGCAAATGAAAAAAACCTAGAAGAGGGATAAATGTTTTAGAAAAAAAACCATTTGACTTTCATGGAACTGCTGGCTTGATTGAGAACTAAGATAATTTATTGGATAACATAAAACTAAAAAGTATTCATGATTATAGTAGAAATGTTACTGTAAAACCATTGTGTTTCCTACCTGTTTCTTCTCTTTTCTACTTGTCTAATGTTTTCTATATTTCAGCTCCCCAGACAAGAGGCTGGTTACAGGAATGACAGAACTTCCTCTTGTTTAACACTAAGACCTATGAAATCTTCCATGAATTAACACTTACGTTGTTAATCTGCCACAGTTCCATCTCAGACAGTGATTTGCCTTATTCTGAATATCAAACATGATTACTTCTCAATTTCTGGAAATCCTGGCTGACTAAATACTGAAGCACAGATTTCTGTTTATCAGTATGTGTGCAAAAACTGAAGAAAGGAATAGAAGAAGCAAGCTGCCTATATATCTTAGGTTTTATCTATACTTGAAATTCAGTTTTTAGTGGTGGCACTTCTGGTTATTACCCAGAGTGCTGACATGGGGCTAGTGAGGTTTTCTGAAGTGTCTAGAAAAAAGGTTAAAACTGAATAGCACTAAAAGGTTCTCTTTTTCACATTTTTTTATTCATGGATAAACTTTCAAAAACATTAGCTGAGTTTAAGGCAGGGGGAATTCTTGGGAATAATTTTCCTTCAAAGGCTGGTTTAATGTAAAAATGCTTAGTATTAGGTATTTTTCATAGTACTTTAGAAAAAAGGTCAATTGCAAACATTCAAGCAGACTTGATTTTTAAAGGCAATAAGAAATAATGACACATGATCTTAGCGAAGTGCAATGAGAAAAAAATCCCAAAACTCAACCCAAACAAAACAAACCAGCAGTAAAAAATAGATAACAATATGAGATGGGTGTTCTTATAATCTACTGTACAAGTTCTTATGGGTACATGAATATCAAATCACTAGCAAGGAGGAAATAAAACACATCCCCCCCAACCTTTCTTCAACAGCAGTTATTAACACTGTCTCTCAACTCAAAAAAGGCTAGAAATAGCATAATTGTAGCATTTACAACCAATGGTATCATAGAAAAAGCAATGTCACTACATCTGAATGTAATACATAACCAGCCTCACTGAGACATGATTTTTAATCAATTATAATCAAGAATAATCAGATGATTTTTTTAGAGATGAAAGCATTAACTGGGGTGACAGAAAATAGGTGAAAACTACTGAAAGAAGAAAGTAGAGAATAATTTATTAGTTGAGGTTTCACACCGTCTTCCACACATACACAGCACACACACACTTCTGCAACAAGCAGATCTTGCTGGAGATCAGGGTAAATAATTGAAGAATTGTCTCTAAATCACCAAATACTTGCTGTTCTAAAAAGAAATCTCTTTTCCTTTTGAGAATTGTCAACTTTCTACAGTATATTTAAATTATACTGGTCCACATCAAGAAACAAGATGAAGGAGAGAAAGAATATAAACCTCTTCCTCTTAGTAGCTGAAGTACTTGTCAGAAGAAGACTTTGTGACTCTTGGTTTGATCTTACTCCACTTTTTAGAAGAGCTTACTGAATTGCACTATCATGTTTATAAAAAACATCAGTGATGCCTTCCTGCTTCTGAACTCACGTCTCTTTATGTTCATTTGTGCAGCAATGTCCATTTTAATATTTTATTGCCGCACAAAAAATTTACGTGAAGGTGGTACATGGAGAGCTTTCTGTGGTATAATAAGGGGAGAAACATAAGAGAAGCTAAATTAGGTCAGATCAAAGACCTGCATAGTTGAGTATGCTCATCCGTTGTCTGGCAGTGGCCTTGGAAGAACGCCAATGTAGCTATGGAATGATGAAAAATCATGCTGGATTCCTTCCCAGAAGGCTTTCCTAATAGGTTGCAGTTCAGATATTTTCCAAGTCAGAGGTTGTCTGCTTGCATTTAATAGTCCCTGAGAGATTTTTCTTTTGTTAATGCATCCAGTAGATTTCTGAATATATGCAAACTTTTGCATTCACAGGATCCTATAGTATATTACAGGACGGTAAGCCTATGGTAGTACCTCAAGCTGTTTCACAGCCTCACACTTTATGTGATCACCTTTCTTTGATTTTTTTTCTGGACCTGCCTCCTTATAATTTCATTTTATGCTCCAAAATTCTGTAGAAGGGACAGTGAACTAAGACTTCTTCCTGTAAAAAAGGTTTCATTCTTGCAATTATTCATTCTAGCACCACTATAAAGAGAGAAATTTTTACGTTGTTCCCCTTTTTGAGATTAAACATCACAATAGTGAAGAAGACACATCTTTTCTAGTAAAGGTAAATAAGAACATCAAAAGAGCAATGATGGATCTTGGTGTCTATTTCCACCTCACAGATTATAGCCACACCAAGTGCCCTGAAGCTTGCCTACGATGTTTGCAATATACTATTTTTATCTGTACATCTGAAAGGAGTTAGAGGTGCACTTCTGAAAGGAGTTAGAGGTGCACATCTGGAAGGAGTTAGAGGTACACATCCTCCACTTCATGTCATTGCATTTATGTTGGAAAGACAACTAGATATGCAGGCAGACAGGGAGTCAAGTGTTTCCCAACAAGACAACTAGAGGATTGGGACAGTGTACATGTTACAGATCGTATCTGTTCTGCAGTATAGTGAGTCCAGAGGTGGGCCACAAAGATGATCAGTGGGCTGGAGCACCTCTCCTATGAAGACAGGTTGAGAGAGTTGGGCATGTTCAGCCTGGAGAAGAAAAGGCTCTGGGGAGCCTTCCAGTACCTAAAGTGGGCCTACAGGAGAGACAGAGAAGGACCCTTGATCAGGGAGTGTAGCGATAGGATGAGGAGTAATGTTTTTAAATTGCAAGAGGGGAGATTTAGATTAGCCATTAGGAAGAAATTCTTTCCTGTGAAGGTGGTGAGACACAGGAACAGGTTGTCCAGAGAAGCTGTGGTTGCCCTATCCCTGGAGGTGTTCAAGACCAGGTTGGAGGGGGCTTGGAGCAAGCTGGTCTAGTGGGAGGTATCCCTCCCCTTGGTAGCAGGGTTGGAACTTTATGATCTTTAAGGTCCCTCCCAACTCAAAACATTCTATGATTCCATGTAAAGTGGCATATCAATAAAAAACCCCTCCATACAGCATCCAGTATTGGGAAGTGAGGAGGGGGACGAAGCAGTCACAATTATGAAACAAAACAAAGAGGACTCAAATGTTTCAGAACTGTCTTTTTCTCTCTATGACTTCTCTGAACATATGTTTAAGTGGGGACCACTCTAAGTAACAGTCTGGCCTGCTTGAGGGTTAGTTTTGTTTATCTGGGTTTACAAAATTCCCACACGGGCATTTCTCTTACCAAGGCAAGAATGGCTATCTAGGAGGGAAACTGAAGATTAAATAAAGACTCTGCCACAAAATACAAAAAATAAGTTTGATATAGAAAAAAAATGAATAGGAATCAAATATTTTGTGTAAAATAGACACTAGCTAAATAGAAGTCCTGCTATTGCTATACTGACTGCCTAAGAAATCCTATTTATCGACAACCTGAGGTGTTAAATCAGATTTCATAATTATTCTTGTGTTGGCAAGGGCTTACCAGACAAGGAGAAAAAAGGATGAATTCAAGATGTGAGGGCTCTCCTGCAATGTTGCCTTCATAAAGCAAAACAGAAAAACAGATGAACACACAACCTTTGTTCATCTAAGCTACTTCTTCCTTTGTGGTTGTTTTGTTTCATTTTGTTTGAACAGGACTGTTGATTCTGAGGTTTTGCCCATCCTGTAGCTCAACTTGTTCCATGGACAAGTTTTGAGTTTTTTAAGTCAAGCAGTTTGTCTCATGTCCCCCAAATCACCTTTTATACAACCGCTTTGCATTAACTGCATTTACATAAGCTGTTTCTGCCAGCACTGCCACATCAATGAAAGATGTAGGTATTTAAAATCAGGATCACCAGAGCTGCTCTGCAGAGTGGAGCTGGGTGTCTGTTCATTGTGTCACCTCTGATGAATGGGAATACAATTGTTTTGATAGATTGAACTAACTACTTGTTTATGCATTCACACAAAACTTTGTCTTGCACTTTCTCTCATAAATTATGCAGGATTATCATCTTGACATGACTTTCCCTGTATGACACAACCAACCTTTAATCTTTCTCCATTGCATGGCATTGACTCACTTTTTGTAGGTCTGAAATAAAAAGCTCAGTCTACTTTGTGAATTAGGATTCCAGTTTTTTGTATTAGTCAACAGTGTATCACTGCTCAAAAAAAAAGGCCATAAATGGAAACAGAATGCATGACAACAGGCAACATAAGCTATACTTGGATGAAAACACTGTAAGGGACTGGGAATCCTCAGTTTGGGGCTGTAAAGTCCTAAACAGAATGTCCAAAATGTTTTGAAGTGACACAACAGGAATCTGTTAAACTCTTGATCGTACAGCTAAAGTGAGGATGTGCTACTGTAGAAAAAGTAGTTGGGCTTGCAATGTTTTTTTCAGTTTCAGCAAAAGAATTTTAAATGTCTCTTAGGTCTGGTAAAAATAGAAAAAACATGAATCTAAGGATTACTTAGATAATTTTTTCAGCATTAAGCATGCAGTCTATAATCTCCATAAACACCAAGTTACATGAAAGAAACAAAGGCAATTTTTTGGTCTATAGCTGTGTTAGAAATTTGAAAAAAAACCCCAAACTATAAACTTTCGCAAAAAAAAAACTTGATTGTAAATGGACACACGATATTTCACTGTGCAACCTGAAAACATGCTGCAAGGGAATAATAGGGATACATTTTTCTTTGAACACTTTTAGGATGGGCAATGCAAATTAAAGGAACATATCTAGCTGGTTTTTATGCTTTCCTTGGAAAGAAATACTTTGCAATTTTAGTAGTGTAGCATACAATTTAAATGTACTTTTTTAACAGGTAACAATTTAGTTCGGAATTAAATCTATTTTACTGGCAATACCTTTCCTAAACCAATATTTTAAATCTTTGCTAAAGTTATTTGAGAAGATGGAGAGGCAGAAAACTAATAAAAGTATAATATCCAATACTTGATACATTGAGATAAAGACAGTTTAAGTTTTTTCAGTGAGGGAAAAAAAAATCAAACAAGTGATGCAAACGTAGTTAATGACCACCTCCCACAAGCAGATTGATGCTCATACAGTCTTTAAACAATGGCTATGTTGGAAAGACTCCCCCAGTTCTATTACTGAGAATGACATATGGTATGAAATATTCTTTGGTCAACTTGGGTCTGCTGTCCCAGCTACATCTGCTCCCAGCCTCTTGCCAACTCCCAGCCTTCTCACAGGGGTGGCAGAGTGAAAAAAGGAGAAGACCTTGATGCTCTGCAAGTTCTGCTCAGGAACAGCCAAAAAGAAAATTAACTCTATCCCAGGCAGAACCTGTATGCTTATATAATAAAATCTTTATTTAATATGGCAGTTCTAAAACAATTTAATAAATAAACCTGAAAAACAAATCAAAAAGATTACCCTAATTGCCTTCTGATCCAGTATCTCTAGCACTTTGAATTAATATATTCTTTTGGTCATTTCTAATGACCTTCTAGCTATGACATGTATGAAAAATAAGTAGAAGTGTCACAAAATCATTTAATCCGAGAAAGGTTTTTTTGTTTGTCTCTACACCAATAAAGGTATTCTAAAAAAATCTGTACTGTGAGGCATGTTCAGTGAACTATGTTTCCCATATCAAAGCTTATGTCTACTATGATTATATTCTTTAGAGCTCTTTGGATAATTTGCTGCCAAAACCTCCCTTATTCCTGCTTCTGACAATCACCATGATAGCATATGAGATTTGACCTTTCTGTTGATGTCATCTACAATAGTCCTGAAAGAATAACTACTAAAAAGAATCCCAAACCCCCCAAAACCACTATGTTTAAGTAGAAATCAAAGCTAAATCTCCAAGTTCCTTTTTCTAGATGAAGATGCTTTAGCAGTCATAAGAAACTTCTGCTTTTGTTGTGGAAAGCTCTTGTGGAAGAGGAAGACACTGTAAGGAGTAAGAGCTAAGCGACAAAATTCTGCTCTCTTGGTTTAGTCAACTCAGGAGAGATGAGGATAGCTCTTTTTGTCAAAGTATGAGTGTCCTAATGGCAGCAGCAGAATGAAATGAGCTAATTTAAAGTAGAGAAGTACAGAGAGGTGGATTTTTGACTTTCTCGCTCTAAATGCAATCCAGGAAACTGAGTTTTCAAACAAGCTGAACAGAGTCTGCTTTGAATGGTGAAAAAAGTCAGTGAGAAAACTAATTAAAAAAAAAGATGTACTATATATTTTGAGCTTGGATATAGTGAAACATTCTTATTGATTATAGAACTGTATATTGGGGAAACTGTTTTCCACAATATCCTGTTCCCATGATTAGAACAATGGTTTTGCAAAGGGCAGAATTTAGTCCTTTTTAAAGATTTTTACTCAACCAAAACTTTGCTTGCTTAACAGCAACAATGCTCTTCTTGGTCATGATCAAAATTCAGTCTCAGCCCATTTTTCCTTATATTCACCTTATTTTCAGGGCAGAATGTTCCAAGTTGTAAGCACAGGTGATGAAATGCCTGCATTGCCTTTTCTCTCACTCAGCATAGAACAGAATAATGGAATTTATTGCATAGCCTGCTTTCAGAAAATCCTGATGTTACAGAGACAGTGAATGACACAATTATCTCTAACAATTGCCAATAAATAAGGTGGACAGCTGTAATAATTTATTGTGGAACTTTGCACCACAGTAACCCAGTGATGATTTTGTAGCTGTAGGATATAAACAGGTTTTAATCAAAAATTCACAAATTATTAAAAGAATCCCAAACAAATGAAGTATCTAATGATAAACTATAGGTACAGAGGCTGGACAAATGTTCTTAAAAGGGCAAATCAGCTTATAAAATTAAAAAAAAAAAAAAGTTAAATATAACAGTTTTCCCTATTAATTACTAAATATCTTAAATATTTTATCCAAAGTTCAAGTTCCTGCTGAGCCACAAACAACCTCTTCCACTTTATACAGATCATTTAGACATGATTTCAATTAGAAATTGTGGACATGGGAATCTTGTCTTTTAACTTAGTTATGTGTATTTAGATGCTAAATTCTGGATTATGGAATATAAAGTGAAGTAAGTTCCACACATAAATGTCTGAGGGAAAAGTTTCAGAACACAAAGTCTCCCTAGATCTGCTGGGGATTTTTCTTGTTGTTTGTTTTGTTGTTTGTTTTTCTTAAAGGAAATTAAAAGAAACAAACAAAAACCTTCAAGGACAACAAAAATCCCATGAAAAGACCTTTCAATATATTTTTCTGGCAACTTGCTTACATTTACTGCTCAGAAGAAGATAATGAACTTTTTTCTGTTTCCAGTCAGGATTATAATTAAGAAAGCACACAGAGTTAATGTGCTTTGATGCTCCAAGCTACATATGTTTTAATGTAAATCAGTAGGAAAAGAAGAAAACTAACAAAACTCAACCAAACAAACTGCACTTATAGGATGGGATTTGTTTTCGCAGGGTGAGGGGTAGTGTTAATCCTTAGAGGTTTTTTTTGCTTAGAAAGTTTACTAACATCCCACTAAAACCAGTATATATTAGTAATACCTTTTAAAAACAGAGGATTTGCTAACATTGATTTCAAGAAATGCTTAAAGTTACAGCTCTGAGCAATGGGTTTCAGGTATAACCTCTGTCGATTTTTGTTTGCAGTACATGCAGAACTTGTGAAGAAACTTAGAGCTTGTTTTCTCATTACTTTAATAAATCAAATTCTAAATTAAAGCCTAACAAACAAACAAGAAGATGAAGACTACACAATTAAAAATGCCTTGAGTAACTTGACAAACATCAATGAGGTTTTGTGACAATTTCCAGGATAAAAAACAGTCCTTCAGGTATAAAGTAAATGAAATAGTGCAATAAAGACAATTAGAACAAGCCTGAAAACTACTTTCACTTGACAATACTAGCTTTTTTTCATTACTTTGTGATCCCTATTATGATGCATTTGTGATGAATTTTAGACTATTTCATAGAAAATGAGTCTGTAATACTTAAGAATATTGTTTCAGTTTCCACAGAGCTAATTCCATGGATTCAACTAACAATAAACTTAGATCAAAATTAAATATTAAATATTAAATTTTCCCAGTGAATAATGCCAAAATCAGACATTCATCATTCAGTGAATAAGAGCTGATATTGCATAGCTGAGGAGCAAATACTTGACAACAATGTCTTCATAACAAATTTATGTTTGAAAGCCACATTGTTCAGATAGCATACAATCTCTACGCTAAAATGCCTTATTAGATATCGTTTAAAAATATTTTAAACCCATAAAACAGTACAGTTTGGATACAGTACATTTCTAGAACTATTCACTGTATAGGAGTAAATCCTTTTCCCTTAGTATGCAATATCCTAGGTGTTTGTTGCTCTGTTGTGGGTTTTTTTCTTGAAAGAAAATACTCAGTATGTTACAACAACAAAAGTGGTATCAATGACGGAAATTTTCACCAGTACCAATACCAGAAGACTAAAATAATCCAAGTTTTTCACTGTATTTTCAAGTACAGTCAGTAAACTTATCTGCATGATTGTGTCTGGATTCTTACACACAGCAACAAGTTAGATCACAATTACTAATCCTATCTTTCCTATTCTTCTTATTTTTGCACTGCTTTTAGTCTCAAACTTAAGATATTGTGGTATAGAACGCCATCAAAAGCTGTTACAGAGATATGTTAGAAACTGTCCATAGCCATTTAAAATAGTTCTGCCTCTGTATTCACTGAACTTCTCACAGGGAAAAAATGCTTTTGGGAAATATTTTAAGTGAAGTTTTGCCCTATCCATCTATTTTGACATGTTTACCAGTGTCAGTGAAGTTTCACATAGCTGCGTGTCTGAAAACTTTAAAGTGTTTGTGCAGTTTCCATTTTATTGAAAATCAACAAATAAAAAATGAATTGGGCATCTTCATGTGGGACTGTTTTGTTTGTCTTTTCTTTGCATCATATCTTTTGTGCATCTGTACCACAGATGTCTACTGACTGCAACAGTTTTCTGATATTGCGCTAAAGCTATTGGGAAGTAAGTTTAAATTAGCAGAATATATGGGTTTATACATCCCTTTCTTATTATCTGTTGCTAACGTTTTATAACTTTTCCTCACAGCAGAATCTCCTGTGCATTTTAACTTTTGCAACAACAAAGAAAAACAAAATAAAACCATCAAAGTTTGCTTTTATGAGACTAGCAGCATACACTGAATTTTTTTCTGGCTTTCATAGGAATGTTGTCCTGAATAAATAAGAGACTCTACCAGAAGCCTGGATTACTCAGAATGCTGCAAAAGTCCTATGTTTAGCCCCAATGACAATAAATGCAGCTTATTGGTCTTGAATGTCCCCTTCCAGCTCGCCTACAAGAAGACATGGCAAGCATCATTCCAGGAAAAAAACTGATAATTTATCAAAGGTAAAACTGATCCTTTTGAAAAAGACCATAATAATGCTTAAATAGAAGGGATTTTTAAATAAATCTCATGCTGAACTCATGTCAGATTAATTGACACTTATTGTAAAACAAAGAGGGTATTACACTTGCATTAAATGGGTAATTTTTTTCAATGGCAGGGCAATAG
>JAOXNO010000033.1:62855364-62869969 GCA_028565335.1 Limnodromus scolopaceus | reverse complement strand
CCTATACTCTTCCCAGGATGCCTGTCCCTTCTTCCATTTTCTGTGTAGCTCCATCTTGCCCTTTAGTTTGACCAGCAGGTCACGCCTCAACCATGGTGGTCTCTTACCCTCCTTGCCCAATTTTCTACATGTCAGGATTGAGATCTTTTGTGCTCTATAGAGAGCGTCCTTAAAGGTCTGCCAGCTTTGTTCCGCTCCCTTGTACCTGAGGGCCATTTTCCACAGGGTCCTATTTACTAACTCCTTGAAGAGTTGAAGAGTTTGCTTTCTTAAAATAGAGTCCTAACTGTGCTTCTCGTGGGCTTCAAATTTCTTAGGACAGTGAACTGCATTAGGGCATGATCACTGCAGCCCAGGCTGCCTTCAGCTTTAACATCCCTGATGATTTCGCTTGCATTTGTGACCAACAGGTCCAACAATGCATCTCCTCGAGGAGGACTGTTAATTTCTTGTCTCAAGAAGTTGTTGTCTAGGCACTCTAGGAGCTTCCTGGAGAGCCTGCAGCCAGCCGTGCTGCTTTTCCAACAGATGTCAGGGTGGTTAAAATCCCCCAGCAGGATGAGAGCCTCTGATCAAGATGCTTCCTCAAGCTGGAGTAAGAACACATAATTGACAGGCTCCGCCTGGTCAGGAGGCCTGTAGTAGACTCCTACCACAAGGCTCCCTTTGTTGTCCTATCCCTAATTCCTACCCATAAGCTTTCGACCTGCTCATGGCTATTCTTTAGCAACAACTCTTCACACTCTAGCCAATTCTTTACATAGAGGGCAACACCTCCACCCTTCCTTCCTCTCCTGTCCCTTCTGAACAGCTTGTAACCATCGATGGCCACATTCCAGTCATAGGATTCATCCCACCAAGTTTCTGTAATTGCTACTGTGTCACAGCTTTCCTGTAGCAGGATAGCTTCCAGCTCCTCCTGTTTATTGCCCATGCTACGTGCATTAGTGTAGAGACACTTCAGTCGGTCTGCCAGCCATGTCACCTTCTTAAAGGGGCACTCCACTGATCCCCCAAGGCGCTTTGTGGCAGCTATCCTCCTGTCTTCTATTACCTCAGCAGTTCTTGGTCCAGCTCTGCAAGACCTTGCCTTTGCTGAAGTGCTCACAGCATGAGTCAGTACAACATGTTGGAGGTCCTTGCTGTCACCCCTTCCTTCCATCCCTGATGTATCATCCTGTCAATTGCCACAGGCCATTCTGATATCATCGTCTTTCGCCTCCCCTCCCCTCTTTGAGCCTAGTTTAAAGCCCTATTGACAAGCCCTGACAACTCACGTGCTAGGATCTTTCTCTCCCTCTGAGGCAGATGTACTCCATCTGTTACTAGCAGATCAGGTGCCACATAAAGTTCTCCAAGATCAAAAAATCCAAAATTTTGTTGGTGGCACCAGCTTCTGAGCCACTTGTTAATTATGCCTGACTTCCTGTTCCTTTCAGTATTCCTACCTGCAACTAAGGGTATTGATGAAAAAATTACCTGTGCCCCTGATCCCTCAACCAGTTTTCCCAGTGTCTTGAAGTCCCTTTTGAGTGTTTTTAAACTTCTGGTGTCAACCTCATCGCTTCCCACCTGCATAACTACTAGGGGATAGCATCAGAAGGCTGTGCCAGACTAGGCAGTCATTCATCTACGGGAACATGCATGGAGTTAAATCACAAAATAAAAAAAATTTTAATACCCTCAGGTTTATAAATTAGCAAATTATCAAAAGTCATGTTTTTTCATAACAAGAAAATAGTGTTAATGAGTAAGCTGTAATGAGTCTATTCTCCTCACCTAAGAAGGCTAGAGGAGGTAATACTCTTGTTAGAAACAAACAAATAAAGAAATAATCTTCAGCAGATCTTTTACTTTTTCTAAGATTCTAAAGTTTTTCTAACACTGTTGACCTTTTGCCCTACTTTCTAATGGGGAGGCTTCTCACATGTATTAGTGATGACTTTAAGTATCTCCAAGACTGCAGTTCAGCTTCCAAGTCACAAAACTCCAAATCTGTCCTTAAAATTTCTGTAAGACCACAATTTTGGTACTCCATGTTGATTAGAGAGAATTCATTCTCTCCCTGTGACCTCAGTAACTTGACAAATATTTTTGAAAAACCCGGTGAGCACTTGGAATAAACGTGGAGAAGACAGACTGCTGGTTGCTTAAACCAGCAGTTAAAAATAACGTATGTGAAAGTCGATTATGACATGAACTAAAAATCTTATAAAATGTCACAGAAAAACACAGTAGCATTTATAGAAAAATAACCCATTTTTAATGTAGACAGATGTTATGCAAAAAAGCACATGCAAGACAATATGAAGTGGTGTATTGGGTGTCCATGGCAGTGGGGGGCAGTGGGACAACTAGCTCCAATGGACCCACCTCAAAACACAGCTGAGCCCCTCAGCTAAGCCAATGATGCCTCTGCAAAAACACATTATTAATAAATCAAATGTTTACTGATGAATCAAAAATCCATTAAAAAGGAAGTTTTAAGAATTGCTATTCTTGAACACTCAGTATGTGTTTTCCTTTTAATTTGCTGTCCTGTTTTGGAACTTTCAACATACAACCAGCAGAGAGATTCCTCAGATGACCTCAGAGATCTTGGCTCATATAAAACTAGGTCCATGACATACTTTTTTTTCCCTATGAACTGCTTGAGGAAACCAGTTACTTTGGTGAAAGGCCTGTCTCTTAACTTATACTTCCTTCCCCTGTTCCTTTCTCTTGAAGAAACCAGATGCAGGAAAACCATGTAGTGTTCAGTTCGCTTCATATTTTTAGTTGATGTTTTGATCATAATTAGAAAGTCTATGCTGCGATAAAACCACTGATAAGTTGGAGGAAAAGAAATGAGAACTGGCCCTCAAGTGAGCACACACACAGACCCTCTGTATACAAACAGAGTAAACATGACATGCTGACCTTTGGAGAGATGTTTATGATATTTTTAGGACACCAGCTACAATTCTCCAACCATTCAAAGAAACCAAATATGAATATAAATAGATTAGAAAGTTTCCAACATTTAAAAAAAAATACTTCCAGAATTGATAGAGGATTAGCTAGTTCATATATCACTATTAATTATATTTTGCTTAGTTCCTAAACATTGAAGAAGCTGTGCATGTAGTAGATCTTATTGCAAATTATGTTTCTATATGGAGATAAAGCTGTTCAAACTAAAAGCATGTCATAATGATTGGTATTTGGGCACCAATTTTAGTCTTTGTTTACCTGTTTTGGGTTTTTTTTTACTTTTTTTTTCTTTTTCCCTTCATCCATAAACTATGGATTAGAAAGTTTCCAACATTCAAAAAAAAAAAAAATGCTTCCAGAATTGACACTGGACTAGCTAGTATGTGTATCACTATTAATTATATTTTTACATAAACTGTGGATGAAATTAATAACACAGAAGATAAATTACTATGTAAAGCCAATACATCCTCGTGGACCCAAAGGTTTTAGAATTGAAATAATTTGAAACTTAATACGTGCTTCCTGTATAATTTTCTCCAAGGTACAAGGAGAATGTCTCCTCAAACATGACCGAAAAGACTGAAGTGAGCTAAAAAGCAATGTGAATCCCAAAAAAGAAAACAAGTAAACTACTATTTCCATGTGACATTTTTGAAATGATATATTTTTCGAATAAAATCTTTATGTTTTCTAAATGCTATCTTTAATTTTTAAAAGTTATGTGACTATTCTTATGATGAGTTAATTTGCTGGTGTTTTGGAAAACACGTTATTAGAGAGAACTAAGTGATACTTTTATTTCTTTGTACTACGGTCTGCAACAAAATTCATAAACTGTTTTACATCTTATGACATGAAACAAGGAGCAAGAATAATTCCTTGCTGATGTCATGTCCTGAACAGAGCACAAACATAAAAACATTTAAAAGTACAGTTGAAATAAAGAAAAAACCAAAGACCTTCTGTTACGCTTTACACATCAAATAAACCCTGTATTTTATGTCAATGTACAAAGGGTAAGAAAACAGCTTTCCCTCTATACCTAAAGTATTACAGATACCATTTAAAATTGAATAAACATATAAACCAAGCAAGCCTGTAAAATCCCCACAAAATTTATGTCAAGAGCATCCCAGGGATAACACATACCATCCGGTACAGAAGCTGAATGAGCCAGTGGTTAAGAATGTTTTGCAAAGATATCTACTAAAAACCTGTAATTTAGAGATTGGCGAAACATGTCCTGACAAAACATATATAAGGCTTTGTCTTTCATTGAAAACCTTCCTCATTTTGTTTGCTTTGCTCCAAATATACTAGCTAACAATACTAGATAACTGAAGCATTTCAAATTAATATGAAAAATTAATTATCAAGATCTATTTCAGGTTACCAAAGCAAATCTAACAGGAGCTGTTCCCTTTCTACAGCTCCTCTTTTCATTTCATTGTTTTTCCTTAAATTTCTGTTATCTTTTTACCCGTTGAAACAGCTCTGATTGCCATATCTAAACCTATTTCTCTTCTCTATCTGTTTTGCAATGAAATGGTACTATAAAAAGCAGGGTATTTTTCACATAAGGACACGTTCCCATCTGGCAAGAAAAAACTAGTAAGCCTTCTCCTTTTTAACAATATCTGAAGGCAAATTGATCAAAACAACCTGATATATGCTAACAATTACTTTGGATACATCCTCAGGAGACTGTTCTATGCTCTGAATTCTAAATGGACAGGAGTTTGCTACCTTGGAGCTCCAGGGTACATCAGCACAATATAACTGCATTTGGTGCAACTCTAAGCTTACAATAACAAGCCCTACTGAGAGACAGAATATAATTGCTTGGACTTATTACCAACTTCACATGCAGACACAGTTTGCTTTGTAAGTCTAGACCCAGCTTTCTTCTGTCAGCAAAGTAACACCTGAAATAGAAGAACCCAGGTCTTCAGGAATTGGCTTTACTTCACCACCCTTACGCTACCATGTGTGCTGGATGTTGGGTGTTTCCAGTATGAGTTTAACTCTCCACAAGTCTAGTCCAAATACTTTTCCCACTCTTTCAGATTCCAGTCCAGGCACATTAAACTTAAACACTCTTTGACAGAATAAGATACCACTTCAAATGGGGGACACTGGAAAGAGCAGCTGGAGAGGGGACCTTCTTCCATATGGCTGAGGGGGAAAATGAAAGCAACTCAAAAGAAATCAAGTATGTCATGAAAATAAATAAGTGCTGCAGTTTTAAACCACCACAATTTAGATCTGCCTTTAAAACTTACCAGTAAAAATTATAGAATCATAGAATGTTTTGAGTTGGAAGGGACCTTAAAGATCATCAAGTTCCAACCCCCGTGCCCTGGGCAGGGACACCTCCCACTAGCCCTGGTTGATCAAAGCCCCATCCAGCCTGGTCTTGAACACCTCCAGGGATGGGGCAGCCACAGCTTCACTGGGAAACCTGTTCCAGTGCCTCACCACCCCCACAGGAAAGAATTTATTTCTGAGATCTCATCTAAATCTTCCCTCTTTCAGTTTAAAACCGTTCCCCCTCGTCCTATTGATACACTCCCTGATCAAGAGTCCCTCCCCATCTCTCCTGTAGCCCCTTTAGGGATTGGAAGGGGCTATAAGGTCTCCCTGGAGCCTTCTTTTCTTCTGGCTGAACACCCCCAACTCTCTCAGCCTGTCCTCACGGCAGAGGGACTCCAGCCCTCTGAGCATCTTCATGGCCCTCTGCTGGACCCATTCCAACAAGTCCATATACTTCCTATGTTGAGGGCTCCAGGGTTATTATTTTACTTTCTTCTAATGATTCCACCTTCCTGCAGAGATTTTTAATATTACCCACCACCCCCTGTGTGGACATGATTACTCACTGTCTACCTGCAGCAATAAATTAAACACGGCATTTAGCGTCTGGTGCCTATTGTTAGTCAGTGACAAGGAAGAGGTTAAAATATTTAAAAGCTTGTGAACTCCATAAAAATACATTGAAAGGAAGGTAATATTTTTTGTTGTTGTTTAAGCAAGCTTCTAATTAATAATGTGCTATATTGTACAATAAAGTAATATTATGTAATACCTCCAAACCTCGCGTAACTTGAAAATGCATTACATTATTTTGTCTTCTTCCAGTATTCATTCAGAGTGACCTGCATTAAGGTTCTTGTCTTAATGCCATATACAGATAAATATTATTTTAAAAATATTTTTGGTTTAATGCTGTATCTGTAAATATAAATCTTTATGATGAGCTATTGTTAAAGTTACCTGGTTGCTCACCTGAAATATTTAGCTAATTTACTAATAGCTTCTCTGCACAGTATTGATTACAGCAAGAAGACAGAAATATGCATAGATTTAAACATCTGTTTCTTGTACGAGGAAGTATAGTAGCTTTCTTACATTTTGTGCTGTTAGAACTCACTGTCTTTTTTACCACATTTATTTTTCTCTCCCCTAGAGCCACCTCTGCATCATCACTTTAGGAACAGCTGAAACACAGCACTGAAGGAAGCAAACACAGTTTAGCAAACGTTTCCCAACCGCCAAGCCTGTCAAACGTTTCTGATCACAGTTCTTGCTGGCAGCCAGCCTTCAGCTGTTTAAAAGTGTGACACGCAATTTTCCACTCCTCTCTGTAAAATCACATCACTCTTTCAGGTGAAGTTTGTAACAGAATTATAAAAATGATTTGAGGAGGATCCTGTGGTTTTTTTTTTCCATGTGGCTGGCCCCCCACTGGCTTGCAAGACCAAAGCCTAAGAACAGTGTTCTCGCAAGATGAAATAACTGCTATACGTGTTCCCAAAGGACTTTCAGAAGATGCTGTCTCTTTTTAAGTAGATGTGGTCACAGTTCTTTCTGAAGAATAAATTAGTCAGATTCTTTTCTTCAGTATAAGGTTTAACTTGCAGACTTCTCTGGTGGAGAAGTAAGAGGCTTTCAGATCACATTTGATATTATTCACTATCTTTATTTAATTGCATACCTAAAAGTTGGTAAAAATTAAGTATGTTGAGACACACCACTTAGTTTTTTTCAGCTATTATTTTAAAGTTTAAGTTAATGAATATTAGCAACCTTCAGAAGATTGGTTATTATTGGATGAATACTTCAAAAAAAGTAGATTCATTTAAAAAACACCCCTTTTAATTTTTAAACATTTTAAAAATGTGTTTCTTGCCCTTTTATATTTCCTCTGTGAATCATTTATCATTAAATTTTATTTAAATGATATTAAATATTTTTCTTATTTTTAATTGTCTAGGCTGAGGAAAAATTATTTAATATTATTTACCTTGTAACTAAACTTTTTGAAATAATGATGTTATGGTTGCAAAATGAAAATGCAGAGACCATGAGAAATTAAATAAGTTTTTTGTTGTTTGCTGTTGTTCTGATTTTTTTTCCCAAAAAACAGTTTTGCTTAAAACAAAGGACATCTTATTAAAATCAAGTTTGAATTAGCATTTTCTAATTATAGTGTTTTACTTGTTCCTCAATACATTTAATATTGAAATTGTTTACTGTTTTAAAAACTTACTGAAAATTATAAAACAGAAAATACAGGTTGATAAAATTGATGTCTGCTCAATTGATAGCATGGTTTCCTCATAGTAATATACAAGTATATTAAAAAATTCCTGAAAAATTTGCATCCATAGGAAGAAGGAACTGCAAAAATTTGTGCAGCATGTGTACGTTTTATTTTTTACATACAACTATGATTTTGTCCTTTTTGTCCATACTCCATTAGCCAAACACCTGTTGTGAGGTTTGTGTTTTTTCCCAGCTATAATAACAGATATGCATATTAAAGAAGACTTTAAGGGAAAGAAAGCAAATTTGATGAGGTAATAAGTTTTCATGTAGAAGCTGAGAAGGAAGGTTTAATGGCTAAGGCCAGATTGAATCTAGATACTTAGAAACGTGGAAAAACTGATGGCGATAGGGAAGGATTCCAATGATCATCAATGCCACGTTTATTAATTGTAAAAATGCATAAATACAAAGAATATATACTTTACCCCAGAATTTCCTAAAATACAGCTAAAAAGCTCACAAGTAACTACTGTTAATTTAAGACTGGAAAATCTTGATTTTACTTTAAACAGTCCATATATAAATGGATAATTTTTTATGGAGAGGAGTTACTCCTGTATCTACACAATTGACAGTGTATGCAGTTGACACATGCAGTTTCAGGGGAAAAAGAAAGTGAAATACTAACGTTATTTTTCTGTCCTAATGAGTATAAATTTTACACATTTAGTCTGAATAATTTGTAAACAGTCTAAAGTGTTGTTTGCTGAAAATATATGGCAAAATCCTAATCATAAATATTTTTAATCTTTATAGATAATTTATGCACAGTTAGAAGCACAAGAAGACAAATTAAATATAAATAATAAACAAAAAACTCACATCAGTATTGGTGAAGAATAAGAAAATAAATAAATGTAGATGCTAACCAAAATATAGACAGTATTTTCCCTATCGTGCATTGTAATCCTTCTAAGATTCTTCCTCCCCAGCTGCCACAAAACTCAAAAAAAGAGTCAGCAAAACCACCTGCAGGTGGTGAAGGAGACCAGGCCAGGCCCAGACTGTGGTAATCGGTGATATGAAGTCTAGTTGGAGGCCAGTAACTAGTAGTGTATCCCAGAGGGGTACCAATACCTCCAATGCTGGGTTCAATCCCATTCAATATCTTCATTAATGATCTGGATAATGAACAAGCAGAGGAGGTGGAGCCTTGGCTGCAATTACCATGGAATGTGCTGGAATGTCCCACACTGGTCTGTGCTGTGCTCTAGTGGATAGCACGAAAGTGATAGCATTCCTACCTGTCAGGAGAAGATACCTGGTTTGTGGTTTGTTACACAAGACAAAAAGCACCATGGCACAGAAGAGAGACAGAACCTCTCCATAGATAGGATTTGCGCAGTGTGTTGTGGGAATTCATTGAGATTCTGTCTGATGCTGTGCAAAAGTGGGGTCCCAACAACTGATGGCACCTGATTTACTCACTACCTATATTTCTCTTCCTATTTCCATTTTATTATTAAAGATATTCTGATTCTCCATTTGCTGTCAAGCTTTTCTTATTGAGGTCTGGAAAGAACCCTGCACTCCTCCCACTCCACCTGGTGCAGAACACATGCTCACAATCAGAAATAATTTCACCTGTTTTTTAAATCCATCGTTAAAATTAGAACTGCCTTTCTTCCAGCTACACTGAGTTTTTAAACCTTTACGGTGCCCAGGACTATCAGAAATAGATAATAAAGCAATAGGGTGGTACACTGTTGCTAAAATTGTTGCTTGCTACCATAGCTGCTTAACAACTGAAGTAGAAGAAGTAAAAGAATAAAAAAATTCTAATTGCAGATGTGAGTAGAAAATTCAAATATAATTTTTTTTAATCTGGGTCATTATGAGACAAAAGGAATATTGCTAAAATATGCCTTAAACTCTGGCCATATAGACTGGTATAAAATTAGATTCAATACATTTTTCAATGACTACTGTTACACTTGTATTCCGCACATTGAATGTATAATGTTAGCTAACTCCTAATATTGCTATAAATGGATATTTGAATAAAATTGTGTGTGTAATATCTAATACTTATACAAATAATGTTCTCTTCTTCAAAATAAAAATAGCTCAGTAGGGGCGTATTTATTTGCTTTGTGTTTTTTTTTTTTTAACGTTACATGAACTTTGTGGATGAAAAAGTGGTTAATGATATATTGAATAAGTTTAGTCTTTTAATAATTTCTCAGTCTAGGATCCTGTTATCTTACATCAGTGTCAAATGCTCACTATCACAGCAAGGTTCCTGCAGGCTCAGCTCTGTTGCTTTGGACATCTGGCACATATGATGAACAACACGAATGCCTTAAGCCATTTTTTTATGTCCATTAAAAGCCTGGTGACTGGCTGACAGGTAGCCCATTGAAGTCTTGTAAGGACACGCTCAAGGCGAATCCTCAACTGTGTGGTACCAGCTCTTTCCCACAAAGCAGGGAACTGCAGCTAAAGACCATCTGTTATAGCAAAGACCTTGCACCGTTGCCTTGAGAGCCTTTGAGCAAACCTACAATGACAGACTGACTGCTCAACAGAAATGCAGACGTAGAGTGTTTAAGAAAAAACATCTGTGACATTTACAACTGCTAACATGCTGTGACAGTCTGACTGATTTTTCATCAGCCAAACTAAAATTATTAAAAAGAAAATATATACACTTATTATATATATTTTTACAAAGATTAGCCCATCCTAAGCAGATTAAACTACCATCCACTGTGTTTAAATAAAGCCCTATCTAGCAATCCTTGGCAAGCCTCTCAGGTTTTCACCTGGATTCTACTCACCAAACACCCTGAATGCAAACTGAAAGAGCTGCAGTTTTGAAAACAGCTGGAAACACAAGTATTAACTTGAAGACCTTCAGCTGGTCAGGACTGCTTTGTGTTTACACTGGAATCTATGCCATAAGAGTTTGTGTTTTAAAGAGTATTTTCAGAGGGCATTATTATTTTACTGATAATTTCACTTATAAAAGTTCTCTTTCAAACAATTGAATATTGACACTACTTAAAAAAAAAAGTTTAGAATTTTGAAGAATTTAAAACTAGATTTTATCTAAGGGAAGAGATAGGATCTATTCATAGTATCTATCATTTGCATATTTCTTTTCTATATTGAATATTTTTCAGCAAAATCCAGAGGAGTTTGTAAGCATGGCAAGAACAATATTTTCTCCAGATTTAGGTTTAAATTTTCAGTCTCTTTGATCCCAGTGGGAAAAGCAGATGAAATTTCCCCTTACTGGAGCAAATCACTAATGGTATGAATATAGTAGAGAAAAGAATGAAGGTCATCACTACTAGCAATCAGGAGGGGGAGTAAGTGTATGGTGGAAAAAAAATCCTTGAGCGTTGACTTTAATGTGGTGCCATTTGAGAAAAGACTGCATATGTTAGCTTATCATTCCAGCAACCCTAATTTATGCTGGAATATTGCGCAGCCAGAAACACTCAAAAAAATATCTATGAGATTACTAAAACTGACGCTCAGACATAGAATGCTTGGATTTCGTTGAAATGTTTTACTGCAATCAGATAGATATTACCAGTTAGAAAGGTACAACACAAGCAACAGTTTCCTGGGGCATTGTGGCAGCTGGGCGAACATACATTATTTTTGAAAGAAGCACAGCTAGAATTGAATGACTTGTTCAAATAATTAAAATGTAGTACTTAGATTTAAGAAAGTTGATTTTCCTATGAAAAGTGATGTGTTTTAGCGTATGAGTTTGAAAAGGCATGGGTAGTTTCTAATTAGGAAAAAAAAAAAAAAGAATAAAACACTTTAACTTTTCCTCCTGATCCAAAATGGTACATTTTTCAAAATGAATTTCATTGGAAATTTAAATATTGAATAAAATGCCTCTGGTAGGCAAGGAATAGTCAAAAAAATCATACTATTCTGTTTGTATACATTCACAGGCATAAAGGAGAAGAGATTGAATGTGTTATACGTATATGTTTGTCTAAACTCTTTACGTAATTTGTTATTACTACCCAAAAGAATTAAGCTTTATCTCACTAATTAGTAATGGGCTTGTAGTAGCTGAGGACCTAAGAGGCAACATGTAAGAGTGTACAAGAAAATATTTACTGAGTGCAACACCCTTTCACATCTCTGATATGTCATGGAACAGTTCACCAAGGAGAATAATTTTGAGCTGCTTTTTTATTTTATTTCCCCTGTGATTGTTATAGCTTAAAGAAGGAAGCTTACCACTGTTTACAAAACCACAGTTACTCTGGGTATACGTATTTATTCCAAGTCAGTGCTAGACCAGGTAATTTCCACAGTGCCTGATTTATTTCAGCTTGTTTGTCACTATTCTCAAATTAGATTGATTCTCCTTTTAGAAAGCAAAGCTTTTTAACCTTGCAGATCTCATCCCCCGAGTTAAAGCTCAACTGGTTTCTATAAAAGTAAAAGGTTTTGGTAGGCTTCTTCCCCATAGGGAATCAGTCTGCTCCAAGAGCAGCACTCCAGACAAGTAATTTACTTTTATAAACAGTATAAATAAAGCAGAAATAGAAGAAAATATCTCCAAAAAAAATATAACACGTCTTTCTTTACAGCACCCTGGTTGGTTTATTTTATATCTTGCAGAAGGTCTACAAGCTGTTGCAGTTGGCTATCTGTGGGAGGTCCTCAAGCTGTTCACAGAGAATTTAGGTAAGTAAAATTACAAGGTTTTTTTTTCCCCTTCTCACTGGTAGAGGTACAAGTTAGACATGCTACCACAGAGAGTTATTAACCACCTGAGTATTTTTCAAATAATTGTTAGTGATTTTACAATCTTCCCCATAAGACTGCAAAAAAACCCCCCAACGTTGGTGATCTGAATTCAGCTATGCATTAAATCACATTTATGCATAAATGTGTTTCCAGTAATAATACCATAATAATATTTGTCAAAAACAAACAAAATGCCCTTAATGTGTAGTTAGTTGGGATAATAGAATCATTTCATGCTCCTATAAGGTTGGTGACAAATATACATCCTGATCCCACATAGAAGAGGAGGAGGCACTTTTGGTTTTTTTCAAATTTAAGTTCATGAGAGAAAAGACAAAAGGAAAAAAAAGGACATAGAAATCATTACAATTATTTGGATAACAAGAGGTGTGAAGAAAAGAAATTTGATCAGAACTTGCATTTATTACACATGCTAGGTTGGTAATGGTAAGTATAGATATACTAAAAGATGCACTTGTAATAATCTTTGACAGATTCATTAAAATGTATGATATTTAATGTTGTTAAAAAACATATTAACCAGATTAATAGCAGGCGGACAGACTTACCTTTAAGGTAGTGATTAATAGGGAACCGCATCTAAATAGAATGCTTTAAGTAGAGTTCTGAAGGAATCAGTAGCTAGGAAGTAGGTAGAAAGTTAATTTTTATGTTATCCTAGTTTATAGTATTTTGAAAGTCAGACTCCCAAAGAACCCACAAAACTAACTTATCAGGTTAAAAAAAATATTTGAGACTTAAAAAAGTCAAAAAAAAAAGAAAAAAAAGCTTCTCAAAAGTTGGATAGGAAATCTGTTTATACAGTAAAAGAAACACTTTGGATATTAATATGGTTTTTAAATACCTTTTGCTCCAGAAACATCCCAAAATATGTCAACTATTGTATAGAGAGAGACCCAAAATAATTTTCATATAAAATGTGGCACACATTTTAAGTTTTGAGGAATGAAAATAAAGTGAAATCAAATAGAGTAACATCTTGATTGTTCCATGTATTCAAAGAAAAAGTGAGCATTTTTCTGGAATCTGCACTGTAGCAAAACAATCCTTATTGAACTTTGTACCAGTGCTAGCCAGAGAAAGGCAATAACTTGTGATATGAAGTTCTTCATATTGTGTGACCCAGTGTGATATTGTAGCTTTAAATTCTTTATGAAAATAATGGCTTGGATTTAGAAGAACAGAGTGTGATACATGATATTAAAACCAAAAACAAACAAACAACCACTCCACCCACGCCCCCCCCAAAAAAACCCCAAAACATAAATCAAAACAAACCCCATACACAACAGAAAACAAACAAATCTCCAAAGAAGGATAGCAGATTTTGACCATTAAGAAGTATGGTACTCACTGGGTGTGAAGTAGCGCCACTTGTCAGTTGTTGGCTTTCTTGACTCTTAGATGTTCAGATTTCTCCAAGGCAGGTAAATACCATTAATTAATATACTTTCTTATAAGTAGAAAGAATAGGAATACATATCACCATAAGTATGCAAAATAATGAAGTATAAAATCTTTTTCTTCAAAGTAAAATAGTAAAATTATTTAATTGTCAAGAAAACAAGCAAATTCATCAGCTCCATTTGCACATGAAACTCAAACCTTATCAATGTACAAATAATCCTATTGGACAAAGAATCTAATCCATAAAATATCTTTCTCTAAGAAATCCAGTGCAGAACTAATGTTTATCAATGTGCTAATGAACAGTTTATGTTGCTAACAGATTCAGTACTGAAAGTTCTGCTATAGAATTTTTTCCTTTTTAATTTGCAAGAATTTCTAGATTATAGAAAAGCTGTAAAGCATTTTTCAGTTTTTAAATGGCTAAAGATTGGTTGCTGATATATAAGGCTATGCTATTTTTTACTTACAGAATACTATAAATGTGTTTTTTTGAGTCTTCAATGGCTTATTTTAGCAGTTCTGTTTATCAGTGTCATTGACAAAAAGAATTTAACCATATTTTGGGCCATACGCTCTGTAACACTGGTTCCCTTGAAGCTATTTTCAAGTGAGAGGCTGTTGATTGAAATCTTGATTATGTAACTCCGGTTGTGCATTCATGAAGTCCATGTAAAGAGGATGGGGATGGGCAATGGGGGTTGGTTCAGTTGATCACACATTGTCCCTTCCACTCCTTCCTCCTCATACTCTTCCTCTGCTCCAGTGTGGGTTCCCTCCCGTGGGAGACCATCTTCCATAAACTTCTCCACCGTGAGTCCTTCACACAGGCTACAAGTCTTCATGAATTGCTCCAGTAGGGGTC
>JAOXNO010000033.1:62813929-62850607 GCA_028565335.1 Limnodromus scolopaceus | reverse complement strand
AGAGAGGTCGTGGAGTCCCCTTCTCTGGAAATTTTCAAGACACACCGCAATGCAATCCTGAGTAATGTGCTCTAGGCAATCCTGTTTAGCAGGGGAGTTGGACTAGATGATCTCTAGAGGTCCCTTCCAACTCTGTCAAATCCGTGAATCCGTGAATCACTTTATAAATGAAATAACCTTTTTATTTTTACTGTGACAATAGCTAATCAAAATATGAAGTTTCTATCACAAATCCAAGCATATTTCTGTGATTTGTTTCAAATTTTTCAATGTTTCTTTGGTCAAAATGCTATACAAACTAAAAAGTTCCCATGAACTATCTTAGTTTCCTGTTCCTCAACCAAAAGAAATAATTCTTCTCCTTTTTTTAATACCTATGAAATAAAAAAACATATATCCCATGCCATTGCCAGATATTTGAAACTTGTTTCAAATTGTACACTTTTCTTAGGTAAATATGTTAAGTATCTTTCCTCAAAGCTACGACAATTTTTGATTCTGTCAGGTCCATGAGACACCTGACAGTCCCTTAGGTTCCAGTACTACCTCCCCTCTCTCTTGAGGTTAAGGGATTCCAGGACTTTTGGAAAAAGAATTCTAATGAAATACATATAGATGAAAAATGAAATCTGGTTAATATTTTATTATTTGTACCCTGAAAGCAGACATTCTGCAACTCTTAATATTTTCACTGAATATATTGGAAAAAATAGAAATGCTGTTAGTTGTAAGAATTAAACAAAAAAAATATGATTACATAAATTAAATGTAATTATGTAACTTAAGGAAAAAATTCAAATAAAAATAACTTAGGGGAACACTTAAACTGTTAAAAAGGGGGGATAGTGCAGGACTGGGAAGTGCAATTATAATGCTTTTCTGCAGGGACTTAAGTATGGAACCCCAGAATGATATCTCCAAGGATTAAATATATGAGTTCCATTTTGCTATATAAGATATCCTTCTGGGGAGTCACAGCAGTTATGTCATGAAGGAGAACCTGGTTTTCACCAATACCTTGTATTCTTAGGGTGTGTGCTTTAGAAGGTGTGATAATATCAAAGACTGACTCTGGATGAGTGCCAGTTTCATGCCGCTGGACTTCCCCCATTATTTTGGCAGAATTTATGATGATTTATTTTTATTTTATTTTTATTTTTTATACTCTTACCATTAATATTAATCAAACTTCCTAGGGTAAATAAAAAAATTAATAATAATTTTTCCCAGTTTATTTAAAGGAATAATTACTGAAACTTATCAGACCAGTTTCTTCAATCTTCTTTAATTCCTGAATTCGCTTAGATGACAATAAATCAACTTCTAGTGGTTTACAACTTCAATGTACAACATATTGAATCCTGAATGTAAAGTGTATACATGCGTCTTTGCACAAAGTTACCTGTGGGGTACATTTTTCTGTTTAAAAAATCTGTATTATATCTTTCAACAGCTATGAAGAGCTTGTGAAATAATTGAATTGGCTTTTGAAGTAAGTAAGGTTTCAATTTAGAGCCTAAATTGATCGTCTCATATGTTAAAACAGGTTAGGAAGCAAAGCAAAAAGGAAAGCTGTTGGGTATTTCTCAGCATTCAAAAGAGATGGCAAGAGTCCTTCTGCTTCACTCATTTTTTGTCTAATGCACACCCTAACATCACAAAGTAAGAAGTTCTTTGGGATTAAATCTTTCAAATAATACACACAGATGTTCAAATTGCCTCCTACAATAACATCAGGTTGCATATGCTACAAAATACTAATTACAGCCCAGAGGAATATTTCTTTAAAAATTGACCTCATAAATTTTGCTTAAGGGTTCAAAACCAACAATCCTTTGTAGTTTATGATTAACTGTGTGAATAAATGAATAATAATAAAATGATTACATATTTTCTGAGTCTTACTAACAATACTATACATGAAGAATAATGCATTATTCATCTCTTCTATTCTGCTAACATAGGGTAACTCAGGATACAAAATTTTATTGCAGTACCTATATTTTAAAGGAATAACATGTATTTAGAGCTCAATTCTTCTAGAATGCAAATCCAAAATTTCTGGAGTTTTTTATTCCTTTTTGGATCAATACATATTAGAAAGAAGAAGAACAAAAAGATTATGTGACCAGTACATCTAAATTTTAAATAATTTTATTTAAATAATAATTTAAATAAAATTTAAGTGTCCAGAGAGTTTTAAATAAAATTTAAGTGTCCAGGTCCAGAGAAGTGATTCTGCCACTTTACTCTGCTCTGGTGAGACCTCACCTGGAGTACTGTGTGCAGGTCTGGAGCCCTCAATATAGGAAGGACATGGACCTCATAGAGCGGGTCCAGTGGAGGGCCACAAAAATGATCAGGGGGTTGGAGCACCTCTGCTACGAGCACAGGCTGAGGGAGCTGGGGTTGTTCAGCCTGGAGAAGACGAGGCTTCAGGGAGACCTAATAGCAGACTTCCAGTACCTGAGGGGGGCCTACAGGAAGGCTGGGGAGAGTCTGTTTACAAAGGCCTGTAGTGACAGGACGAGGGGTAATGGCTTTAAACTGGAGAAGAGCAGATTTAGATTAGACGTTAGGAATAAGTTCTTTACTATGAGGGTGGTGGAGCACTGGAACAGGTTGCCCACGGAGGTGGTTGAGGCCCCTTCCCTGGAGACATTCAAGGTGAGGCTCGACAAGGCCCTGGGAAACCTGGTCTATTTGGGGGTGTCCCTGCTGACTGCGGGGGGGTCGGACTAGATGACCTTTGGAAGTCCCTTCCGGCCCAGATGATTCTATCATTCTATGATTCTATGATTCAGTTCAAAATTCCTGTGTTCTGGAGAAATGCAGATCCATAGCGATACAGATTCATAGCAATAAAGTTTGTTATAATGTGTATAGTCCAAAAAAAAACCCATGAAGTAAAGAACTTTCTAGTGTCAAATATATTTTTACTGACATACATCATTTCTGGAACCACAAGAAAACTCTGCTTAGAAAATTGTGCACTTTATGTAAAACTTACAAGAAGCAATGATGTTATGCACAAAACAGAAACAAAATTGTTTTACCTTAATAAAGAACAAATATTAATCCACAGGATGTCTGTACTTGAATCATAGCTGGCCAGTTTTGATTCTTTTTTTTCCTATGGTACTGTATGTTTCAACAAGAGTTCTTCTCAGCAATAATAAAACTTAACTTTCATTATATCTAACTAATATAATAAAATTTCATTTTATAGTTTGACCAGATTTATTATTATTATTATTACTACTACTACTACTACTACTACTGCAGTATTTATTTATTTTAATTTATTATATTGATTAGAGGATGCTTAATGGAGGTAAGAGAACTTTAAGATGGACAACCAAAGTTGCAAACTAACATTTGATAGTGTCTCCCTTGGCAATATAATAAGTGTTTATTTGCTGCAGAAAAAACAGTGACAGAAAAATCTATTTAAACTATGAAAATCATTTTACATTTCCTTCTAGAATAGAATTCTGACACCATAAACATCCAAGCAGACCCTGCATAGTTAGATTCTGTATGCTTTGTTGGAATAAGCAAAAATTCCCCAGTATGCAAGTGCTTAAGAACAGCACATTTTTTCTGACCTCCAAGTCCCTGAAACTCATAACTTTGCATTCAGAGCAAGTTTGCTGTCACAATTTTTTGAACAAGAAATGTCACAATAAACTAAAGGAATGCAAAAATAATTTACAACAGCATGTGAATATAATAGAAAAGAATCGAAATATTCTATAGTTTCAAAGATCCTGAAGAGAAAAGAGATCATTAAATTGAGTTTGACCTAAATATCCTAGATCATAACATCATTGTTATATCATAGCTGTGGGGTTTCATCCAGGTACTGAAACTCATTTTCTGTGCCGTCCAGCCTCTGCTAATTTGAAATGGGCGTAATACTCTTTCTGACTTTACCTATTTGATAATAATTTTCTCTTTCCTTGCCTTCCACTAACTAGAAGCTGCTGTCAGTCATATATTTCAAAATATAGCTAATTGTGTTTTGCCCTCCAGACAATGTGGATTCCACATTCTCCCCAGAAACTGTTTTGTTGTGAAATTTTTTAAGGGCCAGAAAGTATCTGATATCAGAGCTGAAATATTTAATTTCACTTTCCCATCTTTGGATTTCGTTATGCTTTTATCAAAACGCTTGGACACCTCTGCTGTGATATCAAACACTTTTCTATGTAAAAATAATAATTATCAATTAACCCCCTACATTTTTTTCAATGAACTTCTTTTAAAACTCTCTTCTCATTTTCATTTTTTTTGCTATCTCTAGTTTTTCTCTTTTTTTCAATTTATTCACTTAACTTGAACACAGACGCACACACAGAAGTAGAGACAGTACTTTTTTATTAGTCCACAATGATAACTTAGAGACTAAATAAATTTTGAACATCTAGTAGGCTTTTCTCAGTCTATATCTGATGAGATAATTGTTTCAGTGTTCATGTTGATGTGATCATCTACTGCATGCTCCAATAAATCAGTTAAAAGAAAGAAAAGAGAGAGAAAAGGAAATAGTTGTTATTTTCATTGCCAAATACAATAAATTTTCTATGATATTATTAAACATCCAGCGGAGGGCCACAAAAATAATCAGAGGGCTGGAGCACCTCTCCTATGAAGACAGGCTGAGACAGTTGAGGCTGTTCAGCCTGGAAAAGAGAAGGCTCCAGGGAGAACTTATAATGGTCTTCCAGTACCTGAAGGGGGCCTACAGGAGAGATAGGGAAGGACTCTTTATGAGGGAATGTAGTGATTGGATGAAGGCTAATGGTTTTAAATTGAAAGAGGGGAGATTTAGATTAGATACTAGAAAGAAATTTTTTGCTGGGGGGGTGGTGAGACACTGGAACAGGTTGCCCAGAAAAGCTGTGGCTGCCCCAGCCCTGGAGGTGTTCAAGGCCAGGCTGGATGAGGCTTTGAGCAACCTGGTCTGATGGGAGGCATCCCTGCCCAGGGCAAGGGGGTTGGAACTCAATGACCTTTCTATGGTTCTATGACTCTAAAGATATATCTTTGGGTTATGATGATTTTAATGGGAAACTTAAATACTCTTTGATAGTAACATTAATTCATTATTAACATACTAGCATCTATAAAGCTATGTGTGAGTCTCTGAAGGTATTATTATTAGCCCAGTAATGGTTTAAAAAAAACCCAAAAACCAAAACCAAACACCAGAATGATTACAAATACCCTTACAGCAAACTGTTTTTAGTATATGTTGTAAAAATAGCTCAATGGAGTTCGTTAAATAAGACTTTTTACCCTTGTTTGTTTATTTCAAAAAATGCTCCTAAAATGACAAATAAAGAAGTACTTTTCCTTCCCTCAACATCTATTTTGGGTGGGGGAGTTACATAAATACTGCTAACAATGTATTGTTGGGATCATCTTACAAAAATTCTCCTTTGCAGGAGTGTCACAGAGGGACACAGTCTGTTATCATTTAATTTCTTGAGTCTCATTCTGCTCTAAAAATCTATTTAAAAAAAAAAAAAGAAAAAGAAAAAAGGCTTCATAAGCATGTCATAATTCTAAAATATACAGTTACTAAAGTATAAACTTATGGTCATAGCTATAATAGCTGCGTTATAAACTAAATTAGATACAGCACGTTTATAAACAGAGAAGTTGGGGTTTTTTCCCCCTTTCCTAATGCCGTTGTTTGTTTGCTTCTTAGTTTTATTTTGTGAACAATTTAGTGAAAAAATAGTTCTGGCTAAATAGATGAACATTATCATTATTTGAGAGATCTACTGTGTTGTATTAACAACTTCTCATTATTCACTTCATTGTTTGGGATTTTACTAATAAAATCTTGAAGTGTACTGAAATAAGATCATTCTATACGTATGATCTTGGAAAAAAATCAATAAACCAATAATAATCACTTTTATTTATCAATAGTGTTTGAAATTAAAAGAAAAGTAATATTCATAGAAATACCATTAAGGAAAAAAATAAAGAGGACATGAATGATTAAGAATGATAACTTCAAGGATATAATTTTTTGTAGGAAGCTACTTTATTTAGAGTACTTAGGTATACAACAGTTACTAAGAAGGGGAGAGAGAATGCTATGTAGAAGCTATTAAGAACATTTACATTAAGGTATTGCTCTTTTCAACTGATTTAAAAGGGCTTATTTGGGAACTTTTCTCCTAACTCAGGCACATAACTTAGATGTCTGGAATTATGTGGTATAAATATTCATGAACACATTCATCCTGTAAATATGTCATCCTGCATCTTTGTATTTTTTAGAACAAATGATTTATAAACATTAAAGAAAACAAAATGGGTAATGTATTAAAGTAATAGAAGTCTCAAAAAAAATGGGAGTACTGTAACTAAGAGATATTACACATCCGCTTACCCATTTGAAAATGCTAACAGAGATTAGTGGCTTAGTATGACATCTAGGGACAAAAATACACCAAAAAAAAAATCTTTCTTCAAGAAGGAATGAAAATCAGAGTAAAGAAAGAAATTAAAGAAGACAGCAAACTACAAAGCACTGGTGTAGAATAGTGGTAGAGAATGAATACTCTTTCTTCTTCCTCTTTTGGGATGTATAATAGAGAAAAATGCCTTTCCTTTTAGTGCTTGCTGGCAGAGGAAATAGCTTTATTTTGGCACGTATTTTAAAGGAAGAGGGAGTGAGCAGTTTGTGTCACTATTTGTGTTTTCAACTGTTCTTCCATTTCACTAAAATTGTGTCATTCTACCAGTTTTGACTCGTGGTGTCACTGCCAATACATGTGTGAAAAGTATCCTGTGATAAAACCTGAAAGAACTCTCTTTTTTCTCGTACTGGTCCTTGTCTTCCTCACACATGTTGTCAATGAAACTTTCTTTAGTATCTCTTTTTTAGATCATAAATGCTTTTTTAATATGTGCAAGAAAACTTTTTACAGCGAATGAAGCGCTTAGTGTTTGAGATTAAAACATCAAAAAAGATACGCTGATAAACATATTTTTTTCCTCCAGGAAATTAGCTTTTATACTTGACCTAGCAACAGGACACCAAATTAATTGTTTTCCATAAGGGCAATTAATCACAATTGTGACAATTTCCCATAATACATTACTTCAGTAATTGAATATTGCCACTCACTTTGAATAGAATTTAAATCACAGAGCAAAGTTAAATGCTTCAGACAGAAAAGAGTGTAAGTTTTTGAAGATGATCCATGCACTAATTGCTAAGCCATGATGGCATTTTCATTTATTTTAGGCTGCTCAATCATTAATTGTGTATGGTGATACAGTTCACTGGAGTTTCTCATTGAATAAGTTACAAAGGTTAAGTACATCTGAGTTGAAATAAAAAGTTAACTGAAAAATAAATAAATTGTACAATAATGTGATTGACAAACTGTACATATAACGAAAATACAGAGTTTATTCAGTACTCTGTAAAATTGACACAGTGTTTTGAAATAAAGGTTTAACATATCAGTCCAAAACCACTAAATAGATAAAGCTGATCCTTCATGTCTGATATACTTCAACCTTTGGGAGAGAAATAAGATTTCTTTTGCAAGTTAGTGCTCAGAACTAAGTCACAGTTGGACTGAGTATAAGTCTTAAGATTTCTGAAAGTGCGCTACTGGACTCAAATGTACTACTTTGCTACATGCAAGGTAATTTCCTGGACAATGCTTGTTGTTAAACATAATACCATACTAAAACCCCTCTTTCTTCAGCTCCTGAACATAAGATACCTGAAATACCTCAAGACCATTTGTATACTCTTAAATATTGGGCATTCTGCGAGAGGTTCAACATTCTAGTTTTAAGAATGATTACAGATTGCTGCTTTTCAAATAATTTAATCTGTTTAATATCAGACTAGTTTTTATGTCAACATAATGCAAATGTTTAAAATTCATGATGTAGTCTATTTGTAACAGTAGAACTAAATTACAAAAGCACAACTGTTGTACAGGAATATTAATGGTTTACTTATTGCAGTCATATATGGACCTTTTTAAAAGCCTCTGAATTTTAGAGGCTTCTTAAAACAAGATCTGGAATCTTGAATCTATTTTATTTTAAAAGAAAATATTATTATTTTAAAAAAACTTTAAGGTGGTCATATATCTTCAAAACTATCAATTTAAAAATTGCACAAAACTAGAGTATTCATCAATACAGATAAGTAAAACAAATTATATGCTAAAGTGAAGGTCTGTGATTGCAATTTAGATCAAAAGTAACAATGTCAAGGCAATCATGACTAAAGCATTAGAAATAATTTGATATATGTTTCATTTTCAGTCCCAGCTTTTCAAATATTTGTTTAATCTATTGACTTCACAGGTTTTGTAGTTCCTTCACTCATTTATATAGCCTGAATTATGCAGTCAGCAAGGTTTTGATATGTATTTATTTTTTAAATCTTTAAATAGTAAACTACATTTTTGGATTTTAATATGTGATATGCGCCTACATCCTTTATATTGTCTAGTTGTTCCTGTTTACCACAGTGATCTACAATATTGAAACTGTCTCATGAAACCACTGACCTGACCCATCATGTCTCTTCTGTCTTGTCATTGAAGCTGACATCCTGCTCTCTGCTCGCCTTCATTTCAGTCCTAAGGGTTGTTATCTTAAAGCTCCTTGTAAAGCCTGCAGTGTACAACTGTATACTAGCTCTTTCCACCAACTGAATCAAAAACCACAGAATGCCAGAAGTCACGGGCATGAAACGAAAATCTCAGGCAAATCACGAAAACTCAGGACTCCGGTGACAGCTGCTGTGACAAGTATTCATCCTTCCTGATGAGGAAGCTCGCTCTTACCTTTGTTTTTAAAATGCCATTGACACATAGATAGCATTGAGTCTGCTATATACAGTATCAGTCATGAGCTTTTGCGTGATGGGAATAAAATTAGTTCTTGTCACCCTTTATGTAGTACTGTGCTTGATATTTAAATCTAAAGTGCTCTTCTCCAGTTGGTTATAGACTATTTATACTATCTACCAGCCACTTAGAGAAGGTGCGTGGTAGATCCTTCAGCCCTGCCTGTCCTAGCAGTCTTGTATCTTTGATTACCTGCTTGCTGAGTAAAACATTTCACAGATGTTTCCATTATGAGAAGGCTTTCAAAACGGGGCCTTAACTGCAGTACAAAATTTATCATCACAATAATGTCAGTTGCTCGGTATGCGAAGAAATGGGTATACAGCTGGAAAATCTGTGTTCCACAAAATGAATAATACTTGTTTTCTAAGTTTGTTATAATTATCTATAATCATCAATTACTGTAAACATCATGTAGGAGGTCAGATTATTAAATCAGAAGAAGTGTTCTGGTTTTACCCAGTAAGCTATAAAACATGTATATGTCAGACGTGTCACTGTGAGGTATCTGTTTTCATTGGGAAAGAATCAAGTAAGAGCTGAATGTAAGAACAAATTGACTGTAACCGTTGGGTACATAACATTTATTACCAGTTTGCTCCCACCCACACGTATTACCACAAATAATTTTACTTCACAACCTTGAAAGGATGTTTTGGACGTTGTCATACAGTGAAGCTCCTTTATTGTTATAATAAAAAAAGGTACTGTAGACACTTTTGTATCTCTAATAAAGCTGTTTGAAAAAACTATTGACCTACGTGTCTAATGCCAATAAAATTTGCCTTTTCTATATGCAATGATTTATTTTTTTTTTAAATTTAATTTTGGTGCATTGTTCTATAGGGTCTATTTTTGTCACATTAAGTATTCATGTAGAAATGCGTGGGATGGGGAGGGCAGAGGACAGTCAGTTGCTGCTTTTATAGAAATGCTACATACCGGAATGAAATAAAACTGTTCCAGCATTTAGCCCAAGTGAAATCAAAGGAAGATCTCCGACTAACTTCACCAGGAATAATAGTTCATGACAAAATCCTTAGTGGAACCATAGGATGTTAAGACCATAGACCATTTCAGGCTGGAAGGGAGCTCACGTTGGATGACAGCTCATGATGTCCATTGTCCAGCCTCCAACATTAAAGCAGGACCATCTCTGACATCACACAAGGCTGCTCAGGGCTTGGTCAAATTGGACCCGAGGATGGAAACTGGACGATCTCTTTGAGCAGCCTGTTCAACTTCTTGACTGTTCTCTTGAGGAAAATGGTTTTCCTTCTATCCATTTGGACCACCTCCTTGTTTCAATTTATGCCAATTTCTCATATCCTTCTGCCGTCACTGTGAAGCAATGTGGTTCTCTCTTTTTGATGGCCCTTCCATAGGTGTATCTGCTCTTAGCTCTCCTCAAAGCTCTCCTCCAGGCTGAACAAACCCACCTCTCTCAGTCTATCCTGATGACCATCTACTACATTCACCCAATTCTATCAATATAATTCTTGACTGGGGTGCCCCAAAACTGGGCACAGGGCTCTAGATGCAGCCCTAAACCAAACACAAAACACAAAAACCCCAATGTCTGTTTAAGTCATGTTGATCTTCAGAGTTCAGCAGAAAATTATTTAGGAACCTGAACCACCATTACCCATGTTATTTTGACCAGAAAGGAATATTTCCAAGTCAATGTTTTACAATCAGTGGCAATTTAAGATCTTCTCTTTCCCTTGGCATAGAGTATACAACTAACATTTTATTAATTAGATGCTGATTTTTTTCTTGGTAGATATTGAAGAAAGGACGGGCTAGAAGGTGCCAACCCACTAGGATCAAATCGTAAGAAAATATTCACACTAACACCTGTGAAACAAAACTGTGAATTTTCACACACAGCTGTCTGCAGAACACATTTTGTCAAGGCACTGAATCATCAAACCTTTTTTTTCCTCTTGTACTACATTCACTATCTCTCTGCCGTCCTTGTACACTTCCTCTCAAGTTAGACTCAAGTTAGACAGAGTCAAAGGAAACTTGATGAAGTTTTGAGAACACTGTTTTATGAAAAGCAAATAAATAAATCTGATTAAATTCACTCTGAATCTTTTTAAGAAAACTTGGGTAAAATTTTGCTAAAAAGCTAGTGATTTGAAAAATATTTTTGAAATTCAGGTGCTAATTGTATATTTTTTTTTACCGAATCATTTCCCAAATGTAGAAAAATTAAAAACTCTTAAGTAATTAATCTATAGCATTATCATATTATCAAACACAGACGCACTCACTTTTCCAAAGGTTGTTGGACTGTTGCAATTGTTTCATATATATCATATATGATATGCCCTGAAACAAGGGCATTATCATATTTAAGCAAGTAGGTTTATTTATGGATACTGCAAATAAAACCAGTCACAGGGGTAGGGGATGGGGAAAGGCAGAAAAAAACGTTTACAGATTGAGTTCAGATGTAAGAAAGAAAGGGTGTGATCTAGAACCCCATAGCTTTGGTGATCAAGTCGCAATAGGAATCTCAAACACAAAAGACCTTGTCATCTGAAGAAAAGCTTTGGTTTAAAAAGAAAAAAAAAAAAAGGACTAATCAAAGAAGACTAGTTTTGTGGAACAATAACTGAGATAATGGAAAATAAGTTCATTGCCTACTTTTTGATATTTACAAGCTTTAACTGATTACCAAACAAAAGCTCTTGTGGGTTATTTCTTATTTTTTGTGACTTACTATTTGATTTGATCTATTTAATAAAATTAATTGAATTAATTTTTTTGAATTTGAATTGAATCAATTGAAAAATAATTTTTCTGAATTTTTGAATTGAATTAATTGAAAAATAATTAAAATGAACTATTTAACAAAAAAGCAATATTTAAGCTGTGAGAGATCTTTAGTATTCTCTAAGTGACTAAAACATACAAAGTTTTCAGTTTAGCAGTAAATTAACTGGGATCATTTTTATTCCTTGTCCTTACTGATGTATAATCTCTGGCATATTTGTTTCATTGTTGCTATTTTATTTATCAAAATATCAGAACTTAGATCCACATAGAATAATGAAGAATGCATAAAAAAGAAAGCTTTAATTGTCCCTATGTTCCTGTACCTCAAACACAACAAAAATGAGGTGAGTTTCATCACAGTTGTTGCATGTCACTGCAGATGTGCAGAATAAATATTCTTACAGTTTGTGTTTGGTTCTAATTCCTATATTAGCAGCTAATGATATGTATCTCTATATATGTTAATTTAACACATTCACCTCTGGTTAGATTTTTTTTTTCTAATTGCTCCAACCCAGTCTAAAAGGAGGGGGTGGGGCAGGGAGGATTTTGAGCCCTGAAATGTTTCACTTTTACTAGAGTTCACAGATCTGAGCAAAGCCCTAATCAAAGCCTTATCAAAGCCCAATACCAAAGTTTGGAAATGACAACTGAAATAAAAACAACCAACCATCATGTAAATACTGAGTTGCCTAAGTCTTGACTAGTAAGGACATGTGAAATAATCTCTTTTAGATCCTTCTTCTACCTTTGTTTTAGCCTGCCTGGCATGAGAAGGCATTTCCCTTTACTCATAGTCTTCAGAATTTAGAGAGTCTACAAGAAGACTGAGACCTGTGTTCTGCTTCCTTCTGGAAGGATTATATCCACCACTTCATACCTGTAAACCTTTATCATAAAAAGAATTGATGCTTAATTTGTTGAGACTCTCAAGCTTGTGAACAGAGACCAACTTCAGGTTTAATCACTGGATCTTTAGTCTGTGGTATGAGGACAATAGTATTTAATCCAAAGACTATTTCTGCATTATACTTTAAACCAGGATAAATTAATTGAACACAGGTCTTCAGAACTGAAAATGTCATCATTATCTTCTCTCCCAGAGTCATTTTAAAAGAACTAGACAGCTACCATTGCATTTTTCATGGGGTCCAACTCAATAAGTTCTTTGAAGACTCATCAAATGTTTTAGAAAATACAGGCAGAGGAATACTTTCAAGAATACAATGAATATTTGGTATGAGTAAAGCATTATGTTGCTGAGATGAGTTAATACTTCTGTTCAAATGCAGAGTCTTCCATGACTAGAGTCTCTTTAAATGTGAACATCTCTGTGTAATACAGAAGCTCCCAAAGTAAATGATCCCCAAAGGAAATTTGGGGGATCATAAGTTTGAATTCAGGTATCCATGTCTCTTTTTGAAACGTGTTCTGTCCTGCTTCTCAAAAATCAAACCTCTTTAACACAATACAGATCTATTTTAAATGCTTTTCCACCTTTATCTTCTCCCCAGTTTAGTCCTTTTTTCAGAAGCAAGGTATGAGTGTAATTGTACTTAGCTTAATCATTAGCTAACTTGGATTTTTCAACACCATCTTTTTAAACATTTTATCCTATGCTTACACTTACATTGTAAGAGAAGCACAAAAGAGCCCCAAGGCTCTATGTCTATTGCTGTGAATAAGGCAATCACCATTTACAAGTGGTAGTTCCTGTCTAGAGTCTACCAAGGACTGAAATGAAAGAAAATCATTCAAGTCTGAAATCTACAAAGGTCACTAAATAAATTAAATTTAGTTTTTTTCTGTTCAAGTAAACTAAGAAAGCAGCATTCAGATCACAGCTCCCTCCTAAAGCTAATGCTAATTTAGGTGAATTATCCCTGAGAGATTCAGAGGAAACTGATTTCACAAACTTTAGAACTAATGGGATGCATTCTTAATGCTGATATAAATGCACCCTCTTCCTAGTTCAGCTTCATCCTTTCACAGTAAAAAGGTCCTTTTATCACCTTTTGGTCTCATAATCCCAAATCATGCTGAGCACTTAAACCATTCCATTAATTCTTGCTGTCCTTTAAAAAACCTGAAATTGCTGATTGCTTGTGTCCTTCAAATTCTATATTTAAAAAAAAAAGCAAAAGGGAATTAGGCTGATTTGCTCTTTTAAGTGTCATTTTTTTTATATTTGTTGGATGTTTTGCTTACTTTATTTGTCTGGCTGACAAAGTGATTGACCTCCCTTCATCTTGTCAATTAAAAAGCTAATTTCTCCCAAAAAGTTGTTGACTATACAACTAATAAAAAGTATCAATGAAATATGGAAAACATTTTCACTGCAAAGCATTAATTAATAAAAATTAGAACATGCTGAAGTTATACCATTTGTTTAGTGAAAAAGAAAACGACTTGTTTTAAAAAAAAGGATTTGCCTGCTGAGTTGGAAAGAAAGCAGGTTCAGATTCTGTATCAAACTTAGTTAATTCAACACTGTCATTAAACATGTGGTTGATATTAATTGCTCTGATCCAGCCTTCATAATTTCTCACAAAATTACTTTATTTGAAATGGAAATTTTTCATTATTAATAGCCAACAAAGAGGTTATGAGGGTGGGGAGGTTTTAATTATTTCTTTTTAATTATTGAAATTTTTACAAACTCAATGCATACATATTGATACTCGGGCTGAAAAGTTCTGTGGTAAATTTCTGTAAGATTGAAATTTTATGTATTAAAATCCTCTTGTAATAGAGTTTTGTAATGGCAGTACTGTCAGATCTTGAATTATTGTTGTGCTGTTGGGCACATAATAAATGTTGTATTCTGAAAACTAATTAATGACAAATGTACCAGGTAATGGATGTTTCTATGGAGACCATGCTGTACATATCTTGTGTACTGAACAACTATTAGTACAATGAAACTTAGATTACAAAATATAATCATCCTTTATTACAATGAAATCTCATTGTCCTGTGACCTCCTAGAACAAAGCTAATAACAATTCCATGATAAAAATGGTCAAAATCCCAATCAAATATGGAACTAATGCAAGTTTTACAGTTTTCCAAACTATTAGTCATTAATTTAATGGTATCTTGTAACACAGTTTCAGTGCTACTGGTTTGGGTGGGGGGTACAAAAGCTATTTTTTCTCTGTCTCTCTGAGGCTGTTGAACTACATAAAGAAAAAAGTTATAATGAAGTTCACCATAAAGACCACAGACCAAAGTTCACTATAAAGAAGTTTTTTAGAAAGTGTTTCAAAATGACGTTCTTCATTTGCTCACTCACCATCTTTCTGTAGTGCCTAAAGAGTGTGGTGACAGACTAGGTCAGGTGTCCTTCCAAGAGTTCAGAGGTGAATGCTTGAAACCATCTCTGAATTTGTCTTGAATTTTTCGCTTATAGAGGTTATGAAAGTGAAGGCACTTGTAAGGTAATCAATCTAAAACCGTATTTATCTGTGCATTCAGCTAGTTAACAGGAAACATTAAGTTCTCCACACTAGTTTGATGGACTGCTGAAACTTGGTCATAACCTTTCATAATAGGTTCTTAATGTCTTTATTTTTTTAAGAATACAGTGCAGTTTTCTCCAGTGTTAGACGAGAAGTTAGTCCTGTGTCGCTCAACTCAGGATAGAGCTGTTCAAGGCTGTATAGATAACAAGGATTAAATAGTTTATAGATAACAATGATTAAATAGTTTATACATAAATAGGTTTAATTAGTTTCTGCTGCTAAAATAGTTTCTGACATAAATAAAACTGTTCAATTGGTTGTTCGGTATCACGTTACCTTAACCCAAGGTTATGTCAAACATCAGATATCTCCAAGTGGAGGTATCTTCCAAGTCTCCGAACCCTACACCAACATGGAAAAAACAGAGTGGAGTTTCAAATAAATTCAAATAACCAACCACAGAGCTGAACAATTGAAACATATGACATATTTAGGCAAAACATTTAAGATGTGCTTCAGTGTGAGTCAGAAATCTTCGACTTCATGAACATAGATTTTTTATTTTTTAACTGGACTTGCCTTCTCAAGGATTAATTAAATTCTGTTAACATTTGAGTTCAGTGAGGTTATATTTTCACAGAGCAATTGAGGTTGGAAGGGACCTCTGGAGGTCATCTTGTTCAACCTCCCTGATCATGCAGAGCCATCTAGAGGTGGTTGCACACGACCATGTACAGATGGCTGTTTGCCTATCTTCAAGGCTGGAGACTCCATAACCTCTCTGGACAACCTATTCTGAATCTGCACGTAGTCATAACTTTTCTTTATTGATTTAACAATTTCAACAGATTATACATGTTAATGTGTTTTCAACATCCTAATCAGAATTGCTAATATTTAGCTTTCCCTGAGTACAATCTCATTGGTTTTCTGCTGGGTATTCTGTGATTTCCAATAAAATAAAATAAAATAAAATAAAAAAGAGTTGCAGTCTTCTTTTTAAATGTGGATGATACAGAGTTATTTCTTGTGTGTAGAAGTATAAGCTGCTTATGTAACAGATAAAAAGTTCAGAATAACTTTGAAATTGGGAGAAAGATGGATTTTAACCACAGTTAACCTCATTTACAATTAATATCTGATATCACTTTAAAAATTTGTGCCTTTCGAATTTCATTAAAATCTAGTTTTACAGATTGACTTAATTTTTGTAATTACGTATGCCTTTTATTTCATTAAAGCAGAAAGAACTGTATCAACTTGCTTTTAGAAATATTTCTATTGAAATTCTTTTAAATATCCCCTTATCCTCATAAACATTGCAAATACTTTAGCAAAACAAATTATGGGTTAAAAATGTCTGTCTTCAAAGAGCTTTTCTGTTTACATTACTCTTACTTTGTCTATATTCCTGTAATATTTTTGTGTGTTTTTGTTGCAAAGCCAATTATTTAACCATCAAATAACATTTTTGTGGGTGATAAAAAAAATTATTCAAATACTCTTAATTGAACACTCTATGTTCAAAACTGTCATGGCTAGATTGAAAAAAAAATGTGTTTAAGAGTCACAGTCTTCACAATCTGTACTTTTCGGGCAGCTAACTACCTGAAAGGATCTCCTCCCTTAGTATATGTGTGCAGAACACCAAAAAAACCTGGATGAATATAGGAGTGTTGCTTCAGCTGTTGAATAGAAAATCATAAATAGAAAGCTACATCTTAGATCCAGTCCCTTTTTGAGACTTACTGGTCTTTCTCTAGGCTCCGGGTAAACACTAAATTTTATCAGAGCTCTGAGTTCTTACAATGTTAGCCACATAGAGCTTTTTCTCACAAATGAAAGCCTGACAAGACTCTACTTTCTAACCAATATGCCACATGCTATTATTTTCCCATGAGGAAGTAGAGCCACTTTGGATTCCTTCTTCTGCATGAAGGATTTGAGCCATATCCTGGTTATCTGTCAGTGAATTCTGGAGGATGATCTATATCAAAAGCATGTTTGTATACACCTACATACACCTTCAGTTCTCCTATGCGAGTTATTTCCTTTCTCATTGAGTATCTGCACATTCACTGAGCTGAAAAGTGTTGACTGCTGGTCAAATTATTAAAGCACCTAACTTTCTTTAAGTAATATTTTTAATTATTAATAACAGTTCAGCATGGGTGCTAGAATCAGGGGAAATCTGTACACCTTCACACAAAGGCTCCGGAGACAAACTTGCTCTCAGATAATGTTTCTACGGATACTACTCAAAAGACCATATAACTTAAAAAACACTATTTAACTTCACCAGTTAACTTAAAAAAGAGTATGAATAGGATTATACTTTCTCCAGTGATAACATTCCAGAGTGCAGGAGCCAGTGGCCTAGGGATTTCCTGTGCTGTTGTGTTTCACAGTTGCTAAATGAGATATTCTCAAAGATTGTTTAAAGCTGTCTATGAAGAAGAGTTCCTAGCTCATTGTATTTATTTTCTTTTTCTAAAATTTTATTTCTAACCTAATATCTGATAATTTCACACAAGAAAAATGTTCTTTAACTAGCTCTTGAAATCTAGTTTTTATTTACCTCCTTTTCTGCTCACAGTTTTAGGCACTTCTGGTATATCCGCTCTTTATTTAACCTTTTCACAAGGTGAAGAGTTCTAATCTACTTTGTTTCTCTTCATCTGGAAGCCATTCCTCTGGAAGTATTTAATAGAAATGTGAGTTTTTAGTTGTATTGTTATTTATTATTATTCTTTCAGAGTTTTCTTACTAAATGACACATAAAAATAAAAGCCATCATGGATTTACAGCTTTTCCTCCACTTTTTCTTTAATAATCTTATTCGGTTTTCAGATAATTATTTTAAATTATTCATTTTTGACCATTGTTTCCTCTTTGCCTTTTAGCGAAATGACTTATACCTTCTCTTTTTATCTTTCTGCAAGTCGTTAATTGATATAACAGACACCATTCATAAGTATACAGCAGAGTTCTTGGTTTTTTACAAATTGATTTATTTAGGGAAAATGGGGGGGGTTTTGCGTATCTCTTACAATTTCAGTGACATTACAATGTGTCCCACTTCCACACCCCATTCCCTTTCACATTTCAGAATGGGAATTCAAAACACGCGGAAAGTTTCTAATTTGTTGAGTACAGTAAATTGGGACTGAAATTTCATTTGCAATGAAACTCTCCCTGAGATAACCAGAAATATGGAAATAAAAGTCTTGTTGTACTGAAAACATCAATACATTAAATGAATGAAAACGATGCTGGAAAGATCATGCAAGCTGTTCAAACACACAAAAAATAAAAGGAGAGAAAAGCTAAATGTGTCATTTTTCTTTGTTCATTCTCCTTTTGCAAGGGTACTTTTCAATGATGTAGTCATAATGCAAAAAATATGTATTTTTTTTTAAAGTTTAAATATACCAACTGAAAACAAGTGTTTTTTTTTAAAAATAGTAAACTTAAATTTGAACTGAACAGATGCCAGAATGTTGCAATTAAATGAATAACTAAATTATGTTCATTAATCCACAGCCTTGATTTAGACTGGGATAATCCCAGGTTTTGGACTTAAACCCAAAGAGGCTTTGGAGATTCATATTAACCTTCTGAAGGGCATTTCACAAGGTCAGAGCCATGTCACAAAATTAATATTAATGTAAGTGAAGCTGTGGAATGAAGCGTTGCAGCCACTGATTTCTTGAGAACACAACTTAAAAGACAATTTATGGGAAAAGATATAGCAAATGGCTGTCACTACACAGGAGTAGTCAGGGGATTCATGAGGACCAGGATGCTGGCAGCCATGGGAGATGCTCCCAGGGGGCAGTAGGGCAGGACCTCAACAGCCAGGGCCAGCCCCATGGGCAAGAGGGTCAGCCCTGGTCACAACTTAGCCCTCAGGGCACCTGGGAGCCTCTACCCCTAGCAATCAGAAGGACAGGGTTGCCCACAGCTGTATTGGTGCTGAGCTGGCCCCCAGCCCTGGCACACAAGCCCCCAGCAGGAGGGCTCTTAGGACCCTTACAATAAGAAATACCAAATTTTACATAGACAAATTGCCTCATGCTACATCATATAGCTCATACATAGGAAAATTCATGATAGGGGCTGAAGAAGACCTCGCTCTCCTCTCTCCAGCTTCATGGACATCGGTAGCTCTTTCACAGAATAACAACATATGCACCAGAAGTAGGAAAACAAAAAAAAATTTAAATCTCTGGCATATGTGAATGATAAACATGTAATTATTATTCTGGCACTATTCTAGTATATGCAGCATCCCCATAGAAAATATTGCCATTATTCTAGCACTGGAAATTTCCAGTTACCAATAGCTTGTTAAAAAACTGAAGTTACATAGATATTTAAGTGAATACTAACATATTCAGAAAAACTGATTATAATCGTGAGTTGTGAGCATTCAAAAAATCGTATTTAAAGATCTACAGAAAATCTTTGTAGTCTTTGGCTCATTAAGTCCCTTAGTTATCAGCCACCCATTTGATGAAATACTTTCAAATATCTAGAAATTTGCTGAAAACAATTGTGGAAATTCACAAATTTGACAGCTGTCTTTAAACTTGAGAGCAGATGAAAAGTTAACACATTCAAAAGTGAAAACCTGATAATGCACATATTTTAAGACACATTGTTGGGCTAGATTTCTTACAGAAAAAAATAAATTGAGCACAAGTAAAACAAAAACTATATGGGCTATATGAATCTAAGAGCATTTTTCTTTCAAGAGCTCATTAAACCTTGGTAATTTCAAATGGGCTGGGCAACTCAGTACTTTTCAAGATTGTGCCCTTAACTTCTTTGTCGGTTACTACTAATGAATTTGATTCTGTAGAAGATAAAAGGGAGTGCCAGGGAGCATGAACTGGCTCTACCAGTCCTTTGCTTTAATTTTGCACTGCGGTGGAAAGTCAATTACATAAACTGTTATATTGTACTCTCAATTCCAGCCATTTCCTTTCACCTATGAGGGGGTGACAGTATTATTTTTGCCATATTGTTCCCAATCATTTGTTTCTCAAAGTCAAATTGCTCAGTTTAAATAAATAAATAAATAGAACTTAGGAAAGCCTTTTATATATTTTTAACATAACTAACCAACAATCAGTGAACCGTATGAGAAGGATCTGTATGGGCAATATGATGGATATACCACAATATTAGCCACCTACAAAATGTTAATAAACACCTACAAATTTCTTTTTATAGCCTTCTATAAAGTGTTCCAGTGAACTCTAATCCTGTACAAATATTTACTCACAGTGATGCAGCCACACTTGCACTCTCATGGGACACGGGGACTACAAGGTGATACCCTTATGGTGCTGCGGGGTCGCCTAAGACCACACACCTGTGTTGGAGATGGGGATGTTCCAGCTTCATATGGACCCATGCTGTTCCCTATGATATGGTAATGTGAATGCTGATGAGAACCGCCCCCCCCCAAAAAACCACATGCACTGCCCCCCCAAGGCTGTGGGTCCTCAAATGCTGCACCCAATACTGTGACTCCAGGAACAAGTGCAGGCTGCTCACAGCATCTGATGGAGAGACTGTTCTCCCCAGCCTATGGCAGAAGTTCTGGCAGTGTCAAACCAGCTTCCTGCTACTGCTCATTCATCTATATGATCTAATTTTCATATTTCTTTTATATTGCTTGTCATGTTTACTCCTCATTTGTTTCAACAACCTCTTCAATATCACTGGTTATTGTCATTTTCCTTTTTAACAGCATCAGTTGGGCGCTGCTGGTCATCTTCCTTTTTAACATGATCAGGTTTTGGCAAATATCCACCAGACTTTTTTTTTTTTTTTCATATGATCCACTCATGCACAGCATACACTCACATTCTTACTCTAATGGGAGGTGCCCTTGCCCATGGCAGGGGGCTTGGAACTAGGTGATCTTTAAGGTCCCTTCCAACTCAAACCATTCTATGATTCTATGATTCCTACTTTTACAGGTGTTGTCTAAAAGATATTTTAAATTGGGAAGGTCAGATTCTCAGCAATTTTAAAACTAACATTATTTCATTGGGGATTAATGACAGTTTAGTATGGGGAGAGACAGCTCATTCAGATTTTCTGCTCTTCATTTCTCCTTCTATGTAATACTTTCCAGTTAAACTTATTTATTCCAGTTAAACGTATTCCAGATCATCCTTATTCATGGTCAGCTGGCAGAACATAGCCTTACTTACAATATAATAGTTCTGTTATAATTTACAGTATTAATCACACAACATAGATAGGTAATAGATAATAGACAACATTAATATCAACAGCTATTTTGGATTAGAGAGCGAGAGCACGTACATTCATGGAAGTCTAAAGTTACCAACCTAATCATATTCACATATGAAGTAAGACAGTTCAACTACTACTTATATTGGTGACTTTATAATAGATATTAATATAATATGTATATAATATATATCTCTATATACATAGATCTATGTATACATATATACGGATATATATACACACATATATTATGTATGTATATACAGTATATATAGATACATACATGTATATATGTGTATATATATATTAAACATATATAACATATATATTAATACTAGTGACTTCGGTGCTGGCTGCCCCTTGGTATAAAGTGCCTTGCTTAGCAACATGTCGTTCATATGCAAGCCAATATCAGATCTTCATGGAATAGATCATAGAATCATAGAATGGTTTGTGTTGGAAGGGAACTTAAAGATCATCGAGTTCCACCTCCCACCAGACCAGGTTGCTCAAAGCCCCATCCAGCCTGGCCTTGAATACCTCCAGGGCTGGGGCAGCCACAGCTTCTCTGGGCAACCTGTTCCAGTGCCTCACCACCCTCACTGTAAAGAATTTCTTCCTAGTATCTAATCTCAATCTCCCCTCTTCCAATTTAAAATGATTACCCCTTGTCCTGTCACTATACTTCCTGACAAAGTCCGTCTCTGGCTCTCCTGTAGGCTCCCTTCAGATATTGAAAGGCCTCTATAAGGTCTCCCTGGAGCCTTCTCTTCTCCAGGCTGAACAACCCCAGCTCTCTCAGCCTGTCTTCATAGAAGAGGTGCTCTATCCCTCTGATCACCCTCATGGCCCTCCACTGGACCCATTCCAATAGATCCATGTCCTTCCTGTGTTGAGGACTCCAAAGCTGGACACAGTACTCCAGGTGGGGTCTCACGAGTGCAGAGTAGAGGGGCAGAATCCCCTCCCATGACCTGCTGGCCATGCTTCTCTTGATGCAGCCCATGATGCATTTGGCTTTCTGGGCTGCCAATGCACATTGCTGGCTCATGTTGAGCTTCTCATCCACCAACATTCCCAAGTCCTTCTTCTCAGAGCTTTCTAGCCATTCTCCTCCCAACCTGTATTTTTGCCTGGGATTGCCACATCCCAGGTGCAGGACCCTGCACTTGGTTAAACTTCATGCGATTTGCATGAGTCCACCTCTCAAGCCTGTCCAGGTCCCTCTGGATGGCATCTCTTCCCTCCAGCATGTTGACCGCACCATTGAGTTTGATGTCATCAGCAAACTTCCTGAGAGTGCACTCTATCCCACTGTCCATGTCTCCAACAAAGATGTTGAACAGCACTGGTCCCAGTATGGATCAGAATACTGGATCTTAAAAAGCTCATGAATCTGCCAAATAAATATACCAAAGGAAGTTATTGTTTCACAGTATTAATCACACAGAAATGTTTTGTAAACCCATTTTGAGGCAACCTGCATGTGTTCAAGGTTCTGTCCCTAAAAAAAAAAATAAATCAGTGCCTTTCTCCTTTAAACAGCAATTTCATGCGGCAGCATCAGAAACAGCAAAAGCATTTTGCTGCATCATTAACCTGGATGACATGCTGAGAGTGATGACAGAGATGCACAAATAAGCACTCCTAGATATTTAAAAAAAAAAAAAAAAGGGTATAGTTACTATGTCACATAAAGGTCAAACTTCTTTAACAGCTTATCGGTACTGTATGTTAACCCAGAGAAAAGCATTTGCGTCTCCTCACTTTCCTGTACCAGCAGATAGTATACACTGAACTGCTACCAGTTACCCATGGAGGACAAAGACTTCTTACAGGGCTTATAAAAATAATCTATATTCCATTCATAAATGATGCAAAACTGAAAAACATAACAAAATGACAAAATGGTGTTAGTCTTCCAGTTCTTAGGTGTTTTTCTATTTATTTTTTTAATACTTTTGCACATGATAGGGGAAAATACATATTGCCATAATAATTCATAATATATCGATGTTTTCATATTATATTGCACTTAGTTTGGAAACGGACACCTAAACTTATAATGTTTATGTTCTAGATTACTTGTGACTTAGTTGGGAAAAACTTTAGTTTGAGCCATTTATTGCACTTTTGTCAATGAGTTTTTGCATTATTATTTGTTCTGTATTCTGCATCATATACAAACTCTAAAATGGCTGGAGGGATTCCTGGGTTATCACTATATTTCTAGGGCCTAGACTCTTAAAAATGCCCAAATATGATAGCTTTATGTATTTAATAACAAGGTATTTTTACCGCTTGCTATTTACTACTTTATTAGACAGTTTCCTCCCCCAGGGCAAGCAAACTGTGTTTCAGTGCAGAAGAAATGCTCAGTTTAAAAACTAGGCCTATAGGATTTTTGACTTAAATTTGTGTGGTTTTTTTTTTTATTCAGTTCATTTTTATTCTTTCTTATTCTTTAATTCTGTTTTTGATCTTTCCCTTTTTAGCACTTCAGGAGACTGGAGTCAAAGGCATTACCGTTTGCTTTTCCTCTTCACAAGTAAATGACCTTGTTTTATAGGTTTATTTTCTTTCCCAATAGAGTCCTCAGCTAACTCTGTGAGCCAGAAGGAAAGGGGCACTTCAGAGTTTTCAGTGTGGTTGGAATTTAAGTTCCATTTAAAAATCAGCAGCAACACTGCAGATTTGCCTATATACTTGACAGTCGAAAAGCATAAGAGTTTTGGCTGTAAAGTTACTTAAGCATTGAAAGTGCTGTCCCTTTTTGAAGTCATTTTGTCAGAGTTGAGCCACTCTAAATCTATATTTCATCTAAAGCCAACTAAGATTCATTGGTTTAAATAAAAACGTGGTCATGCCGTGCCAAATGCCTCCTGCAAAATACATACCTCTTTGCTTCCAAGACATCAATGAAAAAGGATAGAAACTATCTTACTATGCTAAATCAATAACTATTTACTCAGCAGTAGGAACTCTGAGTTTCTTTTTGGTCTGAAATGATATCAGTGCACATCTCCCAAAAAAAAGCAGTTAATCACAAATAGGCAAGGCTGAAGAAGAAAGTGTCTTTCATCATTCTTGTTGAAGTTGCTCCACTGTGCAGGGGCAAAAAATGTAAGATTTCTGTGACAGTTGCAAAGCAAAGTGTCCAGAACAGGCTTTGAGAATTCACAGAGCCAGGCAGAGAATTAATCATTATGAGAGTGATCATTTTCATGCCCGAGAGTCTTTGTGAACCTCATCTCATTGCCTTTCACAAAATCACTTACCTATCTTTATGTATTTGATCCTGTCTTTTTCAAGAAAAAAAAAGTAAAGATTGTGCACTATATAAATGAAGGTTTGGAAGAAACAGCACAAAACTATCTAAGTGAGTGTTCTGTGCTGAAGCTGCTTCAAGTATATACAGTATATATATAGTTCAAGTATATATAGTTCAAGTATATATAGTTAAAATGCCAGATAATTACTTGGTTTGACCTAAATGTTAGAATGGGCTTATTCTCTGTTTTGGGAAGCTTGATTTCTCAGTTTTAACTTCCAGCCTGTGTAGGCACTGATTAAAATCACGTTTTGTTGGGCTTTGTCTTTCAGCACTTGGCCCTGGTTCATTCCTTCCTTAAATACTGTTATGTCTGAGCTTTTATCTTCCTGTAGAGTCTACAGACATCTTAAGGAAATCTATTCCAAAAGTCCTTGGTAAGTGCACATTGTATATAGCTGCTTCAGCTCTGTGATGTGATAGTCAAAATACTTTATAGGAGGAAGCTCACCAGTCATTTCAGATACGTCCATAGAGCCCTTTGTAGAATAGCCCTCTGAAACTATCCTTGGGGACAAAGAAAATGTATTTCCACAGTGTCATTATCTTTCCCGTTTGATTATAATGACTGCAGCTATGATTCTATTACTACCGATGCTACTATTACAAGTGTAATATACCACAGTAGAGTGTGACATTTCCTACACTATTGTAAAGCCTCTAGAAGCCATCAAGGATTTGCTTAGTGTACTACAGAACATGTCTGAGCAATTAATTTTATGAGACAAGGCACCACTGTGAATAGAACCACCTCCAGCTTTCAAAGTGAGTGCTTTGTAGCCAGTGTGATAAAGCAAGAATTTTGTTTAAGCCAAAAGAATATCTGGAACATTTTCTTTTCTCACATACCACATCTTATTACAAAAGACAAGAACAAACCATATAAACTGAGAATAAAAATTACCGGTGTGTATAATGGGTATGCCAAGCTTTTGTGTCTGGAGAGATTTGAGGTAGGAAAAGAAACTTGGGTGTACGATCCAGTTTTGTACATGAATCTACTGAACCTGCATTGGATTGAAACTTGGACTTTTTTTAGTACTTGATTCACATTTCTTTTAGAAGAATTTCTGGGAAAAAAAATGCATTAAAATGGACTGAGAAAATATTAGGTCAAAACTGATAAAAAAATAGATAAAAAGAAAAGAAATAAAATGTTCCTAACAAACAAATTGAGGACAGGAGAGAGAAACAATGTGGTAGTCAACCTAATTCAAGTCTAGGAGTACCTGCAGTTCTCGACATAATTCTTAGGTACCTGTTTTATACTTGCACGTTTCAAATAAGATTGCAATAGTACATGGACATTAGAATATTCTAGCCTTACGCCTTTATTTTTCTTTCTTTTTTTTTTTCTTTTTCTCTGAGTTTATGGATTTTATTACTTTAACAATATGTTAGGACATTTTGGTCTGATTTCCTGTATTATGTGGGCTAAGGAATGTCATCTAAAAATATGCTTCACACTGTTTAAAGAAATATGACTTTATTTCAGTATGGATTAATATGAGAAATAAGGAAAAGAGTTCTAAAAAAAATTTAGAAACTCTTTATTTTTCTTTTTCTCAATTTACAATTTGAAATAAATGTGCTGTCTGAAAACCTGTTTCTATCCCATGAAAGATAAACTAGAACATAGTTACTTATGTAGTTAGAATTATGTTCTAATTTTCTTGAGGAAAAGTAGCCTTTACCACTCAATGGAAAGTACTATTAATTCTTTTAGATACAGAAATTCTTGAGAGTGAAAATAATGTCTCTTATCTTCCATAGAAACAAGAAAGAACACTGGTTTTTTTTTCCTATGAAAAAGTTAAAAATCATGGAATCACGGAATTGTCAGAGTTGGAAGGGACCTCTAGAGATCATCTAGTCCAACTCCTCTCCTAAAGTAAGATTGCCTAGAGCACGTTACCCAGGACTGCATCAAGACGGATCTTGAAAATCTCCAGAGAAGGGGACTCCACGACCTTCAGGGCAGCCTGTTCCAGTGCTCAGTCATCCTCACTGTAAAGAAGTTTTTCCTCATATTTGAGTGGAACTTCCTATGTTCCAGCTTGTGCCCGTTGCCCCTTGTCCTATTGCTAGAAACCACTGAAAAATCATCTGAATGTATCATGGTTAATCCAAAAAACCTTGGGATTGTTAAGAACAAATATGATCAGTCTTTCCATATAAGATGTTCACACGAAAATGTGGTGTGTTTTGCAAGGAATTTACTGTTTTTCTTGTTGTTTTTGTTTTTCTTTTGGGCTTGTTTTTTCTTTTTTTTTTCTTTTTCTTCTTTTTCTTCTTCTTTTTTTTATTTTTTCCTTTTTGTTTTTCTCTGTGTCTTGTGGTTCTGCATCTTTGCAAAAAGACAGTCAGTCACTCTGGATGACTCACAGAATACGCTTCCTTTCAGAGCCCTTCAAATGGAAGCAGTGGCCTTGAAGAGGCAGCCTGAAAGAAAAGTTTCATGTAACAATAAAAATTTAAGCTCTACATATCTTCAACCTCTTAAACTGACATACCTGTAAAGTGTTAAGGGTCAAACTCAAGATAAAAACCAGCATATATCCAAAGATTTGGGGTTTGGATAAAGAACATTTCCCTTTACTGCAGTGGGAGGTATCCTTCAGTAAGTTATATTTGTAAAGATAAAGCTTTAAAAGGAAGCATTCAACATATGAATATGGAACTATACTCTTATGCACAATTTCCTTACAAATTTCTTGTGGTAAACTTTGAATGGACAATCTTTGTGTATCATGTATTTTCCGAAAGTGATTTTTTTTTTTTCCGATGCTATAAATAAATGCATGGTAAGTGAAATATCCCAGAAGTGTTTCAGGTGAAATTAGTGCTTACTATTCTTAGCTACTATTGAGAATAAAGTTGGTTTTCCACATTATTACTTGTAAGCCGTCTGATATTCTGAATCCATTGCTCCCAGAGCCATTTTACCCAGGAATGTGTCTCATATGCAGGAAAGGGCACCAGATACCTGGCTGGAAATTCAGATCAGCAATAGTGTGCCATGCTCTCTTTGTTAGGAAATACCACCCAAGGAACAGATCACTTTCCTGTCCGCTCCGGGTGGCAGTTCAATTTAATTTCTTCTTAGAAGTTAGAAAAGAGATCTTTATTTCCATTTGTGTATGCACCCAAAAAGCACAAGTGCCTCATAATACATAGACACTTCTTCAAAAGTGTACAGATGGTAATCTAACATAAAACCATCTCTTGGAACCTACTGTCTTACTTGTTCAAATAAGCCTATTCATTTCCTAATATTATTGGTGTTACTGTGGATGACACTCTCAAACAGTCCTGAAAATAATGTCTGCATTAATCAATGAAGTGTTTCCTCTTGATCTTTGCAACCTGCACTTAAAGAAGTGGTTTCATAACCCTTGTGTGTTGAAGTCAAAAGCTCTAGACAGCAGCATTGGGAATTCTCGCATAACGCTCTGGTTTTGTGCTGTTGTTTTTCAGCCAAAACAGAGATGTATCTGCAGTGGTGATTCCAATCAGAGAAACTCAACAATTTATTTCTTAGAAGTGTCTTTAGAAAAGGGAACATAGTTATAATACATTCCAAAAAATATAACAGAAGTGGCTAAATAAATATGTAATACTATTGTATTTATTGATTGGTAATAATTATCCAAAGCAAGTCATTAAAATTCATTAATATTTGATTTTTCTAACAGTCTCGCCCTTAAGAGAGAAATGAATGATACTCTGCACAAACACACACCAACCATTAACAGCAGCAAATGCATTAATCTAGTCCTCATTTCTATATTCATTTCTATTTCTGTAATTTATAGCTAAGCTTTTAAAATTTTGGACTGTTTTTGCCCATATCCTCCTAACAGACCAATTGTCCAAAACCTTTTCAGCAATAACTACTAGAACTTTGATCACACTGCACAAAATGTCAGAATCACTGTATTTCTGTTCCAGAAATACTTGGTAACTGTCCTACATTATTATCTTTATAGGCATTTGCAGATATGCAGTTATTTTACTAGCATTAATGTATAGATAAAGCTTTTTAATTGCATAAATCATAAATAGTCATTTACAATCATTGTAGAAATTCCCAGTTAAAACCCATAGACTATAACATGAAGAAGTTTGGGATAGAGCAATACATGAATCTGTGCTTCTCTCTTAACTCTCAGATTAATTATTCTGAAACAATCTTTGACATAAGGATTGAAAATGTCAGAGGAAACATATTGCTGGTCACAGAAATAGAAAGATACTTTGGTTTAACTGTCACAGTTAGGATCAGACGTACTATCATACTTTAAAAAAAGGAAAATGGAACAGATTTCACTATGATGTCAAAGAATAAAAACAAGGTCAAAAGGTACACGATTCATTTTAAATTTTTATGGGTTTAAAAATAGCTGGAGAAAAATAGAATACACTAAATGGTAAGAAACAATAAAAGACAACACCAACGAAACCCTGAGGCTTACAAATCAATCTGATCTCAAGGGTAAGTACTTATGGAAAGAGAAACTAATACTATAAATATATATTTGATTATACAGTCATGGATATGAAACTAAGTGGATAAGTGAATGCCATTGCAAAGAGTAAAATAAATAGTTGTGCATAAGATAATTGAAATATCTGGAAAGTTTTCTGGGAAGTTTTCCATAACTGTAAGTTCATACTTCCAGGCTAATGGTCTACACACTAAAATTACATAACAAGAAACTTGACCGAGCACCTCATTCCACAAATTAGCGAGAGTATAATCAGTTATTACTGTGTGGCCACACAAAGATGCAAAACACGTTATGATTCTCAGGCTTAATCAACTTTATGGGCTTTTCAAGTATTTAAATCTCCAGCTGCAGGGTCAGCAGCTGCCTTTATCTTGTTTCTTGTACAATATCAGTCATTGACAGAATCACTGCTTAAAGAATCAATACTGATACCTGTTAATAGTAGTCATCACCAAATTCAATAAAAGAAAGACCTCTAACAAAATTCTATGACATTCATGAAGACAAACGCCAAAACACCAGGGCAAAATGTTTATTAAGCTTATACAATGACTTCTAAACTATTGCTAAATACTACAATTCTTTGAACAGCAATCTAAAAAAATCCAGTTAGGATTTTGGACTGAAAAAACCAGTGAACCGTGCATGTCGGCTTTATTCCTACAAGCTGTCTTGTAAGAAAGAAAAAGTACTGAAAAGTTTTTATTGGAGGTTTTTTCTTTGTTTGTTTGTTTCTTTGAGAAAATAGAAAAGCAAAAAGATTAAGATTCTCATCCTGATAAAATTATATTCCTCAACATCCTCCGACTATGATTTTATTTGTAGATGGGTAGTAAATGAAGATGAGTATTGCTGACAAAAGAATGTTTTTTCTATAATTAGGTTATGGGAACTTTGCTGTTTTTGTTTTGAGACAATTCTTTCATGCTTTCTTTTATTAGTGTTCTTAAAAATGTTATCTTTCACTGACCATTGATATTTCACATTTTTTGTCTACTATTGGAAATACTCAATTTGAAGCTTCGAAATACTGAAATTATCAAAAATTATGATCAACTATGTGACAAATCTATGCACCATTTTGCCTTTTTCAGACTTTTACTCCTTCTCACCAAAAGGGTGATGTGTTTTGATCAGACAACAGCTCCTATCAATTATAAGGTTAAGAAATAAAAGATTGCGATTAGGCTGCAGATAAATACATCTGTGAAGAACAATGATTTTTATACTAAGACTTTGTGATAAATGGCAACAATTAGGAAAGTACACCTAACTGGGAAAGCAATCTCTTTATGCAATTTCGAGAAACAAGACATGTATTATACCAACAATTAGTCTGGAAAAGGCGAGACAGGCAGCTGTATTTGGGTTTGGTTTATTTTTCTCTTTGAAATTATTACAGGATTTCACCATGCAGGAGAAAACAAAACCAAACAAAATCCCAACCTCTTCAGAGCTCAGACATATTGGTAAAAGAGATATCGCACTTGCATGGAAATATTAAATGTGATCCAGTGAAAAATGAAATGGTTTCATTGAAGCGCAGTCTTTTGTAGCATTTAATGGTACTGTTTCAGATGGAAGTGTAATTTAGTGCATGCAAATGTGTTTCAATCAATTAAGTCAGAGGTCCAGATAATGCACTGAGGAACACAGAGAGAAAGTTTGCTTTCAAATGAATGAATGAATGAATGAATTCTTATATTTGCAGTTTTGCAGAAGCTTCAAAAAGAAATGTCCTTTTTGTCTTTGGTTTTTTTTTTTTTGGTGAAGGGAGAGGATGTTTTTACAGTAGTTAAGAATAAGCCTAAAAATCTTACCTAATAAGTTTATTTTAAAGCTCTGTGGAAATGTATTCTAAAGTAGAACTCAATAAAACTGATTCGAAAGAATCAGAGTATAATAAGAACAAGAGAGTGTATCACAGGGCATTAATAACATTAGAACATTTCCCTTATGTTACAACATGAGGGAAACTGGAATAACATTTTAATTTTAAAAGAACCAGAGAAACTGTCTCTCAACTGGTTCATGACAACTCGGGTGTGTTGTGGGAGTTCTTTTTGTTTGTTGTTGGTTTTTCCTTCCAAAACACACAACATAGATGTACACAAAAATAAGTATTTCTTACTAATGGTGAAAAAATTTCCATAATCGCTTACTTCATCACTACAAAACATACAAAAAGCTTTTAGAAAAAAATCCCTGCCATAGGGAAATACTTGCTGGCACAACTCTTAGGAAATTTTGCAAAGATTGTTCAGAGACAGAGCATGCCTGATCAGACTACTCTATACCAGGTTACCCAGAGAAGTTGTGGATGCCCCACTATTGGAATTGTTCAAGGCCAGGCTGGATGGGGCTTTGAGCAACCTGGTCTAAGCGGGAGGTGTCCCTGCCCAGGGCAGGGGGGTTGGAATTCAATGATCTTTAGCAGTCACTTCCAACTCAAACCATCCCATGATTCTATGAATTACTTAAAAGAGAACAGTTATGTTTACCATGTAAGATAGGTGGAAAAAAAATTAGTGCATATATATATATATATGTATGAATATATATATGTTCATATTTATATTTATATACACACATTTGTTCTTTGGTAAATGTGTGTTTTCACAGACACGTATTCCAGATTTAAACTTTTTCAAATAAATACACATCAAATAAAAATGCCCAGTTCCTGCAACTTCTAATAAACAACTTCAAGATTTGTTTTCTCAAAATATTTGAAATAGACTGTCTCAGGAAGCAACGTAGAAGTCAATAAAACCTCATGGAAAGCAATTTAGTGACATGGCTGGTATCACTTTGAAGTCTGAAACATGTTAAATATTTCCTTTATTACTAACTCCGGCAATTTAGTCTGAGATCTTCTGCTTGTAAAAATCAACTCAGTTCCATTGACCGTATTACGTTTGGAACACAGAGCTCTTCTGTTTTAGAGCTGATAAGAGTTCAATACTTTTAATGTTGTGCTCACATTTTTCATATCTGAGTTTTCCTCAAGCATCCATACACAGTTTGACAGGCTAGCTCTGGAGATTTGTACACATGAAAATTAAACCACAGAAAACTGCAGGCAGAATAAAAGAGTCAGATATCTCAAAGGTTGATTGGAAATGTTGGCTTTGAAGGGAAATGTTTTTCCCACAACTGCAGACATCAAGCATGAAAAAGGGAATTTGCATTTCCACTCACCTTAAAAGTTTTGTCTTCCTATGTTTTCCATCAAGAAGACGATATATGTGGGTATCTTTCCTGACATTTTACCATCTGAGAAATATACTTTGTGAACTATCAGAAATGAGGAAAAAATTTGAGTTTTGGAACAGGCAATATCAGAACAAAGGAGCGAAATAGTGATGGGACATAGCAACCACAGTGTTGTTACCATAACATCTAACAAGTGCTGTCACAAAGACGTATTGCAACAACAACAAAACACACACAAAACCCCAAAGACATCAAGAATAATGCTGAAGGGGACTGTCTACTTTGGACATGGTTATCCTGCATTTTCAGCCAAGAAAAAAAAAAAAGAAAAGCACAGCACAGCTTTTTAAACAGTCTCTTGTATGTTTTTTCCTACTTTACCCTTAATCAACAATAGAGTATAACCATTATTGTATGAAATTTAACAGAATATTGACCAAAGCTTGATCATCCATTTCGACACAGTGCATATTTTGTTACTGAACTTGATACCATATGACTTATTTAGCATTTCACAGACATTTTATGACGTCTAATAAAAATAATCAGAATTAATTAAAGATATTGATACACTTTTAACTAAATACGTTCTCATTTCTCATTTACTGTTTTAGTAACATAATACTTTGCAAAGTAGGAAATGTATAAAAAAAATGAATAATAGGAATCAAAACATAAATGGTTCATTGAAACATGATTTTGGTTTAGTGATAGGTGGGTATTTTTAGAAATATCTTTTACTTTCACTATGAAATGAATATGAATCTGAAGGCAAACTGTGTTAATGCACTCACTGAACTGATGAAAGTAGAAGTTCCCCTCATATAAGACAGACTAAAATAACTATTGATTAGAAATTGTAAATAAAGTAGAAACCAGAGAAGCAAGTACACAAAGACTGGAAAAGGCATTAGATAACAAATTGAAACTTAACGTATGCTTACGATAAAGATAAATCTTATTAATCATATATCCTTCCTATAGACCATGTGGATAAACATGGACTGCTAGAATGATTTCATTAGAGGCTGCAAAAGGGTGCCCAGAGGCTCTCCAGCAAAGATACAATTAGATTGAAGCTTCATTATTCCTTAACGTGTTGTGTTTCCCATTAGACAGTGATCAAAGAAAAAATACTAAAGGAGATCTGTAGGATGCGAGATTGATTACAGACTGATTCAGCAGCGCAATCACTCTTTGGTGCAATCTCAGCATGAATGGAGTCCCCAAAGAGCACACTGCTATCTGATAGCACTACGGTAAGGAAAAAATCAAACTACTTTTAGAAAGCAAGTTGGTTTGGGTTGCATTACACAGGAAAGGATTATATCTCAGGTTGTCATTCTTCCTGGCATCCAAAAGGAGGGGTTCTAAAAACATTTCCGTTTCAGTTGTAGATAAAGCCCCAAAACAAAGACCTGTTCAGTTACTGTAGTAGAGCTACCAGAAACAATGTATTTCTTCTTTTGTGTTATTGTGATCCGTAATCAAGATTTCAGTTAATAGTTCTTCTCTTGTTGTACAACTTAAAAATATTTTAATTTTAATTATTTATTCTAATTTTCTTATTAATCTCAAATTTCCTTTTAAGTATTTATTTCCTCTTTTCCTTCTTAATTCTCCTTTACTCAGTTGAATTTCACATCTGGAAAATGTATTTAAACAGGACACGAGCACAGAAGAGACTGATGTTGTAAGGCACAAGTGTAAATTACCTGCTGTTATGAATTAGCAAACATCCACCAATCAAATTCTACAGTAGCTGTTAACACCAACCATGTATTTTTCATTTAAAATAATGGGATGCAAAGTTCCTCCAGGAATATGACTCCTCAGTAACAGCTCCTCTATTTTGAGGAATAGATGTCCAAAGTTTAAAACTACAGAGGAGCCCTGAAATGCCAGTAGTGTGCTGGCAAATAAATCTCCTAGCAACAAATCTCTTAGAAAGCTTGAGTTTCTTTCAGAAAGTTATAGACATTTGGAAAAAGAAGGAATAAGAATCTTTTCTCACAAACCTGCTCTTTTGGTTTTTTTGTACTGAAGATTTCTGGTTGAATGCCGTAATATACTTTTTACTGGATTATGGTACAACTTCTGTGCTTAATTCTTCAGGTCATTAAACATAATTCTCTAAGTGTTTTACAGAATTATTTGTGCTGATTTCTGTACATTCTGGTTTTTTTCAATGAAGCTATTTAAAAATCTGTGCTATTGAACTACACACTCTGTTTCTGTATTCTTAACACTGACCCTGTAACCCCAGTTTTGAGAGGAATGAAGGAGAATGAAAGAGAAATGAAAACTGCTACAGACAGATCTTCAAGCAGTGGAGACTCCTCAACATCTGTACTATTCATAGAAGGTCACAGGAAATGTATGTTCCATTTTTACTTCCTTAGTAAGAGAGAAAATGAATGACAAATGGTGAATATAACATATGAATAAAATGCACAATCCATTTGCTATCACCCTTTATTATGAATGTATAAAATTTACGTATTTGAGGAAAAAAGTCATTACTAGAAATGCAATATGAATTGAAAAATTCCATTGAGTAGAAAAAAGTAAGTAGCCCCTTATTTTTCAAATGACATTTGATCTCAATAAACAGTGTACCTTTTAGTTGAATCTGGTATCACTTACAAAAACATTTGAGAATACTGTGCAGCACCAGGAATTCTGCGGTGACTTTGCAATTTATGCTTCTTTTTAAAAAACAGACCTCAGTATGTCATTGTGAAGAGTTCATAATTACTGCTCACTCCTCTATAATTAATAATTAAATAATTCAGTTTACAAAATATTTCATCTATTATTGATATTAGTTTCATATATTGCTTGACATTACAAATTTTTATATTACCATACTCATATTGATAAAAAATAACTTTTCTTTTTATTGTTTTTCAAACTTTATGTTTCAGTGCTACCAGCCAACCTTTCTCCACCTAGATACCTGGAGAATCAGGCCACCAACAAGTCAGATACTCAACCAGACATAAATACAACTTTCCAGCTTGTGACAGAGCAGAGATACCTATGAGGCACACAAGAAACAGAGAGGTTTCCCTTACTCAGCAAGATAATGGGGCTACCATCAAAGAGGTCAGACAGCTTGGGATGCTGAATATCAGAAGAACTTAAGGAAATCTTTGGACTCCTCAGAAAAGCCAGCTGGGCTGGTAGCAACTTGAGGAGTTAGCCAGCTTTCGCACCAGCCAAGGAGGACAGCTGGGAAGTAGGCAAGCTGAGAAGCCAAGGATTCTGCCTGGTTTCTAGCCAGCCCACCAGCCTGGGGTCCAGTTGGCAAGAAAGCTGGCAAACATGCTGGCAGAAAATCAGATAAACTAGCAGCTGGCTGCTTGGTCAGCTTATCAGCCTTTCTGATTTTCATCAGTATTTTTGACACAATCCACATGTTCCCAAACAATAATTCAGTTTGATTCAGTCAGGTTTTTTTCTCAATAAAACCTGATCAACAATAACTTCACCAGCTCTAGCATTTAGTATCTATAACAAATACGTGCTGAACAATATTTTTATACCTCCACAGAATCACATCTAAGTAGTTTATTGGAAAACCTCCATGAATTCTTTCTTTATGAGGTTTCCAGGTACCAAGGATAGGCAAATTCCTCATCTGTCAGAAAACGTCTGGTTTAGACCTATTCTTCTTCTGCGTGCTTTTAGTCTTCGTGATTCCCTTAGTGTTCAGTCTTTCTTGAATATAATTTAAAAATTCATGTTTACTTCTTTTTCTTCAGTGAAAATATGATTGAGAAATTAATCCCTCAAGTACCTTAGTATAAACTTCCACCAATTTCTTATTTTTCATATATTGTTACTTCTTTAATTGGGTCACTAAGATATTTCACTTAATCATTAATAATTCATATCTATGTCAATGAGATCTAAATTTTTAAATATCATTTCATGATATATTGTAGCAAACATCTTAAGTGTCATCTTTTCAGTTATTACTCTGAAATTTTATAAAAACTAATAAGCCCAACGTCATGTTTTGCTATTCTAATTGTGTTGCCAATTTTAAAGACTGACTACGGTCAAACTTATGTTTTGTAGTCAGACCTAAAGAATATTTTGCTGTTATAGAATCATAGAATCATAGAATCGTCTAGGTTGGAAGGGACCTTAAAGATCATCTAGTCCAACCATCAACCTAA
>JAOXNO010000033.1:62783752-62811760 GCA_028565335.1 Limnodromus scolopaceus | reverse complement strand
ACGCCTCCAGGGATGGTGCCTCAACCACTTCCCTGGGCAGCCCATTCCAATGCTTGATAACCCTTTCAGTGAAGAAACGTTTCCTAATATCCAATCCAAACCTCTCATGGCGCAACTTGAGACCATTTCCCCTTGTCCTACCTCCTGTGACTTGGGAGATGAGACCAACCCCCCCTCTCTACACCCTCCCTTCAGGTAGTTATAGAGCGCGACAAGGTCTACCCTCAGCCTCCTCTTCTCCAGACTGAGCGTCCTCTTCTTCAGACTGTTGTATAAATTATTGAGAAAGCGGCCAATTAAAAATGGAAAGGAGAAGTGACAGAAGATGAACAGCTGTCCTTCACATACTTGATGTATGTGGGGATTAAGAATATTTTGTTAATCAATCCTGCAATGTCATAAAGAAATATTTTAGAACCAGAGCAATTTTTTCAGTTCTGTTTACATTTAAAGATCATTATAACAAAATAACCGTTCACACATATTTTTTAAGTCTTGAAGTCGAAAAATGATTTAACTTATGCTTAATATTAAGAAATTTATTCTTTTGTTGTTGCCCCACTCGGTTTTAGGCAGGTAATTATTTCTTGAGATCATTAAGATTCAGGAATGGAATGGAATGGAATGGAATGGAATGGAATGGAATGGAACAGAATAGAGTATAATACTTCACTTGGAAGGAGCCTACAATGATGATCTATTCCAACTGCTTTATCACATCAGGGCCACATCAGAAGTATTTGTTTTAAATGTGCTCTAATTATAAAACTCTGACTTCAAAAAGAATCTAATTATTTTGCCTCACCATTTATGTTGCAACTGTTCAACTCTTCACAACAGAAGAAACTTCAATTTTTTGATATGGGTTTCATTTCAGATTTCACTCTTACGCCAAGGTGAAACATTGCACAGAGAGACTGAATTTACCTGCAATGAACAACAAACAAAAGCTGTTCAAGCAGGCCTGGGGCAAAACTTGGTGCGTTTTTTTTAACTGTTAGAACTACTTCTGATTCTAGTTTGTGACAACATTAAAAAATAACCAAAGGCTATATCCCTCCCTCCGGTTCTGTGAAGAGAGGGCAACCAAACCTGTTAGAATTGTTAAAATGGGCAGAAAAGGGGGAGAGCAGTCAATTAATAGCATGCACCTACGTTCCCTGGGACTCACTACGAACTTCTCTAACAGAGTTTCACTGGGTCATTTCTCTCTTGGATTAAGAGGCAGATGGAGGGAAAAAAGGTAAAAGTAAGAAACAGATGCTTTCTACAGCTTGATCCCCTGCTGATGCCACAGACAGAGCAGCAGGTGCTTGTGCTACTGCAAACAGCTATTTCTTTATAGATCATTTTTTTTAGATCATCACACAGATCATTTTGGGCTACCTCTTTACCATTCTAGTGAAACAATAAAACTGACTTTTGTCCCACAAAACTTACTGAAATACTGCACAGCACATTAAAATTTAATAAGTTCTCTGCATTTTTCGTTATTATAATGTGGGATATCTCCAATCTCTGCTCTGTCATAACTCAAACAAATGTTTGGACCATTGCACAACTCACCCTTCTTCTATAAGTCTCATGGGAAATTCAGTCTTGTACCTGAGAGGTTTTTCCCAGTGGAATATTTATCAAAATGCATTCCTTTGAAAGACTATGTTTTTGATTAAATCATATTTTTTAAACAAAAAGCATAACTCGCTGAAAATGTTTGGTCATCTCTGGTAGCAAGACTAAAGAACTTGCACAGCCTCTGAATCTATAGTTATTGAATATATAGTTATTCAGCATTTGACTGTTCTAGAGACTTGTTTTACAATAAATCACTTATTTTTGTATGATTTAATTCCATGATGCTAAACAGAGTCAATAACTTATTTTTCTTTTATTTAGTCCCACGATGGTAAACATTATATAAATGTAGACATAAATATTTAAATACTGATAATGCGTTCATATGTGGTTTTCTTCCTGAAGCTGCAGAGGTTATCATTTTCCCAGCTGTTAATCATTTATTTTTCACTGAATAGCAATTACTATTCCTTCAGAGTTGCTACCTCACTTTTCTTTTGAGAGAAACTTTCTGAGACTTAGTCAAAAAAGAGCTACATAAGCTGAAATAGTTTAAATAGTAAGTGTTTGCTAACCTTTGGAAGTGTTTGACTGAAATAAGTTAGATTATCCATGGAGCTGACCTAGCAAATTAGAAAGGCAATGGAAGTGTGCTGTCAGCCTGAAAGGGTATTATGGCCTCCTCCTCCAATACTTTCACTGCACAGTAGTATTACAGCAATGCTTAAAGCTGAATATTTGTCAATGTGGGTCCAAAAACCAGAACCAGAACTTTTTTATGATAAAAAGCTAGAATATTTGATTAGGTAGAGGATTCATTTGAAATTGTGAGGTTCAAGGTAATCTTTTAAATGTTTTTTATTATCTGTGTGAGTAGAGAAGCATACATTTCTCTCATGGAGAATAGGATTAATAAAAATAAGGACAAAAAATTATGATACGGACATGGTTTTTACCCTGAAAAGATATTTTCAATAGGAAGACTTTGCCAGCAACATTTAATTCAGATTGATTTGGACATCAAGTTTTATTTCAAAGTGTTTATTTAACCACATAGAGGTGCTGCACAGAGCACATACCAGTCAGGACATCCAGTTTGGTTGTGACCAGCTGAAATATCACAAGACACAGGGGACCAGCAAATGGGATTTGTTTTAGATAAATAGTTGTATAAGTTGAGTGGATCAGCTGGCTATATCAGACAAGTGGATGAACTGGTTGTATGTTTACACCTTCCCTAAATTGATTAAAAAAAAAAAAAAAAAAGTAGAAAAAAAGTGCAAATGTCTTTCTAAGCCAGCCAGACTAGCATGGGGGAAATGTATGCATCACTCAGTCCAACACAGAGTATAAAAACTGAGCAACAAACAAAATGGACTTTGAAGAGAGCAATGGGCTTCATCTGGCTTCAACCCATGTATTCCTTCCTGGTGACACCCTGTGTCATGACAGTGAGCAGGTGGGCATAGTTCTCTGCAGGACTGATCGTCATGCCCCAGCCATTTTGGCTTCTAAATAACTAATTTTAAATGAACTGAATCTCCCTCTTGGTTCTTAGACACTAGGACCATGAACGTAATTTAAGATACTCTGTGTATTATATAACTCAAGTCCCTTTTTTGAAGGAAGCCATTTAAATGTCAAATAAACTAACTTTGCTAATCCACATGCACAAATTGCTTCACTGGTTGATTTTTAGCCCATGATGCATTATTAATATTTATGTGTTCTTCTAAATGAACATTGTACAGACAACAAACTCCTTTTCCTGAAGAAATTATTTTCCTTTTTTTTTTTTTTTCCCTGTAACTGCAATATACACTGATCATACAAGGGCATGTGATTGTTAAGACTGAAATGCTTGACTGAATCAGTGACTATCAGAGGATGTTTTTAAAAGAAGAACGAGTAGATTTGACTGAATTTCATGGAAAGGTGTTTCTGGAAATAAGATGAAAGATGACAAGTCAGGAACAGGCTAAAAAGCAAATAACATATTCATATCAGACCCAAAACATCATATTAAAAAAAAAAAAAGTGAGAGAAGAGGTAAAATTGGGCTAGATGTAGAAAATCCTCTTACTTGCAACTTCATCTTGAAATAAGTGGTTTTTGGATAATATTTTTTTTGGGGGGGGAGGGGTTTCACTTAAATATATTGAATAATTTCACATTTTCTCTTCATTCAGCTTAACACGGATGGCTCAGGCAGAACCTCATGTATGTTTGCACTGCAGTGCCCCACAGTACAAAAGGCACGGACTGGTTCCCAGGCGGTGATCTACTTGTTTCAGTTTTGTGCTATTTTATATGAAAAGTCCCACTTCACCTTTGCCATCTCCCCTTCCCTCATTGGAGAAGTATTGATAGAATTGCTGTGCTGAGCTCTCTCTTTGTGCAGAGGGTACAGACACTGCTGAACTCCTCAGTGGAACCTGAGCTCTGTTGTCTGTTCCCACCCTAGTTCTACTCATCTTAGCCAGGGTCTGCCTTCTCTAAGGAGGGGATCCTGAAAGCACAGTGAAGTCAACAGCAATTTTTATGGGAATCAGAATTAAATGTTTACAAACAACAAGATCATCTAATGTTATCACTGACCTATTTTCTCTGTTACCGTATTTTATCTCTTTTCTTTCTTCTTTTTTAAAAGACCAACAATAACAACGATCAGCTATTACATTTTTTCCTGAAGTTTCATTAATAAGAATTAAGAACTATAATACTCTGAGACCTTGCTAATTATTATAAAGTATATTTAATGAGACTGATGCAGATAAAAAGACTTTTCAAATGTCATTACTTTTCAAAGAAAGTCAGTAGCACAGACAGACCGGTTCCCTATAAGCTTTATCTGCTCTTTTTCTATATAAACAGGAAAAAATAGAGTAATTATTTAAAGATATAGAAAAATGGTTGCAATGTTTATTTGGACTTGACATATGTCTTGGTGGTTATTTGTAGAAATCATAGCAATACTAAAAATGATAGAAATGCAGAATGATAAATCAAGACCAAATAATACATGATAGCATATAGTCTGGAGTAAGTAAATGATATTTTTTTTGTGGTCACTGAGTGATATATAGTGTGATACAACAGTGTCTACAATTATGATATTAGTATGCATTTCCTTTTTTACTAAGAGTTGCAAAATATTTACATTTTCTCCCACTGCAACGTAGTTTTAGGAAAAAGAAACAACAACAACAAAAAAAAACAAATAAATTTTTTTAGAAAGACTTTTCACTATTTCATAAATGCCTTAATTGTATTTAGATTTAAAAAGAAATAAACTAACAAATCCAACAACTCATAAATGATATTATAGGATGACACAAGAATACTGATCTACTCTTACATCTTAGATCCATCTCTCTAAGCATATTTTCATTTACAGCTTTCAGGAATGACTACTTTCTTTTGGAAATGCACAGAGAACAGATTTCTTATATTACCACATTCTGCTATTTTAAATTCCAGCAGACTCTAAGCACAGGCATGAAGCATGAGAGTGGATATTTTAATTAGCTTTTTAGGGTAATTTTTGCTAAAAGATAATCCATGCTATCAAAGCTGTAATTAAATGTTTCAGAACAACGACTTTTTATGCATTAGTTGATAGAATCCTGTGTTGTCTCATGCTCATTAGATAAAGCATTTAAGAAAAAAAAAAAAAGAAAAAAGAAAAAATATAGTGTGTCCTTATCATCTTCACAATGATGTATCTTCTCACTACTACAGAAATGCATCCACTAATTACTTCATAGGTATTCTAACACGAAGGTAAAAAAAGCCAATTAAAATTTTCAGTGGCATTTCTTAACATCAAAATGTTCTTACTTTGTTATAAAGTGTGCAACATAGATTTTTCTTAAAGAAGTATGGAAACTTTGTGACCCACTTCTCTAAATGCATCTGCTTTTCATTCACTGGCTGCTCAAAAGAGTCAGTGCCTTGGAGACCTCTAAAAACATATTGATGGAACACTCTCCTGAAGTTTAATGTTTGCTGCTGCTTTTTAGACCTTACAACGAAAATAGAAAAGAAACAAACAAAAAATAAAAATTGTTGTTGAATTCTATTTCAGATTTTTAAACAGCTGTTTATGACACAGTACTTATTTATACTAGATATTTATAGCATAGCACTAAACTACTAAATAAATATTGCAAATATTCTGATGAAATTTTAATAATTATTGTCAATTATTTCCTGGCAAAAATGAAAAATACAACATACAACAAAGAGAATTCAATGGTACCCCCACCACTTGCACATGTGCAGAAAAAGTAATTGCTAACAGAGTTCTCCCTAGAGCTTGACTGAGGGTATGTAACGTAGTGTTTTAAGCAGCCTCCTGTACCTGTTTTAAGTTCACCTCTTTGCAGAAGAGTGATTTTAAATTATTTATGAGCATGGTATTCTTAAAAGCTTTAGTAGGCACATCCTGTTCATTTTATCTTTACATTCCACCTTTATGAAAATTATTCAATCATCTGTGGTACTATGTCAATATCAAGTAAAATCTCACACTTGTAATGCAGTTCTTAGTAGGTTCACATTGGCTTAAGGCTGTACACTCCGAGGGGACACAATGTTTCCAATACCAGGATTTTCTTTTCTTGAATACAGAGAATACACAATTAAATCTTAATTTGTTTTTTTTAGTATTTAGATTATTGAGTTGAAAAAATGGGCAGTTGAAAAATATAGATAGAGTGCCCCTAAAGTGCTTATCAGGATACAACCGAGGCCCTTAAGCCAAAATTTATAACATCACTGGCAATATTGTTATCACTGGCTTCCAGGTCTATTAAGAGTACAGCATTATAATCTTCTGATTCACAGCTGACTTATTGATTATTCCATATCATTGAAAAGCATACATTCTACAGAAAGCTTCACTGGCTTTTCCCCATGAGAAAGAAGTGACTTTACTGAACAATTCCTGGGGATCTCCGATTACTTATTTGGTAAGTAAATATGTTATCTTGAAACTGCTGCACTTAAAATATTGATACGGGCAAAAGCAAACACACCATATATGGAGTTCAGAACTTATTGTTGACCAATATATTTTTTAAAAAACATCAGTGTAGTAGTCTGAATTACTGAATTCAAACGGAAGACCTCATTCACAGTAAGAGGGAATTGTCATAGAACCCCGTCTCCTTCCTGGTATTTATACCTGTCCTCTAGTATGATGCTCACTCTTGCAGTGTTCCTCTGGCTCCCAGGGCTGATGCTTCAGCCTTTCTGAAGCAGACTGTCACCAGGGAGATCATGACATGACAACAACATCCTGATGTCTTCACTGACAAGAATATGATGTTCATGGTGGAGGTTAACTTCTCCTCTTTCCTGAAAAGATCATTTGCTTCTTCCTCAGTCTAGCAGTCAGCTTATGTTTATATTTATGCTTCCTTAATGCATTTTGCTTCATTCTCATACAATTTAAAAGCTGCACATAGTCCCCAGCCACAGGTGACAGAAAGGACAACTGTGCTACCTGAGTTGGTCAGGCATTTACCACAGATGTTATTCACAGAACATCAGCTAAAACAGATGAGGCCATAGTCACTTGATCTACATAAAGTTCTTTGGACAAAGCTCTTTTTTCCTTTTATAGGATATTTAAATAATTACAGAAAGTGAATATCCTATAATTATCCACATTATCTCTGTTTAAAGTACATTCTTTATTTAGAACAGTAAATGTGCTTTTTAAATGCACATGTTTTTTTAAATGTTGAAAGGTCTTTCTTTAAAAGTCTTTTTCATTCTACTGGAGATCTTGAGCTCAGCAAGGTTTCTGACACTCGTTTCTGTCCCATCAAATGAGATCTCTGCCTTAGGAAGGAGCAAAAATATCATTTTTAGTTCAATGTATTTAAGCTCAAATCCTAGCTCTCCTTTTCATTATTATAAATAGGCTGTGATGTTGCCATTCTTTGAATAGTTAAATACTAAATAGATTATTATTAAACTGTTTAAAATGAATAGTTTTCTTCATAAGAAAAAAAAAATTGTTGAAAGAGTACCACAACAAATTCCATCTTCACAAGTTTTTATATGAATTAGTACCTACTGGGGACAATCAAAGTGTATGTTTCCCATGTGTAAAATATATTTTCTCTTCTGGCTTTGTGGATCTTATTGTTCCATCAATAAGAATAGCATTAGATATCCTTAGGAGTAGAGAGAATGTTAGCAATTAAAGGGAGTAATATTTCAGTGTTAAGCTGTACATTTACCCCTCCTTCTTTCACTTTAATAACAGAAAGACTTTTCTGATTATGAAAGGACAATCGGAAGACCATGAGAACAAAAGCTGGATCATTTCCTTTCTCTCAAGATCAGACACAGCAGAAAAGGACTGGGTATGCAATGAATTCTTTTTCACAAAATTCATTCCATGCTTTATTGTTACTTCTGAAAGTGATAGTGAGATACCTTTGGAACTGAAGTTCTGGAACCTGAGTGGACTGGTGAGCAGAAAACTTCAAAGAATCAGTTTTGGATAGGGAGTTGGACTATCAACTCCTGATCTCTTCAGGGAATGGAATGATTCAGCCTTCCCACAAGAATTTCAATGATGTGTAAATGTTCTGGGGAAGATTGCATTTGAAAGGTAGACTCACCAAGGGATAAAAAAAAATAAAGGTACTGAAAATGTGGAGATGGCAGTCAGAGGAGCTCTTGCACAGTCTTGTCTCAGGTAGCTGCAAACATTTGCAATTTGGCTTTTGTAATAATTTTTGATGTTGTTTGGGTAATAAAATGCATTTATGTTTTGCTTATATTAAGACTAAAAACCCTAGGTCACCCAACTGCATTTTTATAAGTACTACACAAAAAAATGGTTAATGTTGATTTGAAGGGTGGCGGTGGCTGCACATGGCATTGAAATAGTGTAAAAAACCATAATTAATTGTTCAATATATCTTTCATATCAAATAATTAAATAAGAATTGTCTATGAAAATTTATTATAATGGATGCATTCTACTCACTGTAGTAGAGACAGTGCATAAGCTGTGAATGTCCAGACTTACATCTAGGTAGACTATTCCTAAGAGTGTTTCATTATAAAGTAAGAGACATCTCTGACAAAAGTATAACTGTTATTGAATTATTCAGAAGTTCATAAAGGTGTTTTATGTTTTTTTGGGTTTCTATTTTTTTAACAGAAAGGTTGCAAAGAAAACCAATGATCAAGGTCACCGATTTCTGTCAGCACCAAAACAGACTATAAAAATATTTTATCACTCAGAGAAAATAAAAGTACTTTAAAGAAACGTACATCATTACAAAGAAAATATCAAGGCGTTTATTTGAAAATTGCTGGCAAAGCATATTTTGATCATACTTCATTTTTACAGCTTGATAGACAAGGAGAAGCAGATTTAATCACATGAACCAAATCGCAAACATTGCTTTCAGAACTAGTTATCAGTTGGACTAGATGATCTCTATGGTCCCTTCCAACTCCAAAAAATTCAGTGAAATTCAGTGAAATTCTTCCATGTCACCTTTCCCTAAAAGTCTATCTGCTAATTTCTATGTCACATTTCTCTGATTTATTAGTATGTACGTCAGACTGCAACCTGCAGGCTAACAAAGATGTATTAATAGCATACGGCATCACATAGAAGGCAAATTACAAGTGGCAATACTAATGAGAGAAATGACAGGCACTGCAGTGACCAATATCTTACTTAGATATTAGCTGAGAAAAGGTGGGTTAATTAGGGTGAAAACTTAGGATGATGCTAGCTACATTGATAGACATGATTGCTTCATTTGAGTGCCATTGGTTGACGGGGAATTACATGAGCTGACCCAAGGGACACTTCAGAGTCCTATCTTCCTGTCCATAGAAATTATGGTCTATTAAATAATACACTGTATGAAAAGATTCCTTTCTTTCTTCTGTCGGAGACAATGATCTAGAGTTCAGTCTTCTCGGTGTCAGCCCATCACAATATTTGTACAGCTGTGAAGAAACTGTGTGAATACATCTGAGATGTTCTGAGGGTACTGTAGCTTTTTCCGAATCCAGTTTTTCAATAAAGTATTTAATCTGAAAGTAAAGGACATTAAGACTTTATATACAATAGTTCTGTATATTAAAGTAGAGTCAAGTTACTATATTGTTGCTGCAAGGTGTTAATAGAACTGTTGAAACCAAGATGTACGATAAGATGGGATTAATGCCATATTGCATTATGTTAGGGGAAGAGAAAATAAGATTCCTGGTATCCAGCCAAAACTCACATAACCAGCATCTAAGTAGTTAAAGATTCCCCAGAGCACTGAAAACTTCAGATTCATGGTGGTTTGCACAGTCAGCACATGCTGTTGTACAAATGGTAAATATTAACCTTTTTTTTTTTTCTGATCATACATGTAGGGCCACTAGTGCTATTTGCTAGTAGGCATGCCAGAAAGAAGACTGTAACATAACGACATTTGTTAACTTTATAGATCACCACAAAATATTTTATTCTTTAATAAACCCCTGAATATTTATCAGCCAAAACAAATGCAGATGAAAATAAGGAGTAAGGTTTTGAGATAATTTATCATTCTCAATAATATGACACAAAGTAGAGATTTTTTTTCTATGTATTTAAATATTCTACTGGGAAATGGAGAAAAAAGTTTACTTCTAGAGTCCAAAACCAAATAAGGATGAAGGAGAAAGACAATATACAAGCAAACACCACAATAACAACAACCCCTACAGTGATGGGGTCAGGCATTGACTTGTTAGTTCCTTGTCTTTTGGTCTTTCATTTATTTATTCATTATATGTCAAAATAAAGTATGAGGAACCTTTTCCTGCTACAGTGTTATTGCTGCTTTTTGCTTTACTGAAATCCAAGTCTCCATGTACAATAGTACCTGATTCTGCCGTCATCTGCTGTCTGCTGCCTTGAGCGACTGACAACATCGCTTTGCTTAAAACCACTCTGTTGCTGCCTATTGTGGCAGAAATCTCTGTTGCATAGATCTTCAAGGAAGTTCATCTTTACTTCTTGACTTATGATAAAAATAAAGAAAAAAAAGGAGAGTAGAATTCTGTCTTTGAATCATAGACAATCTGACCAATAATCTTTAACGTCCAAATAAGCCAGTCGTTTTCCATGTTGTAGATGCTGCTCTAGAGTCATAAATTCCAGCACAGGCATGGCAAGAAACTGCTCCAACTTAAACTGCTCCAACAGTTCAGAGTCCAACATTGCTAAGATCTGGGATTCTTTTCCTCTTTGCTTACTGTCAGTTCTGAAGAAATTATGAAAAAAGGATGAAAAACTGGCAAGTTGTTAGATTTGTTCTATAACTTCGTGGATTTTCATTCCTTCAAGGCTTTTCTTCATAAGTTGTCTTGCAAACAGCATCAGCATACAAATGTGGGGTTTTTGTTTTGGTTTTGTTTGTTTTCCTATATTGGTTTTTTTTGTTGTCATTGGGTTTGTTTTTTTTTTTCAAAGATAATTACATCGCATACTCTTTAAAATATATTTGGAGTTCTGAGCAGGAAAAAAAGAGCAATACAATACACAATCTTCCTCCCTACTTAGCCGCAAGGCTCACATGATGCCCCTCCTCATGTTCATAACTTCCTGGTGTTGTCAGATATAACTTGCTTCACCAGTTATTCAAATTACTTACAGATAGTTTGTTACATCTCTAGCATCATAAGAACATCTGTCACATTATGCTGCACAGAAGTCAACACTAACTTTGCTTCTAAAACCTACAGTAGCAAATTTTGTAGCAATTACAGGCTGATTATACCTCCCCAACCTTTGCAAAATCCAAGTTTTAATTGAATTTTGTTAAAGACTTATCAGAAGGAGGATGCATGTAGAGGCTAAAAAATGTGATGTGCTGATGATTCTAATTAAATGTGAAAAAAAAACCCAACAATCCGATAAGGACTTTTGTTAAATCTGGAAAAATTGCAAAGAAACATTATATTATAAAACTCCATCACTCTTACATCATTTTAGATAGATTATTTTCCAGCTATCCTATTCTGTGATCTGAAGGTGGCAGATAGAAGAAATGAAAGTTTAATGCACTAGTCATGTACATTGCACCAGTGTATGTTTGAAAAAAAAAGGGGGAGGACAGAGGGATGCAGAATTATCAGCTTTTATACTCATTTCTAATATGCTCACTAACATATGGTAGCTGCAGTGTGCTCTCGTAGTCTGCAGAGTTTATTAGCATGACAGTAAGCATATGTCAGTTCTTTCAACCTTTGAAAAAGAAATGGCCTTAATTTTAAATAAATAATTAAATAAACCCCTCAAGTCAATGTTTATCACTCTCTTCTCTCACGGTTTGAACTATGTTTTCCTGTTTTATACTGTTTAATCATAGGGGGAGGTTGGGAAGGGGAAGGTTAAGATAATTTTAGAATCATGATCATCAGAGGGGAAAGAAAGAATGAAAAACCTTTCGTAATGCATATCAGAGTCAAAAAACTGTCATGTTGATATGTAAGACCTACTCACATCTGTACTCAGTCTACTCTCTGTGCAAATTCCTTAAGTATTAAACCAAGTAGTCAGTCACTAGAGGGCATCAAATCTGTGCCCTAAGAAATAAAGAAAGAAAAGCTGCAGCTACTTTAATGAAACCAACGGAATTTACATCTCTGTAGCCCAAGTGCAGTGCTGCAGATCGTAAACTAATTCCTGTGTATTTTTAAAGCCATTTTATGGTAGGTGTTACCCACCTCATAAAACTGTAAAAAAGGAAGCTTTTAAGGAAAAAAAAAAAAAAAAAGAAAAAAAAAGGAAAATAAAGAAACAATATTAATATTATCAAATATCTGACTCACACCCTTTAGAGAAAGATTTATGTAGAGCTAGAAGGTGGAAAGGCAAGAAGACATAGAGTTTACCTTCCAGTCAAGGTAATTTCAGAAAGACAAAAAACATGGGCAGAGAAGCATACACCTTGCATATGTCTCATATCCTTTGTTTGGTGCCTTCTAAATATACGTTTCTCTTCAACGCCACTAAAACTACTTTCACATTACTCCCTAACTTTGGACTCCCCTCTCTTTCACACATACCTTTGTGTCCTTTATCCACTGTCAGATATCTTCTGCATTGTAGGATGCACTTCTCTTCTGGAACCGGACATCCTTTCCTGTGTTACTTTTCTGTATTTGCAGGGGCCTTAGTGCCTAGAAAAAAATTCTGCAGAAGAGGACATAACATTTCACAGGGAATAAAGAAATGGTCTCAAACATGGAATAACTGTTGGGTTGAATGTAATAATGCTTTTGTAAGATAGATATAGAACAAAGAAATTGATATTGCAGGTGAATTGGCTAAGTTTAGATGCTTTGCTTTCCATAGAATTAGTGTTTGTCAGATTTTAACAATAAACAAATCTTAGTTACTTAACCAATAAAACTGAGCAATTCCAGTGCTTTTAAAATGTTTTAAGGTAACATCAATCATATTGATTTGATATTGTTTCTTGCTTCCTTAAATCCAGAATTAGATACACAGTTACTCATTTATAAAATGAAGTTAATAGTTTGTGTCCTGTTCATTGTTTACCTGGAATATTGAATTTTAACCTTGTAGGGGTTCACTAGATAAATACTAACTCACTTGATTTAAGTTCCAAGACATAAAAGTATCTGTAGCTTTTCTGCATCCAAAACAGTTCATGAATCTCAAAACCTTCCAGGAAAAGGTTAACATCAAATCAGAACAGGAGGAAATAATAATAAAATCTCCCAGGCAATATAAGATTCTTGAGGAGAAAAAATATCAAAAACGATTGTGCAACTATTTCTGTTTCTGAATTCTTTGGGAAAAGACAGTACATACATTACACATGGGATATAATTATAGAGGACTCTGAGGTAGTAAAAGGTGACTTTGATAAATATGAAGCATAACCCACCTCTCAAGGTTTCATTTTTGTCCTATATCTCTAACTGTCAATAGAATACAAGTATTTCAGAAAATCTTAAGGGAGGCTGTTATTCCTTGAAGTTTTAAAAATTATTATCCAGAAGAGAAGAGAAGAGAGCTGATAAATGCTCTCTGTTTCTCCTACGTTGCTACAAAGGTTGTATTTCTTTCTCACTTACTAGGACACCTACAAGGGTACTAACCCTATCACCTTTTCAATAAACTTTCATTCCCAGCACTTTGCCTTTCTCTGTAAAGTTTAGAAGTCAATACTTTAAATCAAGAAATACCCTAAGGGTTTGATTTTTTATTTACTGCTATCCTAACTGTGGATATGAGAGTATATAGAACTGCCATCTTATGTGTTATTTTTATAGTTATCGTTGCAGTTTTTACCTATCAATGACCTCCTCATCAAACAGACCACAGGTGCTGATGACAAAAAAACCCCCATATTTATTCTCCTTCTCTTATTATATAGAATTCTGTAATTTGCTCAGTTTTAAAATAGATTTTGGGTAAGAAGTTCTCCAAAAGTCTATAAATAAAGCACAAGTGCTTTACTATTTAACACTGATCAGAGTAAATTGTAGATGTATTGTAAATAATGAAAGCTTTATTTAAAACTTTAAAAAGGACATGCAAATTCATCTTAGAAAGTTCCATAAGATTCTACTTCTTACGTATATATAGTAATAAGAACACATCATATAACACTGAAAGCTGTTAGAAAGTATTGCTGTTCTCTAATCTAAAGCAAATCCTCTTGATAGACTGCTTTAACACTTCTATTTCTGACTTTTCCATTTGAGCAGATGCCGTTTTCTATCTGAACAGCAGAATAGCATATGGAATACCTTCCAAAGAAAAGAATTTAAGGGTAAAACAGACATTTCCTTGTCAGCTTTAGTTAAGCTCTGTGGGTGCAATTTGTATATTTTACCAAAGAAGGCAACTCTTTTAGACTGTTGCACAGAAAAATACTTTAGTTCTATAAGTACAGTGAGCTCAACAAATACTGCATTGATCATCAGGTTGAAATTCCATGTTTTGAGTTCTAAAATACCTGTTTTGACTTTGTGTTATTTTCTTATGTCTTCACATGCAACCAGTAGCATATAATATCTATCTGATTAATATTATATATCATGCTCATAATTTTAATACGAGTAAGAAGAAAAGCAGAAAAACTCTGAAAGACAGCCAGTCAGAACCAATTATTAAAACAGACTTGCTGATAACCAGAGTTAGTTTCTTGTATTTTCTTCTCTAAATACCTACTTTTAGAAAGAGAATTTCTGGGTTACAGTGCTGCACTGTAAATGAGACCTATCCTTGAGACTGACAGAAGGCAGCACAGCCGAAAGTGTAGTCACCCTGACTAAATGGTCACTCACATTTTTTGCTGAGTCTATCTAGCTCTGTCAATTATATTGCAGGCATTTGCAACCTTCTGCTGGAATTACTTCATTTTGCAAACATCAACACCAATCAGTTAATAATGACTTTTTGCCACTACTGACCTCAGGTGTGGATAGACAAGTTCATGCAGCATGAAAAACTTTGAGCCTCTGGCTAGACAAAATTCCCAAATATCTCTTCATAAAACTTGGTTGATTCTGTGCCACTGATTACTAAAATATGTCAGTGGGGCTGCATGATCTAATAATTGCCAGTGAAGGAAATAATGGAAAAGGTTATTTAAACAGGTGATGACAATCTGCATTTATTTATTTCTGTATTGTCTTCTAACGTGATCCTGCCATTAGTACCATAAAATAACACCCAAAAAATTGCATCACAAAATAAGTAAACAAACCAGTGCAGAACAGCTATTGAAGTACAGCATTTATTCAGAAAAGCAGTGTTTATAATTCTCTGAGTGCAAATTAAAGCAAATCAAAACTTACTGTACACACACATCTTGACTCCTTGCTGAGACACAGTACGTTTGTTAAAGGAAACATGAAAAAGGCAGCTGAGGCTGCTCTGAAATGCCCCATTTAAATTAAGGTTTAATGGTGAGGAGTGTGCTCTGCTAAGTTTTAAAAGGCTGTGGGATCACAGTTGGATGATAAAAATTTGCCTGTCAAGAATCCAAGTTCATAGAATTTTATTTTTAATTAGTTCAGTCAACTTGTTTGTGGAGTCCTTGACCACCAACCTTAAAATGAAATAAATAAAAACATTTAACAGACGATGGTTTATTTAATTTACAATTTTATTTGTATGAATCCAAAGCCTGATGAATGATAGCAGTAAGAAAATAGTCAGAGAGCTCAGAAACAAAATTCCTGGGTGACATCCTGCACCAGGAAGGATTTCAGGCCAACCTTTCCAACCCTTGCCATTCACAGTGTGGTGATTGTGCAAAGAAATGTGGAGAAAAAATATTCAGTCACAAAATTAAATTATGGAATTGCATAAATGTTGATTGAAGGGATCTCTGGAGGTCCCTGGTCCAACTGCTTCAGATTAGCTGGGCTCTTGCCTACCAGAATCTTGAGTCTTGCCTAGGTATCATCTGACAAAGTGAAGCCTCCAAAGCTGTAAATTTCCCAGCTTCTCTGGGAAATCTGTTCTGGTGCTGCACCAGCTTCCTGGTGAAAAAGCTTTTCTTAACTTCCCAAGATGCCATTTCCTCTTATTTGCCCTATGTGTACACTGTTGTCTTGTACTTAATGCCTACAGTTGCCCCCAGATCAAGCGAGGTGATGACCACACTACTCATTTCCAGTTCTTTCCTATATTCAGAAGAGCAAAATCTTACCTTGCCATAGAAGACAGATGTTGAATGTCAGATGGATCATTCTCTGTAATCTGTTGTCACACCTAATGGCTTATTATCATTTTTTCTTTCAGAAAGTAGCTCAAAATGAGCTTTATGGTTTTATCTGGTGTGTCGGTATCACATACACGCAAATAAAGTCTAAAGCTCAGTACTGAAAGACTTCCAAGTGAGAGATGAAAACTGATGCTGTGATTCTTTTTGCAATAACATAATGCTACCTGAAGTGAAAAACGAAGTGTCCTCTCCTCTCTCTGCCACCTCTAGAACTGCTTCCCTTGTACCATACTACTTTTTGATATTTTACTTACCTTGTTCTAGCTCTGGTTTCTTCAATGCCTTTTCTGAACAAATTCTAAGTGCTGATCCAAGAGAAAATTAGCCACCTTCTGGGAGTTTTTTTCTGTGTTGATTTTCTACTGAGGAAGTGGGTTAAATCATCTCAGGAATGAGTCCAGTAAATGAACAAGACACAACATAAATGCAAGGCATATGAAATTAGAAATGGAAAAGTAGGTTAGAGAGGGATAAAAAGCACAACTCTGTCTTTCTGATGGTGATAAACTGCTAGATTATCACCTTATGTAATGAAGGCATGATCTGTATCTTGAAAAGCAGAAATGACTTCAACAACTACCACAACTTCATGGTCCCTTCAACAACAATCACTTCAACAGCTTACTGAAGTGGAAAGTTTCCAGTAAGTCAGTAAGGTACGGGAAATATAAAAAATGCATTTGAAAGTAAGAAAAAGAATAAGACATATAACAAAATTATCTTTTAAATAAGAATGAATGTATAAAAGTGAGTACAACTGAGTACAGGAGTTTGGTCCCTCTCCAGAACTTGAAAAACAGTTCATATATATCAATACGCTCCTCCAAAAAAATGTTTTCTTTTCTAAATACAATCTCCAGATGCAATCAGACAGGGCAGATAAGCTGATCTATCAAGACGCTGCCATTAAATCAACAGCCTTACTTCTTCCTCCCTTTCTCTCAGTGAATATTATGCCTCATTTCTTGTGCAGGCTGTAGCACTCATTTGACCTCTTGGAGAGCAGTTTCAGCTCATTACATCAACAATAAACTACTAATTCTTTAGTTTTTCCTGGATTACATTCTGTTGTTTTAATGGGTGGAATTAGCTCACTGGGAATCAAAGGAGTGGAAGGGATCAAGCCAGGAGTGTGGAGATGCAAGAGTAGCCACTTTTTTCAGTAGCAATGAACTATAAAATCAGCTCAACTTATCTCATTGAACTCTTCCCTGAAGTGACTTCAGCAAGTTGGAAAAGTCTATAGAAGTCAGCTCGATAAAAAGGAATATCTTGTCTCATCTCATCAATGTGTAAGTAGATAAAGTCTTCAATTCTTCACCAATGCTTCTATAAACCTTGTAAATGATTTTGCCCATTCTATAATTTTCTATTTGTAAATTTATCAGAACACATCTGAACACAATAAAAACTGCAGAGTAAGATGTTTTTCACTTCCAGAGAGTGTCGTGAATCAAGACACTACAACATAAGAAGTAGAGTAAATATCATATTTCATGGAATATCTAAGAGGAAACAAAAGGCCTCCATTAAAGACTGAGGTTGCAGATTTGGATGCAAGGATAAAGAAATAAGTGTTTTCCAAAGACTTACAGTAATAAGAAGGACTTTCTGACTTGCAGAAAAATAATGCGGAGTTTAATCTAAGATTAAGAATTTTGATGGAATTTCCTTATATCTTCTGGAAGAAAGGAATAAGTAAAGTAAAATACCATATTACTCCACAGTGTGCAATATTCTTAGCCATTTTATTGAAAGCAGGAAACGTGACAAAGGAACCACTGAACATCTAACTTTTTAATAAGAACATTGAAGATGTTTATATTTTATATTTTTGGATGTTTATATTTTGCATTTATTTTTAATTAATAAGCTAATTTACAGCTAACATTGAATTATTGTGCTTTATTTCTTTTTCTAGCCCTAGTAGTAGTGAAAAATTTTCTCTTAGGGACATATCATCAACTGATTCACATCAATTAGAAATTAAATGGAAAATTATGAAACAAAATTTATGAAACAAAAATTATTTCATAAACATAAGACATAAAATATGACATAAATGCCTCCAAAATAACATTTTATTCTTATTCTCCCATGAAGTAATTTTATATAAGTTTTTGTTAAATATAGATAACCATTTGTTACGTTAGTAATCAATACAGAATATATTGTGCTTTTTGAGGAATCGTCATAATACTGACCATAGTGATTAAAATTAAAGCCGAGGGGGCTCACAGGTCAAGGATCTTCAACCGCTGTCTGTTTACAAACCATTGTCTGTTTAAAATAAAAGAGCAGTTGACTGGACTCTTATCACTGAAATTACCCATATTTAACTTCAAACTCCTTCCAACTGAGTAACAACAAATACAGTGGTTGGGCAGATAAAAATTCACTGTTGAAGACATGTGACATCAGAAACATTGCCGTGACATCAGAAACATTGCCATGACATCAGAAACAATATGCATGACCTAGACAGCTCACAAGAGCCATCAAAAAATAAGGTTAAGATTGAGTTGGATTTTAGAAACCTTTCTCGCAATAGATTTCCTTCTATAAATGGTGAATTTATCATTTGTCAGGTGAAGAAAAGCGTTTAGGTCAAAAAAAAAAAGGATTATTTCAAAGAATATAGAAACAGAAATCAAATAAAATAAATTATCATGTTGGTAGGCCAGCAAGTTGGCAGGTGAAGTTCAGAACAGAGAAACATGGTTTTCATTTTAGGGTGGTCGGTTACCATCTAAAGCAGGAAATCTCCCAATGTACCTTATGTTATCATAACAGATAACACAACCACAACAAATAATAGCACCTAACTACCAGGCATGAACATTTGATCATTTAATTGCAATTTAAGTGCTGCAATTAAATTATATTGTCAGTCTGGCAATAAAATTTGATGAAGAATTTATATCTTTGTGAACAGAATAACTAACTTGGCTGATTTTGGTCTGCTAAATTCTATTTGCAGCTTTAAAAAGGTGCAAAAAATCTCCCCATCCATGTTTATGATTTACATTGCCGTGTTTAGAATTAATTATAATTTTCCTTTGTTAGATAAAAGTGTTAGGGAAAAAAAAACAAACAAAAGAAAACCAACAGCATTCCTTGATGTTATCTTAATATATACAAGTTATGTGCAGTTTTTATTATTTTGAGAGTATGGCTTACCTCGTAAATCTTTTAATAAGTTAACAGAAAATCTCCATTGTTCTTTGTCATAAAATAGAGCTTTCGGTCTTCAGTAATTCTGACAATAATTTACTTTTTTTCCATCCTACCTCAACCCTCAGATAGACTTTCCCTGCAGAGTTAGGCATATGGTCATGATATTCTCAGTTATGAACATACTGCATTGCAAAACATGAACACAGTTTATAATAAAACATTTTATAATAACTGGAAAAGAACAGGCAGATTATTATAAATTGCTACTATGTATAGTAAAAAGTGAAGAGTTTTTTTAAAAAAAAGCAACATTATAAAATCTTACCTTTTTTTCTGAATGTGTTGAATCATAAGGAGACTAAATTGTGTTCTTGTAAATCATGCTGTTGTATGAAGAATTATAAAAAGAAAAGACATTGTAGTAGTATATATATGTTAATACAGAAATATAGGAATTATAGCTTTATTATCTGTATTCAGTCTCATGCCTGGATTTGAAACAATACTTTTAAACTGTCTGAGAATTTTGAACTGACATTAGATTTTATCAAAATCAAAGTCAGAGAGACCTAATTTTCTCTGACCCTTTAAAATTGCAAGTAAGAAAAGCTAAAACGAAAACACATTGTCTGTGCTTGATTTCACTTAGATTGAAACATACAAAAAAGGAACCAAACAAAACCCAACACCTTTGTGTGTAGAACAAATACAGAACATTTCAAGTTGGTTTCATTTTGTATTTCATCTCACAAATGTTCTGCATCACATGAAAGCCTGGCCTCTTTTTGTCCTTATTTTCCTCTTTTGGGAAAAAAATAGTGCAGTTGATTGGGCAATATATATATAAATAGAAGGTGACTCCTATATATGGCAGTCCTTTTCTCCAGTTTTCAAAGCAGACATATACCAGCAGGTGTTTAAAATTTAATACTTTAGTCTGAATCCAAAGTCCCTTAGGCATTGTTGTGGCAATGACAATTCAGGATAAAATAGTTCAGACAAAATGCGTCTCGCATCTCCATTTGTACCATTGATATATATGGCTTTTGTGAAGAGCAAAAAACATACTAATAGTCTATGCTTGATAACATACAATTTTTACAGTGTTGTAAAACTCTTTAACATTTAGGTATCAAGTAAATCCATTTCAATGAAAACTAATGTACTGAAGTATCAGCAGTATAAATTCCAGAGGAGTCACGCCAAAGAGAAACCAAACCCCACAGAGCAAAACTTGAAGCGACCGTAGTTGACTCAGATGTCTTTCATGAAATTGATCTGTCATTGAATCTTCAGTTAAAGCATTAAAAAAAATAAAAATATAATGCCACATTTTGAAGAATGAGAAGATGAGAAAATAGGAAATGTTAGTGAATTAAATGCAGTTTAAGAGACAGGTCATCAGACAGAATGAAGACATGCTAATTTGTTTCCTGAGGTTGCTTGTGTTAAGATTAATGCTGGTAGGTTCAATAAGACTATGTTTTCATGTCAGATTTTATAAACCAAAATTTTTAAGTGACTGTGACTAATATTCTATTCATAGAATCATAAAATCATAGAATGCTTTAGGTTGGAATGGACTTAAATATCACCGAGGGCATGGCCAGGGACACTTCCCACTAGACCACGTTGCTAAAAGCCCCATACACCTCCAGGGATGGGGCATCCACAGCTTCGCTGGACAACCTATCCAGAAGTGTCTCACCACCCTCACAGGAAAGAATTTCTAAATCTACTTAAAGCCATTACCCCTTGTCCTATCACTACATGTCCTTGTAAAAAGTCTGTCTCCAGCTTTCTACTAGCCCCCGTTTAGGCACTGGAAGGCTGCTCTAAGGTGTCCCCAGAGACTTCTCTTCTCCAGGCTGAACACCCCCAACTCTCTCAGCCTGTCCTTATAGCAGAGGTGCTTCAGCTCTCTAATCATCTTCGTGGCCATCCTCTGGACTCGCTTCAGGACGTTTGTGTCCTTCTTATGTTGGGGGCCCCAGAGCTAGATCCAGTTCTTCAGATCAGGTCTCATGAGAGCAGAGAAGGAGAATCACCTCTCTTGACCTGCTGTTCACTCTTTTGATGCAGCCCAGGATATGGTTAACTTATTCCATATAACTTAAAAAAAAATAAGGTTTTGTGTAGGGCAGCCATATCAATACATGTAATTCCAAATTGACTCCACTGCTCACTCCTACACGTTCTCTAAAGTTCCCCACTCCCTAAATAGTGCAGGTATAAAGTATATTCATAGATACTTCAATAATGCCATATATTCATATATACACATTCATACCTACATTTATATATACTAATCTCAGTAGCAAAATAATGTTCATTCATTCAATGAATTATATCACAAAACTGATTTACTAGGGCTGGAGAACCCAAAAACACACACACTTCTAACAGAAAAAAAATTAAAAACTTAACAAGATCAGATCCATAATAAAACTCACAGTGTAGCATCACAAGTGGATGATGATACAAGAGAGGGGAAAATTAATTGTGAGAAAAAAGGCAGAAAGAGTTTAATTTTGCACTACTTTTAAAAAAATGCACCCATAACACTGGTCTGTATTTGTGTTGCATTGTGCTTATATTTCTTAATTTTTCCTTTTGTGATAAATCCTCCTCTTTTTTCCATTTTTTTTTATTTTTTTTTGCTGTTAAACATATTCTCATTGTTACACCTTTCTACAATTTTCAAAAATAGATAAATTTAATAAATTTCTCTAGCTCTTACTTTCTGGGAACTAATAAAACAGATAAAGTGACTAGCAGTATAACAAAAAAAATGCATAAAACTCTTGAATAATTAGAATATATTAAGCTCTGGTTAACAAAAATTTTTTGCAGTTAATTTAAAGGCTAATGTTGTCAATGCTTATATCTTAAGGAGAAATTTCTGACTGTTCAACATGAAGAGAAAAATGTCTTATTCCTAAAGCAGATTAATTTAAGTGATGAGAGAGGACACCAACTTTAGTTTCTTTAATGGTCCATAAGATTAGGTATAGATGTACATACATATATTTATATAACAGAGCATGTTTTATTGGCAGGGAGTGGGAGTGTGTGTATAGATAGACAGATAGATAACCCTGATTATGTCCCCTAATGAAAATAAGTTATTTAGCATATAAATGCTAATCTCGTCATATATGTTATTGACTACCCTGTTATCTGATATATAGATATCAAGATATTCTGAACTAATTCTAATCTTTTAACAGTTTATTGTCTTGAAAGGACAGGTTACATTTTATCAAGAATAAGTCTTAAATTTGGTCCGAAAAATCTTTCTGGCTTGGTAATTAAACTGCAACTTCTAAGAATTTTTGATCTTTTTTCCACACTATTTTACATTGCATATCTCAAGAGGATTGATTCTTTATTTTTTATCTTGCCATTCAGCTCAGATTCAGTTTGTCAAACCCTGGCTGAGAACAATTGCTCAAAGTAGCTAAACCTAACTCAGAGCAAGGCAAGTCCAGGCTGTACCTGAGACCTTGCTTTTTCTGGTCCGTACAAAGACTGTGGCTTTTTAGTAATAATGGCAAATTGTTACTTGCCTACAGTGGAGACCTTCTTGATTGTCCTAAACATATTCTCTGTCTTGGTAGCTTGCTAAAAGCAAGCAGAGATTTCTCTGAGCCTCCAGAGAGGCCAGAGTTACGTAGGAAAATATCTGCTTCATTTGGTAACAGACCATCTAACCTATTTATCAACATGTTTATATATTATGTTAAGATCTACTGATCCTGGGAAAAAAAAGCACTTTGGTAATCTGCAGCTTGAAACATTGATTTTAAGCAGGCACCAACTCCTTGGCTTAGTAACCTAGTTTCGGGTTACGTGCTCTATGTTTCCGCAAATCCTGGAACTATGACATGGCCTCATCTAACTCTAATCAGAAGCAGACAAACCTTCCCCTGCACATGAGCTCCAAAGGCTGATCTTTCTTGAGCTGTTCATAATTCATGTTTGCCATCTGTTTCTACTAGAAGAAGCTAACCAATTTGCTGTTTAAATATAAATTTATGGACAGAATAGTTATTAGAAAAAGATTGAGAACATGATCCTTAAAGGCTCAAGCTTTAAAATAATAAAAATAAAATATTAAAAATGATTGAAAAAGCAATAAAGACCTTAATGTCATGTTGATTTTATTACATATCCTGTTTCTTGTATATTAGGAATTGTTCTAAATACACAGAATAGTTCTACAATTACATTTTACTTCTTCCATTATGCCACTGCTCTATTCATCTAGGCAATTATCCTCATAGACTGCAATGGATTTTCATGAGGATTATGGAGAGTCCCATAGCATTTTATAGCAATGAACAGATCAGACAACCATGCTATTGGGTAGGGGAATGGTTTCTAGCTTCTATTTCTCACAGAGGTGACAACCTCAGAAAGAGTTGAAATTTTATGGTAGAAGAAAGTAACAGGCCAGGAAAAAATAATCTCTAAATATTAGGCAGAGTAAATGTCTAGTAATCATTGAATAAAGGGTTGGGTTTTTTCTATCATCCTGTTAGTCTCACCATACCTCCAAGTAATGTGCTATTTTCTAAATCCAGACCATTTTGTAGTTGATCTAGCAGGAAACCATACAGATCAGACTTCCTACATCACCTACAGTCTTTTAGTGGAATTATCTTTTAACAGAATAATCTAAAAAAATCAACCACATTCAAAAGTGTCACTTGTGAATTAGTCACAAAGTCTTCTCACATAAATTCTTTTCTATCCCAACTTATGACCTTGGTCATAGGAAATTGAAGATTTTTACCCAAAATAATTAAGTAGAAGCTAAGGAAATTTTCGTTCAAGTGTTCTCATTATTTATATCTAGCTCAGCTCCTTGCCTAGGTTAAATTTTTCAGCTGATCTTTTTGAAAGCACCAAGTTCAATATTATTCTCTTCATATACAGAACTCCTCCATATTTACTTTCTATTGCACAGCTCTAACCTTTTGTGCCAAATAAGAATGTTTATAATTAGCTATCTTCCCCCCCCCCCCCTTTATATTAATTCTCTCTGTGAATAAAAAAATATATATAAAATTGAATAGGTCTGTACTATATCCACTACCATTGCAACCAATGATAGTTTACAACTCAAATGTTTGATGTAGGAATTTGGATAATGCATATTTTTATTGTTATACAAAATGTAACAGCCAAAACCACTCCTAATAAAAATATGATCTCAAGCCAAACGCACAGATTAGTACTCTTAAATATTGTGCTTTGAATATGGATCCCTGAAAGATATCTATGAAGGTGACCATAACTACTATTAGGTTTTTCTTATTCTCAGATTATTTGGATTTACACAAATACGTTGACCTGGATCTGTTCAAAAGACTTAAGATATTAGATTCAGCATCTAAATTTTTGAAAAGAATAACAATAAAGCCATATTTACAGAGATTCAGTTTCTATGATTTTGTATGAGGATCTTATTTTCTTTGTTTTTACTCTACCCACAAAAAGGTACTTTTAAATACATTTGTTTATTTAGCTCCTTTTTCATTGATTTTATTGTCTTAAGGCAGAAGAGGGCGGGGTTGTAACTCAATGATTTTTAAGGTCCCTTCCAACTGGAACCATTCTAGGCTTCTAAGAAATGGCTTATTGATGGAGTTTTTTGTACAAAAGCACATAAATACAATGTGGCAAGTAGAAGAATCAAAGTGGCATAGTTAGACTTGACTTGAATCAGACTTGAAGAGGTGACTGTTATTTAAGCAAGTTACAGGGTCCTTATTCAACCTTCAGTGAAAGGTCTGAATGCCCAAGCTGTGCTTGCCTCTGACAAAATCATGCAAAGCACTTTTTAGTAGATGATATTTCAAGAATGAGCCAAAAAAAATCAAGTTTGCCCGTCTCCTTTTTGTATTTTACTGGAGAGAGTTTTCACCTAGAATGAGATCATGACATAGCACTCTTTTCAAAATATTACTTTATATTTACAAATCTTTGTTGATATTCCCTACAGGCTCAGCTGTGCAATTTTTGTCCATTTTCCCTTGTCTTGTTCTTCCTTGTGAGCCTAGTAGTATATTCAGCCTTTTGATAAAAGGAAAGTAGCAGACAACTGTTATTGAGGTACAGCATTTTGACTCAGATGTTTGCTGAAAAAGAACATTTGCTATACCTCTATTTGGCAGTCATTTACTGACCAGTTTCCTGACTCCGTAATTTGAGTTCATAGGAAATTGCATCCCATTCCCTATTCTGCCCCTGTTCAAGGTCAAGATTTCAGAAGGCTGAGTTGCTAAGAAACTGCAGGGGTAGTACACAAAAAAACTATAAATAAGAAATAAGCTATTTTATTCTAAAATAGAAAAATATTGCTTTCTTTTTTTTTTTATTTGCTCCCCCATTTATGTTGTGCCTCTTTCTATATACTGTGTATGCTCTACATGGTAGAGTTCTGCAGTTTCTTGACTTGGAACACAGTATTCCAGGAAAGAAAGCATCTACCTGACATTTGCAAACTATTCTCGTGTTCATGCTAATTCATTTCATATATGTCAGTATTACTGCTCTTAGTAAGCCTTTAATAACTAGTTTCCTGCTAATCCTTGCTTTCAGTGATTTCTAAGTACTTCCCATCTTGATATTCGGGTTTTTTTTTTCTCCTCTTTGTGCTACTTGAAGTTAGATATCTTTCAATAAATTTTTTGTTTGGAAAGATACTTTGCCATTTAAATAGTTCCTAGAACATCCCCAAAATGAAATGAGTAACAGTTAATGTAGTAATCTTAAATTCTAATAAGGAACTGACCATCACTGAAGAGGGCTCTGTTTCGGTAAAGAAATTTATATTTGTTTTCAGTTCTAAATCTTTGAAGTTTGGTAACTGATTTCTCTCTTCTTATTGCCTGTACGAAATAGACATTAGAAAGGATATAATGCAAATCTTCTTACTTGAAATCCATAACACAGTTCCCTGGAGTACAGCCATGAGCGTTTGGAGACTGAATCATCTGCCACTTTTGTCAGAGAAGTCATCAGGTAACCCTGGCACAATTTGCACACGTACACCACGATGGTGTGTGCATTGATGTGTGTATCATGGAAATAGACTATGAACAGACCAGAGAGCCTGGAATGGGTCCAGAGAAGGGCCATGAGGATGATCAGAGGGCAGGAGCACGTCTCCTATGAAGACAAGCTGAGGGAGTTGGGATTGTTGGAGAAGAGAAGGCTCTGGGGAGACATTATAGCCCCTTCCAGTCCCTAAAGGGGCCCTACGGGAGAGATGGGGAGGAACTCTTTATCAGAGAGTGGAGTGATAAGATGAGGGGTAATGGTTTTAAACTGAAAGAAGGGAGATTTAGATTAGATATTAGGAAGAAATTCTTCACTATGAGGGTGGTGAGACACTGGAACAGGTTGCCCAGAAAAGTTGTGGATGCCCCATCTCTGGAGGTGTTCAAGGCCAGGCTGGATGGGACTTGGAGCAACCTGGTCTAGTGGGAAGTTGGAACTAGATGATTTGTAAGGTCCCTTAAAACCCAGACTATTCTATGATTCTATGAATATAATTTCTATGCAGAATATATAGTTAATACTTTATATAGATTACATGTGACAGCACAGGCTATTAATATACATGGGCAATATGTATGAGGGTAAAGAGGAATACTGAGATCTCTACCTGGAAGATGTAAGTTTAGTAACAAGCTCTGCAATTGTATTCTATTGGGGTTTGAATAGGGTGCTCCCCCTCAATTCACACATTGTCTGTTTGCTTATTTTGCCCCTGTGCACTGTATTTTCAGACTGCCTGTGAAGACCCTAGCCCTCAAAGATATTATATATTCAAAAGAAGAAGCCTCATTGTTTTTATTCAAAAAATGGTGTTAAGGGTGGAAACCCAATTATATCTCATCCATCTTCTTCTATGTAATTATTTACTCCTGACAGCATTAAAAAAATAAAAAAAATAATTTGTTTCTGTCTGCAATTCAGTTAATCACTAGCTTTTACAGTAGACTGCATTTGAAATATTCTTCATCCCTTCTGTTAGAACCGTTCCTAGAAAGGGAAACAAAATTCATAGCAAGAAATGCAGACAAACAAATGGTACGACTTCAAGACAACAGGAGATTCCCCCATGAAAAAAGCTTAACCAGTATTCTTCTTTTAGTTTCCTAGACATTGGAGATCCAAAAGCAAAATAAATGCTTTCTCTTTACAAATGATTTGGCTGAAAAGTTACATTTTGGTTTTTGAGTAGAATGTACAGCTATTGTCCATCTTTGAACTCTCTTAATTTCTTCATCTTTTTTTTCTTTTTTTTATCAAATCAATATTTTCTACCTAATGTTGCATGGATACATCCCTGATTTGTTCTTTTAAAGATGTACTATCTATAATATATACAAGTGACAAGGATATATTTTTTCCCCAATTTTGGCAAAGACTTTATCTTAAA
>JAOXNO010000033.1:62771354-62783652 GCA_028565335.1 Limnodromus scolopaceus | reverse complement strand
AAGATGTACTATCTATAATATATACAAGTGACAAGGATATATTTTTTCCCCAATTTTGGCAAAGACTTTATCTTAAAAATCAAATAAAATGAATAAAAACCTCCTTGCAGTAGCATTTCCCTTTTTCTCCAGCTGATTGTAAGGATATAATTCTTGTCAATATTATTGTGACTCCTGCTTCCCAGTGGTGTCTTCTACTTTTCAGTGTAAGTCGTCATTTTTCCTTTTCTGTAAATACTCTCCCGAGGACAAAATGCTGGCTGTAGCTGCAGCTCTACCCACTGCCCACCTTCACTGGGGAGTCTACAGAGCACAACTGGGATGGCTTAGTCCTAGCTTGGGTCTTATTTTACTCAAAAAGTGAGAAATTTTTTAGTAACCACCTGCTCCTCACTCTTCTGGAAGGGTTTTGGTAGAGGGAGAATTTGGATTTTTAATTTTTTTTTTCTTTTTTTCCTCTGTGGACAATAGATTATGATATTACTTATGTTTCTATAAAGTAGAAAAGCAGTCCATCCTACCGCTGTCTATACATTTATGTGAACTAAAGAAAAGAATCACTAAACTTCACAGGGCTTAGAACCCAAAACCTTAGCTGTTGTTAGTGTTCTGCTGAGCTAAAGACATTTCATGCAGGTAGACCAGCTAGATCAATTTCAGGTTTGTATTTCTTTTAAATACATTGTTTATAGTAAACTATGACCTCTATAGGCTCAGTTTCAAAACAGAATACATTTACTTCAAAGTCAGACAGTTTAATAGTGCTGAACACTGAGTTGTAGATATGAATGCAGCATTTAACTTCCAATGGCCTAATTTGGAAGTGCAATAAAGAAGCATTTGATCATCAGAGAAAACTCAGTGTTTCAGGCACAAAAATTAAAATAGAAGCTGTTGGCCCTAAGTTCCCTACCTTTTCTCTTTACTTCTTTGTTTTCTCCCCCCACCTTTTTTTTTTTTTTTTTTGATTCATTTGGTTTAAAGAAGTCTTTCAAATACTTAATTAGCTTCTGTGGAATGACATACTTATCATCAAACATTAGAAGCTGCCCACTCAAATCCCCAGTTAAAATAATAACTTTAAAAGGAGTTTAAATCAGCCTACTAATTTGTTGAAAACCTAAACACATATCAAAGCTACAAAGAGGCTTATACTGTAAGTATGTTAATTAAACAAAATAGAAAATGATCTAATTACCAGTATTACTCATCCTAACTTTTTAATACTGTCTGTTCAGGAACAGCAAATATCCAGTGTGATGTTCCTAAATCACTTCTTCCATTGGCTCCATCTCGTAAAGACTTATGGACTATCTATATGTAGCCAATATACAGATTTCCTTTGGATTTGTGCTCCACATAATATTTATCTTTGCAATGTCATCTCCTCAAGAAATTTAGAGGCTAGTATTTTGAATTAATTTCCTGATGGAACAGCAAGCATAAAAGTGTATAATCACATGCACTCTCAGTTAATATCATCCTTCTGTAGGACCTATATTATCCATTAGCATCAACTGAGCATCTCATTCCCTAATATACTTGAACTTCCATTAGTTTGCAAAAGAAGAGGGATCAATGTTCTAGAAATAACAACTCTGTATTATGTTCAAAACACTTGAAACCTTCATGTTTTCATTTTTTTAAGAAAGAAGCTAAAGTCAGGGACTTATTTAGTTCTAAGTATGCCTTAGGCTTGGAAACAAAATAGTAATAAGAAATAAGACAGAATGTAAACTCAGGTTTTCACACTCTTATTGACTCCTTTTCAAAAGGCATCAGAGAAAAGAAAAAAAATCCTAAGGCAATTTTTTCTCCTAAACCATTTTTTTTCACATTCATGCTGAAACATTTGCATAATTAAAAAGAAAAAAAGAAAGAAAGAAAGAAAGATAGAAAAGAAAAGAAAAGAAAAGAAAAGAAAAGAAAAGAAAAGAAAAGAAAAGAAAAGAAAAGGAAGTTAAACTTTATGCGTTTACTTCCATAATAATAAATACCTTCCTAAATACTGCTTCTTGGCACATAGAGATTCATGTTTGAGTAACAGGTTAATTAACAGGTTTAATATCAACATGGGAGGGGAAGAAGGGGAAAAAGGCCTCCTTTGAATATAACCTTGTTCAGCTGTGCCTGAGCAGATGGGATCTTCACATTTTTATGAGAACTTTCAAGAAACTTCTCAGTAAAGTTTCTAAAAATTTCTGTGTACGTGGTACTGCCAAAATTAGTTTGGTCACTTGCCACAAGGCAATTCACAGCTTTGAACAAATGATTTCATAGGAAATCTTCAGGGGGAAAAATAAAATCAACAATTCCCTCCTCCGTTCCACCACGCCTGAAAAGAAAATACCCAAAACACTCAACTCAGACCCCAAAAAACCCCAACCTTCACCCTCCCAAAAAATTCCCTTTAAAAAATTACTTTTATCAAATATCTTTTAAGGTGAGTTTAGAAGAGGAAAGTAACTTGCTGAAAAGCCATCACAATCTGCTTTTCAGACTGTACATTCTCTAAAATATTATCCATTATTCTGCAACTGAGTTTCGGCTTAATTTATGCCTGTCATGGAAAAAGATTCCTGATGTCAGGTCTGGCTGCGTGTAGGGCTGTGCAGGGGGATCAAGCTGTGCTACTGTTTAGGATTCCTGCCAAACAAGTGACATTTCCCAAGAACATAAGCAGAATTTTAAGAAGTTGTCTTTGTCTTCCTTAAACAGTAGGGCTAAAAGGGACCTAAGGAGAAGAAGAAGCAGCAAGAAAGAAGACTTAACCTGATAGGGGACAAGGATGGCAAGAAGGGAAATAACAAACCTATTCGGAGTAGGGAACAATGTTTAAATCAAAACTATGGAAATTAAGAGCTTGTCCTTTGTAAATGGCTTAATTTCCTATTATAAAGTGTCAGGCAATTAGAATATTTTTGAAGACAAGTATTTAAATATTTAGCAGCAACTATTAAAACTGATGAAAAGAGCAAAACTAGATTTAGAGTTTGCCCTATCTACAGCATGGAGGTGAGGTCCAGTGACTCACCAGGGAGAACAGCAACAAGGATGATACTATAATAAAAGACTTAAAGCTGACCTGTAATTTACCTTTTGAATATTCATAACATAATTTAACTTTCTGAATTTCTCTTTTTCTATTAAAGAGTTCCAATAAAGCTGTTTGGATGGAGACAGACATTAACTGATTCCTTTGTAATTTTGGATTTGAAGTGAATATATCTCAAGTAAATTAATATCAAAGAAAGGACAGGACCTTCATGCTCCAAAGCATGAGCTACTCTTTGAAAAAAAACAAAACAAAACAAAACACCAAAAACCAAACCATATATATATATGGAAAGGAAATATCTACAAGGGGTTATTCCAAATTTACTGACTTAGCAGCTTACTGAGGACTCCTCACTTCATGCTAGCCTCTCTGGTTTCCTATGTTGAAGGTCAAAATTGATAATTAGCTCATCTATCCTTACATTTTGCTTCAATCCTGCATGAAACTTAAGGAATAAAACATTTCAATTAATAGAAGACTAACCTGTGTGCCACTGGCAAAAAATGGAAGAAAAGATGTTAAAAATGAAAATTTGCATTTGATAGGAACTGGAAATGGTGAAGGGGAAAATTAGTTCCATTCTGGAATGAAGAGACTACTCCTGTCCCCAACTTTAAATTACAGAAGATAATTAAAAGTTTAAGAATAATCAAGATATTTCATCTCAAAACCTTCAAAAGGTGATTAAAAACTGAATTTCTGAGTTCTGAACATTCAGCTTTGGTTCCCACAGTTTTTGGAAGCAAATTTAGTACTTCTGCTGGAATGTTTTTGATGAGAGTTTTGAAAGCTGAGACCTTGTTAGCCAGAGTTTACATCCTCTAAGAGATCAGTCTGGAGAGCAGCCCAGAGACTAAGAACACTACTCAGAGTCTAAGAGCTTTCAGAGTCCTTAGAAGGTAGCTAAAAGCTGGTATCTCTGGATCATCAGAAGAGCTAAGCTCCTGTCTCCAAAGCATAGAACTCAGTCTCTGCTTCTCCAGCTACAGTTTTCATAATTTTTAGATTGTCCTTCAATAATTTCATGTTATACATGAAATTTAGAATCCCTGTCACAAAGTAGGGACCTGAGCCTCAGCTGAATTCAGGACTTCATTATTCAGAGCCACACCATAAAGTGTATTTATTTACTATCTACACATCTATTTTAATGGCATTTTCTGAGCTGAAGATGAGACACAATATATTACGCTTAAAAGTTACTTATCTGTACGAAAACCTTTATTCCTTGCTTGTCATGGGAAGACACTGGGTGCAGTCTCCCACAGCTTGGTGGATGTGAAGTCCAAATCCTACCCAGAAGGAAACATTCAGCACATGGATCAGCCTCACTGAGCGGGGTTGCCACAGTCTTTCAACACAAATAAGAGTACAGTGTTTCAGAGCATGGATCTTCTTTCTGCAGAAAGACAAGCTCCGCATAATAAAGAGATCTTTCTGCAATAAGAAAGCTCTCAGAAAACAAATATGCAAGACAAAACAGCAATATAATAACTAAAAACCTCTCTGTCTTTTGGAAGGAAACGAACTGTTAAACCTATTAATGTTATTAAGATGCTGAAATGTTGTGATTATATAATATTTTCAGACATCTGTTCATTATGTTATTATTTTTAACTGCATTACAGAATATGTAATAGGACAGATGATAAACATATTTCTAATGTTTGAGATTGAGAAAATCTGCTGTAGGCAAATGTTCTATAAATCAAACACTATGGAAATTAGAAACTGGTAAGAACAAATAAATATCCCCCCCCCAAAAAAAAAGAAACCAAAAAAAGGAGATTCTATTTTAGGGAACTGAGAATCCAGCTGTTCATTGCTTTGGTTTTCATGACAGTTTATAGTTATGAGTCCTGCAAGGTTATTCGGACTCTTTCATAATCTCTCAGAGGATGTAATTACAAAGAATATAATCAAGACAAGTAAAACAATTACAGTTATGGTCTATGGAAATTAAGCAACTCCCAAAAATAGTATGTGAGACTTAATTCTGTTATTATCTATTTCATCAGTGTATATTTTTGGGGAAGTCTTTCAACAGACCTCAGGTTATGAAACACTACTGATTATGAAACACCTTTTATTATAAGGCTCTTCTAGATAAGTCAAGACCACGGCTAAAATTTTAAATGAATCATCTTTTCATGTATAATTTATAATCAAGTAGATTGTAAATGAAAAAAGTAATTCACTAGCTTATTCAATATTAATTAAGAAGGAATTAAAGGTTTTGTAAGTAGACAATGTGAGAAATTTTCACCGAGTCCTATAAAACAAAGAAAATAGATTTTAAAGAGCTGTATTAAAAAGGAGAATTTAATTTGTATTTATAAATTAATGTCGGATTATTAAAGGCCTCTCTAGATCTTTCTGTTTAATTTGTTTCTTCCCTGAGCACTCTTTCTAATGTGTGACAGAAAACCTTCCACTACTTTAAACCACAACAGTATTTCCCTTTCAAATAATTGAGCAATATGAACAACCGAAATAGGCAATTCTTACAAAGTGGTAAACTTTGGTAAACTTCCTGTCACCATGCTTCAACAAGGATTTGAGGCTACAGAAGCAGTTCTGTACAGAAGGGTTGTTTCTTCTGAGAGCTCTGTGGTAAATTCGCTGTTCCTTGTCATCTTTACTTGCTCAGAAGAAAATAGGTGAAACTAGATGAAAGACATCCATTGAAATTAAGAGATGAGGATAGAATGTTGCTTCACTAAGAATGATTTATAATATTCTCTTTCCATAGCATCACTAGAGATGTAGGACAACCTTTTTGGGTGATCCAGATGGATTTTTGCTGCACAGAATTAGTTAGTTGTTATCAGTCCTTCATTGGTTCAACATTTGCATGGATGATATCAGGACATCTTAAATTCATTAATTTGTATAGTTCTAATAAATATGCAATTAAGTGACAGCAGTCTATTTTACTGGGAATCAAAGACTCACACTATCCTTCAGGTTTAAATCGCTTGTTTTTCTGAGATGCTCTCTTCTTCATGAAAGAAACAAAACAGAAGTGTTTTTACTTAGATACCACTTCCTATTTTGAACACATCCCTGAATATTTAATTTCCATTTAAAATCATTAGTGTTAGGCAATTCTTGAAGTGATCTTTTTTCTTTTTCTTTTTCTTTTTTTTTTTTTTAATAGAAGAACTTTTACTAGCAGACTCCAAAGAAAGCACAAAGTGTACTTTTAGCTAGTGTTCTCCAGCCACATTGTGAACACTTCTCTCTTACCTCCTGCTCATCAGGACAAATGAAAAGCACATGGGCAAAGTTTTCCCAGAAGTTGTTTCATATTTTCACAGGGGTGTATTCCCTGCATATATATATATGTATATATTCCCTGTATATGCATTCACACTGATATATTTATTTGTATTAATTTAAAAAAACCAAGATAACACTTTGTCATTAGAAAATTTTCCACACTTTAATCAAGGTAACATATGTCCAGATGATTCCACAAGTGGATCATACCTTTTTAGAAGGAAGAAAAAAACCCAACTAATTAAACAAGAACAGCACCCCTTCCCCCAAACTCACGGTCTATAATTATGCAATTACTTTCCCCTGCCAATGCTTGCCTTCCATTTGACCCTGTGAGCCTAACATGGCAGCCAGAACTGCTCTGAAACATTGTACTTCTCAAAAAGATCATGCTGACAACTTAGAAACTAAATTATAGATAATCCTTATAAAAATAAGTATACAAAAGTGTAGTATATGTTTTCCTTTGTTCTGCTAAAGTGGAGCAAGATTTTCAAAGGGAAAAAGAGATAGAAAATGACTGTGCTTGGCTGTTAACTTCTCTTCAGATACTCTTACCAAGGCCCACAGCTGGATGGACAATGTTTTCTATTTAGAAATGTTCTCTATGTGAAAATACCCCATGGAATAAATGTTTAAATAGTTGAATGTATACGTAAATATGAAACAATGGAAAATAAAAAATGCAATGAAGAAAATATCTAGATTACTGCAGTATTTGATACCTTGGACAATAAAAATAGTTTTGTATGCAATTCATCCTTGAAGAATATTAAAAGTGACATTGGAAAAAAAAAAAGTTTGGTAAACTAAGTAGTATGTTAATGAACTCAAAACCAGAAATGAGTTCTTGACTCTTCCATTCCCATTGTAAATTAAAAACAAGTTAGAGACAAGATAGAAATCTTTTAAACTTACTTATTTTGAGACACAGTTTCCAAAACCCCATATAAGTTTCAAAAAATACCATTAACTTCTTTTTACAATTGCTAACATTGCAAATTTATTAGTCACCTACTGTCTTGTCATGAAAACTTTTGTTACTTAAGATATTCTTTAATATGTAGACTTTCTTGCTTTTTAAAAATATGCTGTCAGTATGTTTCCTCTAAAACCTCAAGTTTTATGAGACTTTGAAAGATAACGTGCTATGTGTTTTAGATTTGGATTTTTTTATTACCCTGATCAAAATGATAGGCTCTTCTTACAAGCAAAAGACTGCTATTGTACTTAAAAAACAAGAAATCCACAGACAGTTACAAAGCTTCAAACATGTTACTTCAGATTGTCATTCTTAATGTTCAGAAACATATGTAACAAAATTATGGATTTGCTTTTTCATAAGATGTGACACGTGCATTTTTGTAAACTGAAGTGAACTTCAAAATTTACTTTTAATGTAGAAAAAAACCTGCATAGTCTAAGTCTGATATTGGATTTCATTTAGTAGAGCAGGGCCAGAAGATAACAGGTGTTCTATATCTGCATCATCTTCACTTTAGTGCACTTTATAATTCATAAACAGTGGACAACATACAAAAGCAGACATAAGTCATATGAGCTTTGCATATTATTTTTCTTGTTTCCTGTTTTCTTTTTTTCTGTGTGCAAAAAGTAAAATCATTAACATAAAATTAGAGCAAAAAGAGGAATAAAACAAAAACAGAAAATTAAAATAAGACATCACCTAAATTGTAAATAGAAAGGACACTGTTGAGAAACATGTTAGAAAAGGAAGAAGTGACAGGTTTCATGGCCACAAGGTTCTCTTACAAATGTGAGAAAACCACAATTCTTTCAGTGCTGATACAGACCTACAAAAAAAAAAAAAAAACCAACCCAAAACCAAACCAAACAGGTTTTACTCAATTTAACAAATATAGAAAGTTTTCTAGTTTATTTTTAGGACTAATCATACCTAATTAGTAGTAGTCACTTGGATACTTTAATTAGGAATACTTCAAGCAATCAGTAAACAACTGAAAATCAAATACATCTTTATTTTATTAGTCTTAAAAACAGTACTGGAAGGGCAAAGTCATTTCTATGGCATGGCTAGAATTCATCCATTCTAATTTAGATGAACCTCCATTTTAAATGCTTGACCTTAGAAGAGAAAAATAGTGGTATTTACTCAGCTATAAATACTTTCCTTAATTCTGTCTCAAGGGAATGGAGAGAGAATCACTTTCTATAATTTATGTTCTTTCCTCTTTGTATTTTCCAAAGGGAAACTTATCAGAAGTAACCATTAGTAGCTGTCTTCTTCTTTTATTTAAAATAGATTTTAAAAAAAAGGGTTTTTTCCTGATGTTTCCTTTGCTTGAGATCAGAATATTTACCCTTTCCCAAGAACGGGAACCAAATGTAACAGAACTGAAAACATCAAACCTAACCTTTTCCTATAGTCCCAGCACATACATGTGGCTCATAACCCCCATGAAAAATGAACCCCCAATCTTGATGTGTACCTTAAGTACAAACATCTGCCATCCCTTCTATTGAAACTGAATCACAAAGCTGTTTAAATAATATAATATCGTGCAAGTGCCTTACTTTTCCAATGATACCTAAGATTACCAATCGTACTGTAGAGCTCTATATTTCTTTTTGTACAAACAAGAATATTTTATATAACTTTTAAAGTGGTATTTTGAAAATAGCTTTGTCACTGATCAGAGGTACTGCAGTTTACTTCAGTTAAAGAGGTGGAAAGAGGTCAACAGGAAAAAATTTGAATGTGTCATTTAACCTGCATTTTGAAGTACATTATTTCTGCGCTCAACTATATTCTTCCTTTAAAGCAATTGACAAAAACCACTCATGAATTTACTTTCCAGTACTCTACAAAAACATGTGTTCCTTTTAACTGTAGGTTATTTAAAATAGAGGTAAAGTGATAGGTATTTTTTAAGCAAAACTGTGAGATATTATTTCTCTGGGAATTTTCAGCCCTCTTCTATTTGGTGAGGAGAGTTTAGAATTAAATATCTCCATTTATAACTAATAATAGGAATTAGTTAGGTGCTGCTAATCTACATCCAATAAAATCCCTGCTAAACTCAGATATTCTCTCTTTCGGTTGCTTTTTATTTATACTTCTCCTTTCCTTGTTTCGTCCCTTTCCTTCATTAATTCCAGAACATTGTCCTACAGTGAAAGGGAAACTTTAATATGATTCAGAATTAATTAGTTAGAAATTCAAACAATATACCAGCTCTTAGACTCACTTTCTAGGAGAGAGTGAAAATGTAAGATACACTTTATCACACCAGATTTTCTAATTTGTTTATATGAAACTAGACAGATCAGAGGTTCTATGGATTCTTCCTTGAGGTTCCTAAGTTTTGACTATAAGATATTCCATTTTCTTGGAAAGGCAGGGTTACTGTTGTTTAAAAGGAGAATTTATAGGAACCTCAAGACCAAACTTCAAATGTTCTTAAGAACAGAGTTTTTCAAAGTTTTCTTATCCCTAGAGTTGAATTCCAAGTTTTTCTTGCCTTGCAGAAGGATGAAAAAGGGCAAGAAGGGCAATTTCTTTTGTTATACCCTATTTTTATGTATTTCGCATCAAAGCATTATTTTGTATATTACAGAATGATTCCATTACTGATTTTACTTTGCTATTTTGCATTCATGTTAAAACTGTATGACCCTTTTGAACAAGATTATCTCTTTTAGCCTTTCATTTGAATTAGAATATTGTCTTTATTCTTTTCTTTTCTTTTTTTTTTTTTTTTAAATCCCAAATTTCATACAATCAAATTTTAAGGTGAGGAACGCAAAATTGCATCAATACAGCCAAACAGGGGAATTCCCAAAACAGTGTTACAGACCCCAAAATCATGTTTGAATACAAAACCAGTGAAACTGGCTGTCATACAGTAATAGGAAATATAAATATTTTTCATATATTAAAGTGGTATTACTAATTGACAACATCCATATCCTGTTTTTATCAAGTTTACATTCTTTTTAAAATAATAAGTTCCCAGAATTACTTCATATCTGCTAGGGTATTATTTTAAAAGTGATAATTAAAGTAATGAATAGCAATTATCTTAAATGCTAAAATTATATATTCTTATGTTCAACAGATTATAACTTTAGCTTGTGCAAATTCTCACATAACTTCATTTGATGTTAGTACCTACCTGCTGACAGTGCAACTCGGTATACTTACATTTTGTGAGAATGTTGCTATTTGCTTTCCAATAACACATTGTCCCTCTTTCATGATCACAAATATTCACTGAGTTAATATATTTTCAATAGAAGCTCTCATCTTCTAAAATGAAAGATGCATACAAAAGTTTTCAGATCAGACAGTAAGCAAAAAATAATTGCCTTACTGATTGATCAGCACCTCAGGTCAAGGGTTACACAGATATTCACAGGATACTTGTTAAAATAACTAATTTATTTGGGTATTTTTCGTAAGGTGCTGCCCACAGGTGGAATCAAATCTCCAAAACAGGAGAGTATGCACAAAGACTGCCCAGGATGACCAGTTCTGCATGTGCATGAACATTTCCTGTTGCCTACATATTGGAATCTTACTGATGTGCTGTTTGGTCAGTTCTGCAGTGGGAACTGCCGGGGACAATCACTGGGTTGGACAGATTCTCCAATCAGCTTATTAATCAACACATTTAAGCATACAAATGGTGGAAAAGAATTAGTACAGCTGGGAGTGCCTGCGGGAAACCTCCTGCACTGTCTTAAACATCCAGCTGGAGAACTTCTGCAACATTTAATCAAATGCTTCATGGTGAAGCTGGTTATAAATTCACTCTGTCACCTCTCCCATTAATCTGTTACCTCAAATGAGCCAATTGTTTCATCTATGCAGAAATCTTTTGGGGAATTCCTAGACCACAGAGGGAATGAATGACTAGGTGTGCTGGGTACCCAAATACCCGGCTCCACCACAACTGTAACTATGGGGAAAACATTCATCCTAGATTATAAATTATAATTTAAACTTCATATCTCTTGCCACATCACTACTATGCTTGTCTGCCAGCATCATGCAGAACCGTTACATGATCTGGAATTAGTAGACACAGTCACAACAGGGAGTTCAAAACACTAGTCAGAGGATCAAGGATTGGATCCTGCTTTTTAGAAAGGCAGATTTGAAAATTTTAGAATTCATACATTGTACAATCTCCCTCAAAGCTTTCTCTTTGTAGAACATAACTCTTTTCCCACTTAATGAAATTTTAACCAGGGAGGCTTAAAAGATGCAAGCTAGAGTATTATATTACTTTCTTTCATTTTTCTTCCTCTGTACATTAATACTCAAACGAGCTACTGCTTTTCATGAAATGCAGAGCGATAATATTAAAGCTTAATAGTTGTGTTCACACGCTTCTCTGTCTGAGACAGAAAAACTAGGAATGGCGTAGCAGAACTGCGAGAGCTACAGATGGATGTAATGAGGGGGGAATGTGTGCAGAGCAAACAATTGTAAGTACATTTGAGTACGTGACTGCTACTGTTTCTGCTCTGGCCTCAGGCTGGCTATTTGGGAGGAGGATTTACCAGCCCACAGCAGCATCCGTGGCTGGAAGAAGACAAGAGTTGTCAAACAATAACTGGTCAGCCAGCCATCAAATTTCTACCTGAAGATTTCTACCTCCTTGAAATTTAAAGACAATCTTTTTGATGAACATTCACATTGAAAAGGTAATTTTGCCTTTGGAACTACGAAATATTTAGCCTTGATTATGCAGTGAAACTGGGAATTTCTAAGTGTAATTCACATTTCTACAGCAACCCACTACAGCACCTGGTATAATAGGATCAATACATTCTCCATCCTTTCCCCAACCAATGAAATCAGCCAGGTACTGCAAGCATGAGCAGTTGAATTAGGAAAGCTGAAGTGTGGCCTTTTTGGCTCTTAACAAGATGCAGGAAGATGATGAATAATTCTGCCATTGCTGATTC